>JANJEY010000008.1:42360526-42376999 GCA_024703695.1 Erythroxylum cataractarum | reverse complement strand
ATCCCCATATAAGATAACTTTGATGACCTCAAGTCAAAGGATCACTTATACAATCATCACAATGAGAATTCTATAAATGTACAAGTAATGCTCCAAATGGATTTCTCATATCAGGTATATTCAGTGAACTTGTTCTTTAGCAAACACCAATACGTTTGTTTAAGTATCTCTATACTTTAACCTATGAGATCGACTACTTCCTTCATAAGAAAAAACAAAACGCGATAATCTTTTTACGTTCTATTAATATCCAATTTTAATAGAATAATGACAAAGAACATTTACGAATAATACATAAATACAATATGAATCTCATAATTATAATCTCATTATAATTTTATTTGCAATGTTCAATTATCCTATGGACTTTGTCATATGCATCTAAACATGTACAAGATAAAGAATGTTTTTAAATAATTTATCAGTAAACTACAATCAAAGAGAATGGTTGTAGGGTGTAAACCAACATCTTATATGTTTAATAACCTTTAATATTAAAAGTAATAATAAGTTTAAATTCCACCATAAGTGTAATTGATTGGAGCTCTTTAACCTCTATTTTGTAGATGATCTTCTCTTAAGCACAATATCTATTCATCCAATAGTTTCTTAATTTCATAGTAATAGCTCAACAAATTATCAAGTCTGATGATCAATATTGATAAGAGTTACCTATATATCTCAGTAGGAAACTATGATTTAGCATCTCAACTCTCTCGTGGGCTTCAAATCATATATATCCTGCATAAATATTTTTTAGGATCTTAATTACTATAGAAAGATTTACCGTCATTGATCTTATGTCATTTTGATTGACCTAGTGCAATAAAGATTAGAAACTAAAATACTAGAAATATTTCTTATATAGGGAGGCAACAATAGTTTTTTTAGACCTTAACAATTTACATGTTTAATATAGTTCCCACCTCTTTCTCTAATCTTGTTAAGTATATTAAAAGGTTGCTCAAAATTTTCTTATGAATAAAGGAAAAAAAAGATGCCATAAAGGTCAAGATTAAATGGAATGAGTTGTATTTACCAAAAACTAAAAGAGGTTTAGGATTTCACTCTATTTGATTGAAGAACATGAGATAAGAGAAACTTTGTTTTGGTTTAATAATTGGCAGTTGGGACCTCTTTATAGGTTCTTTAACATCAGATCAGTCATAAAGGTTTACTAAGCTACCATCTATAACAATGTATAGAGGTGGCTTCATAATTAGTGTACCATTCCATCAAAGATAACCTTCACTTTTATACACAAAATATTACAAGAGAAAACCATGCAATTTAGACATGTCACAATTAAGTCTCTTAACTCCACAACAAATTCATGCTTACAACTCATAAACAACATCTATCAAACCACATTTTAAAAAATATTGTATGGTTTCCTATGGACTTCCAAAAGATAATTTTTTTTTCCTTTGGATTCCTATAAAATATAAACCATAGGCTAAGGATAGCATTTCTTTGTAGATCTAATAAGCACCCACTATCTGCCTTACAATTAGGAAGTAAATATTACCTATCCTTTAGTTATCCTTACTCTTAATAGATCTAAAACTCCATCTTACATCTCTCTAATTTTGCTACTTTGGTTAAATATAGTGTAATAATCTTTGAGGGTGATGCTCAGCTTAAAAGAGGTCATTAATTACCATATTCAAATAGTTTTCCACTATACAATTTATTCTTTTATGAAAGAAAGAGTGCTAGAATTTTCAACAACTAAAAGAACACTTCATGGGGAAGCTCAACTATCAATTGTATTGGTGGATTAGGGAGGTATCTTTAGCTAAGTAAAATAACTTAAATCATCCTCCAAGTGTGGTTTCTAAGTGAGACCTATAAATTTTTATTGGATAATATTATGTCTTCTTATTCTTTTGGTCCAAAACTTTTTATGCTCTAGCAATTCTTGCTCTTGAAGCCTTTTGTTTCTTTAGTTGTTTTTAAAACTAATTCATTGTCGTGATCATATTCTCACATTTGGTGGATTTCCTTTTTACTTTCCAAAGAAAACATTTCAAAATTTGAACACCTTACAAACATAAATGCATAAGCTTAAACAAAAGGATGTCTTATTTTCTATTCTTATTAGGTTATGAGCGATAACTAACTGAGAGATACTACAGAAATACGAAAAAAAAAGAGGAATTAAGAAGACAAGATTTGAAGGAGGGGAAGAAGAGAGGAAGAACAGAGACGGAAAATGAGATATGAAATAAGGGATATTCGTCTTAATTATATTGCTTTCTTTCCGTGAATAAAGGTATTCTTTCCCACTCAGCAGCAAAGCAAACCGTACCCAAATGAAGTTAGAACTTTCGCAGACTCTTGAAACAGATTAGAGGTACGAAAACCACAAACACCCGTTTGATTTGGCCTCGTAGTCAAAACTCAGCAGTAGGGACGAAATTTCCCAACAAAAAGAAAATTCATCAGCTTCTGCACCGTACATTTGTCCTCATCAACCAAGAATTATGTTAAATAGATAGATAATTTGGCACATCTTTTCCCTTTTCCTAATTTGTTATTAGTTTAAAGAAACGAAATTTTCAAACTACCAAATAATTCAAGTTTTCTTTTTTGAAAAGAAAAGAAAGAAAGAGCAAACATATATAATCCTCCTCATACATCATCGATCGACTTACCGACCCGAAATTTATGCATTTATTAAGTCCGGTCTGAGAATAAAAAGCCCTCTAGAACTAAAATCAACATCTTAAAGGGTCACTTTGCGGGGAATTAGTATCCACTTTCTCCTCAAAAGCAAAATACAAATTTTATAACAACAGTTAAAACTATAAGGACTTTCTTATGATAGAAGGGAAACGAGATACAATAATTAAAAAATTTAATTGATTTTGTCTGTTTAATTATAAAAATCTTAAATTGTATAACTTTTTTGTCCAATTTTTTAGTTTCTGTTTCAATTTAATAAATCTTGTTATCAAAAAATGATCAATTTATTGAATAATTGGTTAATTTTTATAAATTAAAATTAATTAATTAATATTCATTTAATATTTAACAATCTATTTTTAATTAGACTTTAAATTTTTGATAATTAAAGATAACTTTTTTTATAATATTTTAATTTTATTGAACCATTCATAATTTTATGATTTTTAAAATATTGAGATCAATTGGTTCAGGTGGCTTGGGCTTCTAAGATAAGTAAATCAATTTGGGGGAAACAATAAAAAGGTAACGGTGGCTCTCTGCGTAGGAAAACGAAGAGCCTAGGGACCAGTTGGCAAATCCCTACAACCAGAGCTTTGGAATAGAAGTTTCTGGAGAGTAGACACGTCCCAACACTGATTGTTTACAACAGATTATTGTTTACCCATTCGCGCGAAAATTAACGGAACAGAGAAGAAAAACCAAATAAAGAGCACCCATATTAAGAGAAATGGCAGAGAAATTGGCTCCAGAGAAGCGCCATAGCTTCAGTCACAACGGTCTTTCTCTGTACTTTCGATTTTCCTGTTCTCCTTTGATTTATTTCCAATTAAAGGTTTGTCAATTTGATCTTTTTCTGGTGGTTTTTGGGGGATTTTAGGGCAGAAGGTATTTGAATGGGATCAAACCCTAGAAGAGGTGAATATGTATATTGATTTACCCCCAAATGTTCCCCCTAAGCACTTCTACTGCAAGATTGAGTCCAGGCATGTGGAAGTTGGCATCAAGGGCAATCCTCCTTATCTCAATGTGGGTAAAATTTTCCATTCTACTGTTTTCTGTTTTGCTCAAGTTCTTGGTGGGTAGGAGATATTAAAAGATCCTTTTGTGCAATTTTTGTTGATGTTCCAGCATGACCTCAGTTGCCCAGTGAAGACTGATTCTTCCTTTTGGACTTTAGGTAATCTTTTCTTTTTTCCTGTTGATTTATTACCTTTTGGGGGCATCAGAAAATTTATTTGAGGCTGTTTAAGACTGTTATATTTCTGGGGTCTTCTACGTCTTATAAGTTGATTTTGAAATGTTATTTTGGCAGAGGATGAAATAATGCACTTAACACTTCAAAAAAGGGACAAAGGTCAGACTTGGTCTTCTCCCATATTGGGTCAGGGTCAGTTGGATCCTTATTCCTCTGATCTTGAACAGAAGCGTCTCATGCTTCAGAGATTTCAGGAAGAGGTAAATTGTTGTTGAGCTGCCCAGGCAGTTTTATTGCCCCTTCAGAGTCTGCTTGAGGGTTGATGCATTTGACTCTCCATTTTGTGTGATTCACTGATTTGTCACTATTATTGATGTTTTCTCCTAATTTTGTTGTCTGTTTAACTATAGGATCTTGTATAGAAGTTGTCCTGTTTGATTGTGATTGTTATCAATTGTTGTCTGTACAACTTGTCTCTTCATTAATCTTTCTGAAGAATGTTCTCTTTGAACAAAAATGCCTTTCAAGCAATTTCCTGACTACAGGTCTTGTGATAGAAGATAGTACTCATCGTTTTACGTTGACTTGCTCTCTTATAAACAACCCGTTTACCCTTCTGTGTTGCAATTATTGCATGGTCTTGGTTATCTCACGTGATTATCTTCTATACAGACAATATGTGTTGCCTAAATGAATTGACAGTTGGGCAATACCATTTTGCACCTATAAAATCCTTTCGTCTTTGCCAACAATTTGTAATTTCCGGGTGTTCCATTATGCAGAACCCCGGTTTCGACTTCTCGCAGGCTCAGTTTACAGGGAATTGCCCTGACCCAAGAACTTTTATGGGAGGGATTCGCACTGATTGATTATCGCAGAATGCTTGCTGTGCCCTGTTGGTCATTCCTTAATAATATTGTAAATGGGACCATATTTGTGCTTCTTCCCTTGTGAATTCAAACAAACTTGGTTCGTCATTGTTTTAGAACTGCACCGAAACAAACTTGTTAAGATGCAGTTAGGTGATTGTGAAGATGTTCACAGAGGGAAGTTTATTTCTTAAGCGTTTCATATAGAATTTGTTTATATGAAATCTGATATTGAATGTCGCATCAATTCCCGTTTCCTTGTGGAGGGGGTGACTTTCTGGATTTTCTGCACTTTAATCCAAGCTTGATAATTGATGCAACTGATTCACTGCTTATAAAAGTCGATTTAAGAATATTTTTGTTGCAAGTATTATTTACCTTTCCAAGAATTCATCTTCACACGTATTATTATATTCCCTTTCTGATCAACGAACTGCTTTATCCTACACTAAGCATGTTTTAATGTGAAATGTCAGTGCCCTTAATGCTGCCTCTCGATCCACGAATGTCTACTCTGGACATAACCAACTTGAATCACTAGCAAACAATCCATAGCACATTGTACAGAAGGATAATAGCTTTACAAAATTTCGAAGTCACCGAATAAGAAGTTCTATTGTACCATTATTTTCTCAAACGGACCCAAGTACTCCATTTTGAAGGGACTTCTAGTTGTCATTCATTTCAAGCGTTTACTCAAAGCCTCCATCTTTTTTCTCATCATTTCGGAGATGGCAGGCAGAAGAAAGCTTCAGGTTCATTCCTTGAATCGTGAAAATTTAATATTAGACTACACATAAGCATCACCGACCATAGATTTAGGTATTAAAGGCCTAGAACCACAAACACCTTAAGAGTGTACCAAGACCAAAAATGTGTGCATATTTCAGTTGATCGATTCGAACAGAACTCTGACATGCACAACATCATCAATTCCAACTTGATAAATTGACCATGATGTAATTAACCAGTCAAAGATTTGGTGAAGACCTTGACTAATTGTGCTGAAGAAGGAACAATTAGAAGTTGAATAAAACCTTGGTTAAAATGATCGCAAACAATATGATAACTAATGTTAATATGTTTAGTCCTCTTACGAACCAGATTAGTCGACCTACCTCATTGTACAAGGTCCTCTGCTGTGTAAGAATTGAGAGAGAGTCATCAATGCACGTGGTCTTTTTTGTGTGTTTTTTTATTTATAAAGAAGTTATTTTTATGATTCAAATGTGACCTTATGGTCACAAAAGAGCAAATTTTACACCTTATTTTAAGGCTCTCTTTCTATAAAAAAAACCAAGATTAGTATTAATGTGAATTGTTGCCCAATTATCACAATAAAAAAAATGTTTATGTAACTCTACTGGAAAATCAATTTAAAAACATAAAAGATCTATAACAGTTCATAGGGACAGGAACCCATGTTTTGATATTCAACTTCTCCAAATAACCATGAAATTCTAATCTATTTTTAGAGTTTTCTAAAAGAAAGCTCTAAAAAGAAGCACATGATATCCAGATAACAGCTTATAATTAAGTTCTGCAACAAGCTCCTTAATCCGCTTCAAAATATGCAACCAACTTAAAATCATCATGTAGCGAAAAGAATAGCCTTTTTATGAGCATTAGCATGAAAATAGTGCGAAAGATGCGGACATGCTTTCCAATGAGGAACTCGTAGACGAACTCAAATGTTGGACTATATAACTAACATCCGCTCTTTAAAGGATCCTTTTTAAAAGACAAACTTCATTTGTGGTGGCTTTTCCATAGCCTTTAAACATATTTAAAAAAAATGAAAATTAAGAATTCTGTGAACTAAAAATACTACCAGGTGAGATTTACTTTAAAGGAACTTTTTTTAAAAGATGTTACCCTTTAAACCTTTTTTAAAAGAAAATGAAAATTAAGAATTCTATGAACTCTAAATTCTACTATGGGAGGCTTACTTCAGAGGATCCTTTTTTTAAAATACAAACTTCATTTGTAGTGACTTTTCCATACAAAACTTCATTTGTAGTGGGCGACTATTTTGCTGTAGCAAGGGGGAAAAAAAAACTAATTGTAACTACTTTTGCTAAAGGAGAAAACTAATCTTTATAATCAGACCTTCCACTTAATTTTATCAACCTTTCCGTATGCACCTCGTAAATCCACTCACTGACTCCATATTGCTTTTTTATTTATAGCTATAGGTCATAGAACCAACTCCCAAGTGTTGTTCCTCTCTAGAGCATCCAATTCCCTGTTGCCCTCTGGCCAATCAAAATCATAGTTTTACACACCAAACGGAAGTTGACTTTCACTTTGCTTCTTCAAAGGAGCCCCGTCCCGTCCAGTCCAGCATTTCTATACCAGGTATCAAAAATCCTTCCAGCTAAGCTCATAATTTGAGTTCCTAAGTTGACTTCTGTCGTTTTGCTTGCTAGCTTCTTCAAAGAGCCCCATCCCGTCAAGTCCAGCATTTCTATACCAGGTATCAGAAATCCTTCCAGCTAAGGTCACAATTTGAGTTCCTTCTTTTCTCCAGTAGTGTCACGTAAATAATTGCCTATAGTGCAGATTTAACTTCTCCAGTATTTCTGCATGTCAAATATAATTTTGTCCTTTGGCCGATTCTGTATAATGATGTTCCTTAGTTCATATGTTGAAGTTTTTGTTAGCATATTCGCTATAATTGTTGTAATCATGTTAGTTCACTTTCTCAGATGTGCTTTCCATATTGATTGATTCATCACATGCAGCGTATGTATGTGTCTGTTATGATCCTCTTGCCTGGGACTCCTGACATACAAGTGTGTTATGGACTCTTTTGTGGGACGCATCTATAATAGATGCAGTAACTGATTTCCAGCATTTAAAAGGCTTAGGTTTCTATTTTTATTGTTGATTTGTTTCCTAGAATAGATTTTGCGAAATTGTTGATTTGTTTCTTAGAATAGATTTTGGAAAGAAACCAGAATTATAGGTTTCCTATTCTTGTAATAAGACTAGTCGTATTTAAAGGGACAAGATGAATAAAAACCCGAATCCGATTTCTATCTTAAATTACAGAGATCTAAAGTTCTCTCTTATAATGAGTTCTAAGGTTTCAAGCTCCCTTCGATTTGAGTCACTGAAAATAGGTCGTTCAAGGAATCAAAAAAAGGGAAAGGGAAAAAGGAAGTCAATTGACTTAGACTTTCCTGTCAATCGCCCTATGACTTAATCCTTTACTAATAACCACAACAAATTAGTATCAGAGCCAAACACGATGGACGATTCCAACAAGAATGAAGATCTGCGGACCTTGTTACAAGAGACACAAGCTGCGAATGATGCTAGGGTTGCTGAAGTGGAAAGGAGGCTGGGCAGTCAGATGCAACAACTGTCACTCCAAGTGTAGGAGCTGCTGTCTAGGATTAATTGTGGTAAAAGCAGAGACTCCATCGGAACAACAAGCAGCAATAATCAGCCACCACAACAACACCTGAATTGAGCCAATTATCAACATCTTAGGGGAGGAATGCAATTGGGTATTGCGACGATTTCTCAGTATACCAACTAGATTTTCCATATGCTAGGTGAGGCACAATTGTGGTACCATCAATTGGAGATTGAAAATCCTTCCATTGATTGGATAGAATTTAAGAAGTATTGCACTCTTCGCTTCGGACCACCTACTTGTAGCAACCTGCTAGGAGAACTAGTCAACTTGAAACAAATAGAGTCAGTTGCAGAATATCAACGACAATTCCAAGAACATTTGGCAAGAGCAAACCAGTTTGTTCGATTCGACCAGCACGTTGGTTTGTTCACTGCTGGTTTAACAGATTCTATCCGACTTGATGTGGAATTACATAATCCACCTGATTTAGCTCATGCTATGAATCTAGCTAGGGCATTTGAAAAAAAATAGATACTGTTGAGGGAAGCAGCAGCACGAAAGGGGGCTTGGCAAAGTAACAAAAGTACGTATTCTTCCAATATTGCAGCTCCTTTGTCTCAACCTTCTAAGGGCAACATTGCATTAGGAGTAACTACTAAAGCAAAATCAACAAATTCATCCACCACCTTTATAAAGAAATTATAGAAAGCAGAAATGGCGAATCGAAGAGCGAAGGGCTTGTGTTATAATTGTGATGAATCCTATACAGTTGAGCATCAATGCAAGAAGCTCTTTTAGCTAGAATTAGATGATCCAATTGACACCGAAACAGCAATTGAAGCAGAACCAAAACCTGAAATTTCCATACATGCCATCACAGTTAAAAAAAAAAAGCAAGAACAATGCAAGGAATGACTGTCATACAGGCGTAGCCACTGCTGGATTTGGTAGACTCCGATAGTACACATAATTTCATTAGTGTAACTGCTAGCCAATGCCTAACCTCAGTCAAGTGCAAGTGTTTCAGTTGCTAATGATGACATGGTTCAAACCATGGGGTTCTATCTAACGGTATCGGTTTCCATTGATAATAATGTTTTTATTGCTGATTTCTTTGTTATTCCCTTCGCTGGCTTTGACATGTAGCTAGGTATTAAATGGTTACAAACACTAAGACCAATTCTTTGTGATTTCACTTCACTCACCATGAGTTTTGCTGCAAATGGGGATCAAATTGTGCTTCAAGGGAGACAGACTTGTCCCACTTACCAAGTCAATCTACTTTATAGTTTAGATGAGTTCCATAGCAAGCTGGAGAATTTATTGGCTACATTTACTTATTTATTTCAACAACCTTCAA
This sequence comes from Erythroxylum cataractarum, assembly GCA_024703695.1. Lineage (NCBI taxonomy): Eukaryota > Viridiplantae > Streptophyta > Magnoliopsida > Malpighiales > Erythroxylaceae > Erythroxylum > Erythroxylum cataractarum. Next base: position 42,367,517 of record JANJEY010000008.1, on the reverse strand, counting down.
AGTTGCCCCCTCTCTGGAATTGTGACCATCGAATCAGACTAAAACTAGGATCTTGTCCAGTGGTCGTTTGACCATATTGCTACTTGCATTTGCAAAAGGATGAAATAGAAAGGCAGTGCACACAAATGTTACATCAAGTTATCATTCGTCCTAGTAGGTCACCATTTTCATCATCAATTTTACTAGTCAAAAAGCATGACCGAACTTGGAGGTTTTGTGTTGATTATCAGGAACTTAATGCTAAAATCGTCAAAGACAAGTTTCCTATTCTGGTGGTAGAAGAATTATTGGATGAGTTACATGGATCCAAGTATTTACAAAATTGGATTTAAGATTCGGTTACTATCAAGTCCACATGCATTCACTAGATGTTGAGAAGACAACATTTCGCACCCATAATGGGCACTTCGAATTCTTGGTCATACCTTTTGACTTGTCCAATGCCCCTTCAACCTTCCAAGCACTCATGAATGGCGTCTTCCAAACACACTTAAGTAAGTTCATCTTAGTATTCTTTGATGATATTTTAATATATAGCAAGACATGGGAGGCATGTATGTATTATTTGCATGTGGTATTTGACTTACTATATGCCCATCACCTTTATTTGAAACAGTCTAAATGCTCTTTTGGAGAAACCAAAGTAGCATATTTGGGTCACGTAATTTCTGCTATAGGTGTGACTGTTGATATAAGCAATTACTGATTGGACTCAACTCCATTTAATTATGCCTTACGGGGATTTTTGAGTTTAATTGGATACTACTGCAGGTTCATCAAGGATTATGGGAAATTGGCAGCAACTCTCACAAGCATGCTTAAACGTAATTCTTTCCATTAGGATGAGGCATCCCTTTCTTCTTTTTTGCTCAACTGAAACAAGCACTTGTTGCTACCCCAGTATTGCAGCTATCAAGTTTTGAGGAAAAATTTGTTATGGAGTGTGATGCTTCCAATGGAGGTATTGAGGTTGTTCTTCAATAACAAAACCACCCTATTGCATTTTTCAGCTGTCAATTGCTAGAGTGCCATCGCAAATTGGCTGCCTATGAGCGAGAACTAATTGGGTTAGCTATATCTTTGGGGGCGTGCTTTTCTAATCCTCAATGACCACTATAATTTGAAGTTTTTGTTAGAACAAAGAATTATGACTTCCCCACAGTAGCACTGGATTACCAAACTTGCAGGCTTTGATTTTTGTGTGGAATACTGGGTTGAAAATTTAAACAAAGCTGTTGATGCCTTGTCTAGGTGTTTGAATGATGGGGAGGTCTTGTATGCTATCAGTCATCCTGGTGCTATGTTATTGGATGTTGTTCGTGAGGAAGTTAAAAATACTACTTCATTACAAGAATTGTATGTGAAAGTTGCAAACTAGGAGATGGATAATGTTTGGTCCATTCATGATGGTCTAATCCTTTACAAAGGCAAGATTTATTTGCTGCCTAATTTTGAGTTAATTACAACAATATTGTCACAGTATCATGATAGTGCACACTAGGGCATTCAAAAGACTTTAAATCAGGTACGTAGTGATTTTTATTGGAAGGGTATGAAGTTAGGTGTTGCTAATTATGTAGCAGCATGTCTTGTGTGTCAACACCACAAGGCTGAGAATTTAAGCTCAGCTGGTTTGCTTTAACCCTTGACACTTCCTTCGCAAGTTTGGGTTGATATTTCTATAGACTTCATTGATGGGTTGCTGAAAATTTAGGGTAAAACAGTCTTGTTTGTGGTAGTAGACCGGTTTTTTAAATATGCACATTTCATCCCTATGGCACATCCTTTTACAGCTCCTTGGGTAGCTCAAATTGTTTTGGAAAATATAGTCTGTTTACATGGACTGCCGAAATCCATTACATGTAATAGGAATGTGGTTTTCACTAGTCACTTTTGGAAGGAATTCTTCCGTTTGTGTGGCACAAAACTTGCATTCTCTTCCTCCATAATACCTAGTCAGATAGTCAAACTGAGGTTGTCAACCGCGCAATTGAAATGTATTTGAGATGCCTTGTAGGTGATCGTCCTAAATGATGGGTTGTTTGGCTTCCTTGGGCCGAATATTGCTATAATACTTCTTTTTCATACAACTCTCCAAACAACACCCTTTAAGATTGTTTAAGGCAACCTCCTCGTTTGTTGTCTTATGTGATTGGGCCTTCTAGAATGGAGGCCATTGATTAAGCCTTGGTTACCTAGTTTTGCAAGAAGTCAAGAGTCGTCTTCAATAAGCCCAGTTTTGCATGGAGGAGTATTATGACAAAGGGCATCGGGATGTCGAATATGCTCCAGGTACACTGGTTTGGCTTCTTCTATAGCCTTATCGCCAACTTTCTGTTGTCGGTCAGTCTCGACACAAGCTCTCACCTAAGTTTTATGGGCCATTTAAAGTTCTGAATTGCATTGGGAGTGTTGCTTATCAATTAGAGCTGCCTTCTGATTCTAAGCTTTGTGATGTTTTCCATGTTTCTCTTCTTAACCCCTTCAGGGCTACTGCACTTATTTCAGTTCCTACCTTACCACCTATTATGGATGGTAAAGTTGCCCCATCTCCTGATTCTGTCTTGTATGCTCGCCTCAATCGTGGCACTTGGGAAATCCTTGTTCAATAGGCTGGTATGGATACTACAAAGGCTACATGGGAAAATTTGGAACAATTTCGACAAGTCTATTCAGAATTTGAGCTTGAGGACAAGCTCTTTCTTCTAGAGGACAGAGATTTTCAATTAAAATCATAAAATAGTGGNNNTTTTCTAATAGGTGACGTAATTTAATAATTGGATACTAATATTTTATAATTAATAATAACATGCATAATACATACGTGTGTGTATATATATATATATTCATATTTAAAATTCTTGATGATAGTGTTTTAAGCCACATTATATATATATATACATATATATATATATATATATACATATATATATTTGAGATGCGTCTATAATAAATGCAGTAACTGATTTCTAGCATTTAAAAAGCTTAGGTTGCTATTTTTATTATTGATTTATTTCTTAAAATAAAATTTGAGAAATTGTTGATTTGTTTCCTAAAATAGATTTTGGAAAGAAACCTGAATTATAGATTTTCTGCTCTTGTAATAACACTAGTCCTATTTAAAATGACAAGATGAATAAAAAGTCGAAGCCGATTTCTATCCTAAATTACAGAGATCTAGAGCTCTCTCTTATAATGAGTTCTAAGGTGTTAAGCCCCTTTCGACGAGTTTGAGTCATTGAAAATAGGTCGATCAGGGAATCAGAACAAGGAAAGGGGAAAAAGCAGGTCAATTGACTCAGACATTTTTTTTGTCAATCACCTGTGACCCGTTCATTTACTAATTGCCGCAAACAAAGGGTTTCTAGTGGTTTGACAACTGTAATAACTAGAACAAATTATATTGCGACTCACGACTTGCTCTCCCCTTGCCATGATTGGACGTGGTCACATACTATTGTAAGCGGTACTCACATATATATTACTGCCATAGGTTGTTTTTTTAAATTGAGAAAACAAGTTGTTGTAAACAACTTGCATGCTTGACAGCCATATGGCAAAGAGCGGTGGGAGGTCTGTATAAAGACCCACTCTCTCCCTATTTCATACGCATGTTTTTCCATATATATGCGGTAGTGTTTAAAGTCTTGCGTGGGAGAGTAATTTTGGATTTTTTTAGGAAACATGAGTGACAAATCAACGAGAATATTATTCTAGGGATAGTAAATTTAGAAAACAATTTATGTATGAGTACCATCATTTTGTTGTATTATTTTTTACTCTCTGTATCTATTATTTTTATTAGTAAAAATTTTATTAAAAATTTGACCTGTAAAAATAACTCAAATTAAAGGATGAAGTATGTTAAATTTTTTTGTATTATTTTCTTGCTTATTTTGCCCTGTAGAATTTAATTTATAAATTTTCCCATCAACTATTACATTTAGTTGTATAATGTTCATCATTTCCTTGTGCCTAGATAACCATGTTCAAGTTCTTCCTAAAATTTATTAGATACCAACTTTTTTAGCTTAGTGATTACAAGCTTACCTCTGTATGTTTATATGGTGTACAGCTGTTCTTTTTCATTCACGACCCTGAACAGCAATGATCACTGAGAATGTGGTGGGAAATGCATTCGCTACACAGTATTATCATACTCTTCATAAATATCCAGAAATGGTTTGTAAATTTTACCAGGATTCAAGTGTACTGAGCCGACCAGATGTCGAGGGTGTAATGACATCGGTGAAAACCATGCAAGTTAGGTTCATAACTTTATTATTAGCAAAAGAGTTAAAGGTTCAGATCTTTATTCACCCTTTAGTACTGCTGATATTTTTGATTGGTTTACCACTTAATACATTCCATAATAAGTATGTTGTACGAATTCGGTGGTCTGCTATTTAGCATCAAGACTTTGCTGTTTTTGCTTGACTAATGGACAAAAAAGTTATTTCCCCATGGATTTTGTTTCTGTTTCAGAGACAGCAAATGATTGATGTGAAGAATCCTCTAAAAGAAATTAGTGTGACATTTATTCATGGTACAATAGGATCATGTTGCCTTATGTTAAACATTCAATGTTCCGCACTTAGATTTGATCTTGCGTAATTTTTCCAGCAGTTTAACTTAATTCCAGCAGATGCATGTGCGAAACATCGAGATAAGTTGGCAATTTACAGCCTTCTTTGTGTCCTTAAATTTGGTTGCGATTTTAAGTAATGGACGTGTACATGTGTTTCATCATTTCCCTTCCATCTATATATCCTTCTCTCTGTCCCTTGCAAAAACAAAAAACAAAAATTTTGCTAGCTGATAGTGTACATTTGTTTCCTAAAATCCGTTGGTTCTGAAATTTTTAATACTTATAAGGTTTTGATAATGGTGTATATAAATAACTGGTTCAGAAAAACTGACAGAAATGTTCTCTTGGAATAGTGTATCAAGGAAAAGATAATTTCCTGGAATTTCAAGGACTACACATCAGAGATAAAAACAGTAGATTCTCAGCAATCCTATATGAATGGGATTACAGTGTTAGTGAGTGGATGCTTAATAGGCAGGGATGATCTGAGAAGAAACTTTGCCCAAACATTCTTTCTTGCACCTCAAGAAAACGGATATTTTGTCCTGAATGATGTTTTCAGATTTGTGGAGGGAGATGAAGAATTGCAGAATCAACCTAACAACTCTGCAGCAAATGTTCAAATAGCGCCCTCAATTTCTAATCCTGGTATGATGTTGTGGTGGTAACCGCCATTTCTAATTTTCCATTTTCAGTTACTCCCCTAACTTTTCTCATTTCATCAAGGGCATCCCAGAGTTAGATTTCTACGGTTAAAGTGTTTGTCAAGATTCTCGATCCATTACATGAAGTCCTGCTGCAATTCATGTTCTTGAATGATTACTTATTTTTCGGATGTTTTTATGAAATTCTGTGTTGATTTTATGGAAATGTGATACGATTTAACAATGGAAAACCCAAGAGTATTCAGGATGAGTTGATGGATCCCTCAATATGTTAGTAATGATTTGTTGTAGAGTGGTCCTACTCCCAGGATTCTCTGACGAGGTCATAAAGATTAGAATGCAGGGTTGACACAACCATCTGGTGAGCAAAATGATAATTTTCAAAACATAAACATTGAAATAAAAGTTTCATTACCAAATGGTTTTAAGAACGTACCCACCGAGGGGAATCTTTTGAGGTGTGCAAGACTTTAGATAAAAGTCTGCATAAAGTTGAGGTTGTTCTCTTAATCCCGATTTGTATTAGTCTGTTCCTTGACATCTGTAGTTGATGTTGTGCTTTGTTTATTGCAGGTCAGTGTGATTACAGTGTGGAAAAGGTATTAAGGAAAATTTGGATTCACAGTTTTAAGTTGGAGTTATACTTGCTCACCAGTCACCAGACCATTTTCTGTGACAGACAGCAGTTACTCTCTTTGACTCAAATTTTCGAATTTCCAGGATATTTCTGTACGTCAGTTAACGAAGAGTTTTCGACTTTTGCTCGCAGCAGGAACAAAAGAAGTTGTAATCCACTAATCTATATCTTTCATTCGATGCGTTGCTCGATTTGTGTTTTTTCCCGAGAGAGTACAGAATTCAGTAGGGGTTCTGGTTGCATCTTTATCAACTTATAACTGATGTTGCATGTTCTCTTATACGAGGGCCATTGCTTAGTACAACAGTGAAATTCCTAGATTTGGGAGGAAAAAACTGAAGACAGCAGTGATTCCTTCTTTTCCCATCCTTACCCCATTATTGTTCACATATACTTTGTGACAGTTGGCAGATGGATTTTCTGAATGTACGTCTCAAACATCAGACAATGAAGAAGCTCGAGACAGTAAACGGGACCACGGCCACAAGTAAGCATGTTGCTCAATGGGATAGGTTACATTCCACTGTTTGATAGAGACACGTTGAGTTTGAAATGTGCATCTTGTTATTACTTCGGACTTGAATCTTTCGCAATAGTTTGTATGTTTGTCCAGATTCTAGTGGAAAGAGCACATACTGCATGATGTTTTAAGATTCTTCTAGCTGAGATCCTACAAAATCACTTATACTGTAAATATTCGTGGGATACATAGCTTGTTAACAGAATGCATAAACATGAAGTTTTTGATTTTGGATTTCTGCTTCAGATACATTGCCCGTTACAAGGATGCTTAAACATGAAGCCTTCGATTTTAGATTTTTGATTTCTCAAGCATATGAAAGGCTTCTGGTTGAATTCTAATCTATCAGTCTATAACTAATCCCCATCTTTTTTCTTTTCCTTTTAATTCAAGGAGCTTTGGACAGGCCTTTACTAAATGCAAAGCTTCATCTTCATATAGTCTGCAGAGAAACGAGTCAGCTCTTTTTCAAAACTCTGAAGTTGGATCGAGCATCTTGAAGAAGCAAACACGCTCACAGAGGGCTGGTACTGATGGAATTTATTCTTCTGGTATGATTCTGTAGCCATTTCAAAATTAAG
>JANJEY010000008.1:42074125-42089119 GCA_024703695.1 Erythroxylum cataractarum | reverse complement strand
TTTTGGCGGGAATAAATTGTAACTGTGACAAAACATATGTTAGTGACTAATATTTTCTGTTTGTTGTGACAAAACATTGTTTTGTGACTAATATTTTTTTCTTTTTGTTACGAAATGGTTAATCGTCACACAATATTTTACTTGTTGTGACAAAAATTTTGTCAAAAAATATTCAATTAATTAGTGTCTACTTCATATTATCACAATAGCCAAACTATAACTATGGTCACAACCATTCGTAATTTAGTGACAATTTTTTTGTGACTAACTATTTTTGTCATCACAATTGATTGACACTATTATTTGGATTATCTGTGATGATTTATATTTTTGTCACTAATACAATGGTAATTGTGGCAATTTAATATCTTTCACAGTTAAATTGTCACTATTAATATATTAATAGTGTTAAATTTTATTTTATCACTAAGTTTTGTCACTAAAAGCTTACGAAATTTGACGCCAATATAATTTTGACTGAAATTAATTGTAATTGTGACAAAATATATATTGGTAACTAATATTTTCTATTTGTTGTAACAAAACATAATTTGGTCACTAATTTTTTTTCTTATTGTGACGAAACGATTTATCGTCTCACAATATTTTACTTGTTACGAAAACTTTTGTTAATAAATATTCAATTAATTAGTGCCTACTTAATATTATTACAATCACCAAACTATAATTATGGTCACCACCATTTGTAATTTAGTGACAATTTTTGTGTGCCTAAGTATTATTTCGTCACTGATACGAGGTTTGTTGTGACAAAACAGTTAATTGATACTATTGTTTAGATTAACTGTGATGATTTATTTTTGTGTTACTAATACAATGAGAATTGTGACAATTTAGTATCTTCACAATTAAATTGTCACTAATAATATATTAATATTGTCAAAATGTCTTTTATCACTAAGCTTTGTTATTAAAAGCCTATGTACTTGTTATGAAGAAAATTTTTGTCAATAAAAATTCAATTAGTTAGTGTCTACTTCATGTTGTCACAACAACCGAACTATCTCTACGTTCACTATTATTTATAATTTTAGTGAAAAAAAATTGTTGTCACTTGTTCAACTTTTTGTTACAAAAGTTTTTTATTAGAAAAATTAAATAATTTCATTAAAAATTGATGAAGTTACATCTAGATAGCTACCCCTCGTGGATAGCCCATTTGGTTCACTTGATACATGAAAATAGCTGAAAAATGACAACGTTTACAAAAGACATCTTTAGACGATTTAGGGTAAAACTAATTTTTTCTTTTGCGAATATCCGATCTGTTACTCAATTAAGGAGGATGATTTTGATACTTCGAAGGCGACGCTTGCAAAAATCCAAGGGACTCCTCTTCTCAGACATGTTCTTAGTAAGTATTTAGATCATATTTGTATTCATTTTACATATTCATTCATTAATTTTAGTAGCATTTTTAGGTTAATTTATTTATTTTATTAAGTTTGTTATTTATTTTATTTTTTTATTTCTTCATAGAAAGCATGAAGTTTGACTTCAAATCACACTTAATCTACCAGGGAGAAAATTTTTGAACGAAAAAGTTTGCCTAGCAATTTAATCATAAAAAAGTTTGAAAATTTTTGTACCCATGGCAGGTACATCTAGAAGCAACCTAGCAATAGATGGGAATTAAAAACGACACAACAGAGTTAAGTAGAATAGTCCAAAATGGCAGCAGAGTCAAAAAAAAAAGTGGTGGACTTGGTGACGCTTTGAGGAGAGAAGTTGGTTTTAATTTGGAGAGGAGTGGGAGACGCGGCAACAGAAGGGGGGAACGCACGAAGAGAGTAGGGGCGAGGAGGACTGTACGCGCAAGGTGACTACCTCACGCACAGAGACGAGGCTTGATGCACACTGGGAGACCTGACGCAAAGGCTATCTCACGTACAAGAAACATAACCAAGACATGGACGCACACAGAAGACACAACGTGGCAGCTCCAAGGCTTGACGCACGAAGGGACTAGACGCAGACGCACAACACACAGAGAGAGCTATCGCACGAAAAGAAAAACAAGCAGCTGCAAGACCCAGACAGCGCCACACCTGCGAGACCCATTTTCAGACCTGGGTTTTTGAAGTTAATGTCCAAGACTCACCAGAGTTCTTCATTCCATACTCCTCTAATGTTTATTTTCGTTGCTTTGATATTTATTTTGTTGAACATGAATATGAGTGAGTAGATTTCTTGTTAGGTTTCAAAGATGGGATGTAGTTTTTGAATTTCTACATGATTTGATTCTGGATTTTATTTAATAAAATTGATTTGTGGCTATTGATTCTTGTTTTGAGTATTATTGTGCTTGTTATGTGTTAGGCCTCACATATATTCAAAGCTATTGCAGACCCCCCTACAACTAGTCTTCAACGTCTGAAGGTCTTCATTGGCGTTTTAACTTTTTCATTTTTTATTCTTTAATTATTTAGTGATTCTGGACAAAAACTTTTCATGTTTTTTGGTACCACTTTGATTGTGTTTATATTATGTTTTAAATATACCAGGGGTTGACTACTGGTGTACTGTCGACATTTATAGATGTTCATAATAGTTTTGGTGCTCTTGCTATTATTGAAGACAACTTCATACAATAGGTCTCTTTTCATTATTTTTAATTCTATTGTTGCTATTCCCATCTCTCCCATTTCCTAGATATTATTTGGGTCTATCTTTCACTTTCACTCCGAATTTTATTTTGATTTCTTTATTGTTGATTCAATTATTGTCAAACAGTGAAAATTCTTACTCCAATATCATTTTCACAAGATTTTGCCTATTGCAGATGGTTCTCAATAGGAAACGTGTAGTGATGATGGGTGATGATACATGGGTTCAACTGTTTCCTCAACATTTTAACAAATCTTATCCCTATCCTTCTTTTAATGTTAAAGATCTTCATACGGTATTGCATTATAGCTTCTGTATTATTTTCTCGCTGTCAATTCCTCACATTTCATAATATACCAAAAACTTATTGTTTAAGGTTGATGATGGGTGCATCAAACACCTTTTTCCTTCCCTTTTTCAAGAAGATTGGGATGTTCTTATTGATCATTTTCTTGGTGTGGTATGATTGACATATTTTATCAGTTGCAAATAGCAAAATATTTGTATCCCTTGTTTGATTAATGAGTTTTGCAAATTTGTTTGTACATGTATAAGTCCTTATGAGTTATCTATCAAATTGAAGACATGAGGGTGGATTTGGGTAATCTCTTTGCAGGATCATGCTGGACATATATATGGAGTTGGCTCTCTATCAATGGTAGAAAAGTTGGAGCAATACAATCTCATTTTAGAGGTAGGTTTCTTAATTATACACAGAAGTTATGCAAAAATATTTCCTAAGCTTGCTGATAGTGTCCATATACTTCTGATAGTGTCAAAAATATTCAAGTTTGTTGAATTCATAAATCTACCACACTATTTTTTGGTTAAAGTTCAGCCATTTTGGAAGTTTTTCTTTCTGTCTTTCCTTTCATCTAAATTTTATTTTTTTTAAAGGCTTATGTTCAGATGTACATGCTTTTATGGAGAAACTGAAGAAACAATTAGAATTCTCTCCTTTAGGCTTTTTAATTCACATTTTGCTTCCTAATTTTGACAATGCCCTTTAGCCATGATAAGTTTCACAAAATAATGTAAAATTTAGGGTTTAAGAAATTGTTCCAATTGATAGACGTTAAAATAAAGCTACGGAACAACATTGAATTAATCATCCAATTTGAAATACGTTTATAAAACCAAAATGTGTACCAAATTACTTTTTGAGCATAATCACAATTGACCTTTTGTTGAAGTACTTCTATTGTAGTCCAGTCCCTTTATCATATACAACAAGTTTTGAAATATATTGAACTCAAAATTTAAGATTACAGATGAACATTGGAAAGTCTGCACCTATAAGAATTATAGAAATAAAATTTAGCTTGATGACTTGGGCCATATGGAATATATATGCGAAACATCATAGTGAAATTTTCTCATCAAAATGAACTAAACTACTTCCTCATTTTCCTTTCATTTAAATTTAATACTTACTTGTGTTCCAAAAGTCCTTATTGAAATCATGGGAAAGACACAAACTTTCAGCTGTTAATGTTAGATTTATGTCTGGATTTTTTTTGGAAATAATATAAGAAGTGAACTAGAAATTGAGCTTTTGTTGATCTTTAGTGATTGAAAGGTGAAGTTTCCAAAATTTTGGGTATTCTATTGTTCCAGATGTCCGACCTTCATTGACTCTACCATACATGTGAAGTTTCTCAATACACATTGGTTGCTTATTCATTTACTCTACTATACATGTGAACTTTCTCAATGCACGTTTGTTGCTTATGGTGGAATAAGCTCATCTTGTTTCCATTATCAAGTTGCCTTTCTTTGTTAGTTTTAACCTTTCCTACATGCTTAATTCTTATTTGATAATGCTTTACCACAAATTCTACTGCATAAGCTTATCAGAATTCTGGATGGTGAGTCTAGTTCAGGTGGCTTACATGAAAACACTTTCCTTCTTGTTATGGGCGACCATGGACAAACCCTGAATGATGATCACGGTGGAGGAACTGTTGAAGAGGTATATGATTTAACTTTTTGAAGTTCAATTTGGTTCCATTCTGTGTTTCCTTTGTAGCAAAATTACATGTTGCAAGTTGAAACATTAATGTTCGGCAGTTTTAAGAAATCTTCCTATTCGCTTCCATCTGACTTTGATACCTCTTCTTATGCTCTCGATTTGGTATTGCCTGCTCTTTAAATGATTCTGCATTCGCTGTTAATTTCAAGACATCCTTCTTTTCGTTACCTTCTGTCATTTCACAATTTTCTGTTGTAGGTGAAAAGATACATTGATGCCTACTCAGCCTCTTCAGTCATTAGGTTTTCAAGTGAAGATTTGTTACACATATCAAATGTATATGATAAGGCATTGGTGGTAAATTTATTGTAATAGATATTCTTTATTTAGTAACAACATTATTGTAACATATAACTTTCATACCTGTGATGAAATCTGTTAGATAATATAGCCATTGAAGCGAATTTCTTTTACAACTAATGTAAAAGAAATTCCATTGATGAATTGATAGTTTTATTTATGATAATAATAAGCACATTAGTGATAATACTTTTTTGTAAGAATCAATTATCATTTTGTGACGAAATGATGTTGACATTTTTTTATTAAGATATTAGTGACGAAAAAGTAATGGACATATTTGTTATGACTTTATTCATCACTATTTCATATTATTTGTGTCAACAAATTTGTCATAAATATGTAAAGTTGTTGTGACTATATAATGTTGTCACACGTTCCATAGGTTGTAGTGTCGACACTTTTGTCACAATATAATCAAATGTTGTTATAACTTTTTTCGTCATTACTTTATATTATTTGTGTCAACAAACTTGTCATAAATAAGTACAGTTATTGTGGCCATATAGTGTTGTCACACATTTGATAGGTTTTAATCTCAGCAACTTTGTCAAAATAAAATGAAGTATTGTTATGACTTAATTCGTCACTACTTTAGATTATTTGTGATGATAAACTTGTCATAAATATGTACAGTTATTGTGATCATATAATTTTGTCACACATTTCACAAGTTTTAGTATCAACATTTTTGTTACAAAAGTGTTGCATAATTGTGAACATGTTTTAAATTAGTAGATTACTATAAAGATTGGACACTATTAATAATAGTGATAAATATTACTGCTTTTAGTGACAACTTGTACTTTCGCTAAAAATACAACTTTTTTGTAGTGAGAGATCAGTTTACCTTCAAATTTTGAAACATAAACCACATCGTCGAGCTTGATGTAGTTGTTAATAACATCTCCTATTTTTTATCAACTTTTAAGGAACTTCCATCGGGAATGACTACTTTTTCATAACCTCCAACTTCTTGGACATTCTCAAATATTTAAGGATGTTTGAACCATAATGTGATGGCTCATTATCGATAGTCCAACTAGACAAATACACATAAGAGAATTTTTTACGATAGAGCGCATCATAAATTACGTCTCTAGAATTGCCTATACCTAGCAATGACATTAACTGATTATGCTAGGCTTGTGTGACAGATGTCAGTTGTACCATATTGTTTGACTTCTTGTTTTGATCGTCCTCGGCTTATGAATGATGTAGCTTGCACTCTTGGATCCTCATGTTGCCAATCCTTTAATCGCAATTCTTCTCTTGATATCATAGCAAAGCAGCGAGTGAGGATAATGAAGCAGCGAGTAAGCGAGTGAGGATAATGAAGCAGCGAGTGAGGATAATGAGTCCATACGTATAGCATTTGATTTTATTGTGCCATACTGATCATCAAGACCCAGAAAAAATTATTACACATTTATGGTATCTTACATGCTTATGTCTAGAGTACAGAGATAAAATTTTTTTGTTCCTTTCAAGACTGTAATACAAGATTTCTTTTCTCAGAGACATAAACAAAATACATAAGCATCTTCTAGAAATATTCCTCCCTCCACATAAGTAATTTTTTATTCTTAATTATATTATTAAACTCATCGTCGTCGTCGTCGTCGTCGTCGTCGTCGTCGTCGTCATTATTATTGTTATTATTTGTTAACTCTTTCACTAATACAAATCATTCCTTCTAAAATAATCAATAAATTATATATTTTGAATCATGTTATATTGCAAGTATATTTTAGTCATTGATACTGTTTTTATGTTATGTCAATTGCAATCAAACACATTTCTGTAATCGAGACGGATATAATTTTATCTGTTTTGTCCATCACAACCAAACACTTCACTGTCTCAAATTTTTATTCTGTTTTCTCTCCAAATTTTTGTCTCATTTCATCTCTGTATATTAAAGACAGTAACCAAGTGCAACATTGGTTTCATTCGTTTGGTGCATATGAAAGAACTAATTGGTGGCTTGGTGCATTGGAAAGAAAGAAAAGTTTAGCTTGTAATGGCCGCAGAGAAACTAAGAAAGAGGAGGAAAAGGTAAGTTGATTATGTGTCAAAGTCCAAGTTAGGTTGACAGTAGAGTCCAAGCTCAAGTTTAAGTTTGAAATTAAAAAACTATTTTAAAAAAGTTTAACCATCGTTCAATTTGAACTAAACTTGTTGATTTTAATTTAAACTGAGCTGGACCAAATCAAACCGGTCAAAGTCTTAACTTTTACGGATTTTGTTTAGTACAATTGAAAGGAGTATAGAGTACTACTAGAATAACCTGGTCATATGAAACAATAGATGGGTGTAAGAAAAAGATGGTTGAGAGTTTGACTCTTAGGAATGCAGCAAATTTTTGGGTCAACGATAGCCTTCTTTAATTTGAAATATTTCCACCGTGGAGGGATTAGTCCCCGGATTAATCCTTAAAAAAAGTTGGAAGAGGAGAAAATATATGTATTTTTAGAAACGAAAGAATTACAATGAGACTCCAATTCCAATAAACAGGGAAGCGGCCCAAAAGCAAAAGGTAGTAATATACTCCCTTCTATTTAAAATAAAATTCGTTTTAAAGAGATATGCACTTATTAAAAAAACTAATGAAATGTTTGATATATTTTTATTAATGGTGTTACTCATGTGAGAGAAATTGCATATTGAACTGTCTTGAAAATACAATATGTGTAATCAAGATGTGAGGGAAATTAAAGGATAATTTTGAAAGTAAGATTATTAATATGCATAAAAAATTACGAATGATTCTTATTTTGAATAATTAAAAACTCTCCAAAATGACATTTCATTTGATAAAGGAGGGATTAGTTCTAAACGCAATTTAATGACCAAGAAATTTGGTGAGCGCCGTCCATTCCATTTTTTTTTTTGGTCAGACATTCCATTTTGTTGGCCACGTGGTTTATTGTATAATTTATTGTCTAACATAAGTCCAAGCACTCACAATCATTTGAGCGCCATCCATTCCATTTTGCTGGCCACATGGTTTATTGTCTAACATAAGGCCGAGCACTCACTATCATTTGAGCGCCATCCATTCATTTTGTTGCACTTTTACACTACACGGCCACATGGTTTTTTGTCTAACACAAGCCAAAGCACTCACAGCCATCATTCGAACGAGAAAAAGAGGGATTGGTACACAGCTTCAAATCCCTTCACCTCCATTGAAGGATTCCAAAGACAGTAAAATATCACCACCCACCAAGATAATGCAGTTAAAAACATCATCTAAACTCTTTTCATCATCATCCTCAACAACAACAACAAGCAATTGCACCTCTTATCAATGGGAGCTCCGTCCAAGGCAGCTTCGGTAGCTCGCACACCCACTTATATCCTCTTTTGCCTCCTCGCTTTAGTCTCTCTCACCGCAGTTTTCCTTTACAAGGTACGCTTCTCATCTCTCCCTTTTCTTTTTTGTACTGTCAGCCTCATTCAGGCTTTTCGTCGAACAGCTTGATAGATTTGCAGCTCACACCAAAACAGTCGCGGGTCACAACCTAGAGCCTACCCCTTGGCACTTGTTCCCGCCAAAAAACTTCCTTGAAGAGGCCCGACATGCTCGAATCTACAAAATCATACAGTGTTCATATCTCACTTGCCCGTATGCCAACGATACTTTCTTCAAGAGAAGGCACTCGGAGTCCTCCCGTCCGGCCTCCAAATGCCCTGATTTTTTCAACTTTATCCGCCGTGATCTGGAGCCATGGGCACGCACGATGATAAAGATGGATCACATTATGGCAGCGAAGAACTTCGCTGCTTTTCGGGTTGTGATTTTTGAAGGGAAATTATATTTGGATCTTTACTACGCGTGTGTGCAGAGCAGAATGATGTTCACGATATGGGGGTTATTGCAGTTGCTAAACAAGTACCCTGGAATGGTGCCTAATGTTGATTTGATGTTTGATTGCATGGACAAGCCTACTCTAAGCAAGACAGAACATAGAGATTTCCCTTTGCCACTCTTCAGATATTGCACTACTGAGAATCACTTTGATATTCCTTTTCCTGATTGGTCCTTCTGGGGCTGGTTAGTATCAGCTAAGCAATCCTGTTTCTGTATATGCATTTTGATATTGAAATCGGATCTTCAAAACGTATCTGGTTTAGTTGTTATTTGATGTTGAAATGGAGGCTTGATTGTTTCTAAAACCAATGCTTGCACCATTGTTATGTGAATGTGTTGCTGCTGAATCCTGTTTCCCTCAATAAATTTAACATGATGAAGGATAGTCCACTTTGGATGTGATTACAAGCATGACCAATCCGTGTTGTCAATGACTCTTGTATAGGCCAGAGATTAATATAAGATCATGGGAAGAGGAGTTTCGAGACATTAAAAAAGGTTCTCAGGGCCGAAGTTGGGCAAGGAAATGGCCTCGTGCATATTGGAAAGGGAATCCTAATGTTGTCTCTCCTATTCGTGAAGAGTTGCTAAAATGCAATCACTCTAGGAAGTGGGGAGCACAAATTATGCGACAGGTTGTGTTTCTTTCGTAATTTGTCAAGTATTGCTCAATTTGATGAACTTTTAATTTTAATGCTGTATATTTTGAATACCTCAGGATTGGGGAGAGGAAGCGAAAGCCGGTTTTGAGCGCTCAAAATTAGCAAATCAATGTGATAATCGGTACGAACGGATAAGGCAGTAATCAAAGATACTTTAAGATTGTTTAGTATATATTCTAGGTCTTGTTTAGACGTTGAGATCTTTTGTCTTAATAAGCGAGCTGGTAGTTCACTGCTCCTTTTACCCCCATTTCTCCAATTCTAGGTACAAAATCTATGCTGAAGGCTATGCTTGGTCTGTGAGCTTGAAATACATTATATCCTGCGGTTCCCTTGCGCTCATAATCTCCCCACAGTATGAAGATTTCTTTAGTCGTGGTCTTGTTCCCAGGAAACATTATTGGCCTGTCTCTCCTGATAAGTTATGTCGATCAATAAAGTTTGCTGTTGACTGGGGTAACGCAAACCCATCTCAGGTATACATTACTTAGAAATTTCCATTCATTTGATCCAAATAACTGCCACTGTAATAGTGTTTTGTGATCTTCTTATCTCCCCCATCTACGAGTTTGGTAATTTTGTTGTAGTGCAATATGATTGCTTATGTTCTTTGCTCAGTTCAGTTTCAACTTTTACATTGCTGCAATTAAGTAGTGAAAACCAGTGCTTAGTTAAGCCACCACAAAGTTGAAAAAGAAAAGAAGCAATGTTAAAGTAGTTTGCAAAATTTTCCTCTACGCGTGCAATTCCTTGATGATAGAGTTGAAGTTATTAAGACCCACTTGTTTGTATCATGGGTTTATGATAGAGTTATGACCAAATTTTCAATACCTTAATACCATATACTCTTTTAACTTATTGGTTAAATTTACCCAACAGGCTCAGGCGGTGGGAAAAGCAGGACAGGATTTTATGAAATCCTTGAATTTGGACACAGTCTATGATTACATGTTCCACCTCCTAACAGAGTATTCGAAGCTACAAGATTTCATTCCGGTCCCTCCACCTTCTGCTCTAGAAGTATGTCCGGATTCCTTGCTCTGTTTGGCTGATCAGAAACAAAAGGAATGGCTACAAAAATCGATCTCCTTCCCATCACCACGCCCACCATGCACCCTCCGCGCTATTGATGCCGACTTTTTCAAGAATTGGGCACAAAACAAACAGAGAGTAATAGAGGATGTGAGAGAAATGGAGAAGCTTGAATCATGAATGTCGGATGCAATGCAGGTGCAGAAGATATAATGGCACAAGCAAAAGAAAAAGGGAACTGGTAGGCATAGTTTTCCCTTTTGCATACAAGGAGGAAATTGTAGGTGGTGTTTTTGTAAATGCTTATTCAAATTTGGAAAGATAAACGAGTTGAAAGTAATAATTTAGTATTTTGTTGAGTTATTTATTTATTAGTCATTTGATTCTCAATCACCTTTTCTTAATAATAATGTATTATCTTATCTAACCATCAATTACTTGTCTAAATAGATACCAAAGGAATATTAATACTTATTTTCGAAAACAAAAGAAACAAAACTAGTCGTCACCAACTGTTACATCTCTTGTTCCCCAATCTCTCTCTCGCTCATTCAAAT
This sequence comes from Erythroxylum cataractarum, assembly GCA_024703695.1. NCBI lineage: Eukaryota > Viridiplantae > Streptophyta > Magnoliopsida > Malpighiales > Erythroxylaceae > Erythroxylum > Erythroxylum cataractarum. Next base: position 42,078,031 of record JANJEY010000008.1, on the reverse strand, counting down.
TCAATGGCGGACAGCGGAGTGGTAACCATCTACGGCAAGGGCGCAATCTACGAGACAACGAAAAAATCCCCCTTCTCCGTCAAGGTGGGTCTAGCCCAGATGCTGCGAGGCGGCGTTATAATGGACGTCGTTAATGCCGAGCAAGCGCGCGTAGCCGAGGAAGCAGGCGCGTGCGCTGTCATGGCCTTGGAGCGAGTCCCCGCCGACATACGGGCGCAAGGGGGCGTGGCTCGCATGAGCGACCCGCAGCTCATCAAAGAAATCAAACAAGCCGTTACAATCCCCGTTATGGCCAAGGCACGTATTGGCCACTTCGTTGAAGCTCAAATCCTCGAAGCCATAGGAATCGATTACATAGACGAAAGCGAAGTCCTCACTCCCGCCGACCAAGACAACCACATCAACAAACACAACTTTCGGATCCCCTTCGTCTGCGGTTGCCGGGATCTGGGAGAGGCACTTCGGAGAATCCGAGAAGGGGCTGCCATGATTCGGACAAAAGGCGAGGCGGGGACAGGGAATGTCGTGGAAGCCGTGAGGCACGTGAGGAACGTGATGGGGGACATTAGGGTTCTGCGGAACATGGACGACGATGAGGTGTTTGCTTTCGCTAAGAAGATCTCGGCGCCTTACGATCTGGTTATGCAAACGAAGCAGCTAGGGAGGCTTCCAGTTGTGCATTTCGCGGCCGGCGGGGTGGCGACCCCGGCGGATGCTGCCATGATGATGCAGTTGGGATGCGACGGCGTGTTTGTGGGGTCTGGCGTGTTTAAGAGCGGTGATCCGACAAGGAGGGCGAGGGCGATTGTTCAGGCAGTGACACATTATAGTGATCCGGATGTGGTTGCGGAGGTAAGCTGTGGGTTGGGTGAGGCTATGGTGGGGATTAATTTGAATGATGATAGTGTCGAGAGATTCGCGGGTAGGTCCGAGTGAGTGATTAATTCTTGAGAACATGGATTTTAGTAGTTTGTGTGTGTGTGTTGGTTTGAAGATATGGATGATGTTAAGCAATAAATTTTGGGAAATGAATTAAAATGGTTCAGAAGCAAGCTTGGGTTGTTGCTTGGATATAGCACTGCCTTTCCTGGAAAATCTCTCACAGTCACAGTCGACAGTCCCATCCTGATTTGTTTTCTTTTTCATAGAAGAATCAGCTCTAAAACTAATATCCCCAACCAAGCTGACAGTATTTTAAGAAAGAAACATGCCCTCGTTCCTTTCCAATATTGAAATGAAATATGTATTGTTAAACTTTGAACTAACATGTACAGAAAGCTCACTTGAAAGAATAACAGGACCACTACTAAAGAAAATTGCTCTTAATGTAGAACTAAATCATGCATTGAATGAAATAAAATGCATCAGAATAAGTGATTGACTCCAATGTAATTCTACTCAACTTAAATCATGGGTGGTTGATTTGCATACCAGTCTTAATAAAGGTTTTTCTTTTTTTCTTGTTGTGTATAGGGAGCCCAATGGGCTATTAGGTTACAAAGCAAGAGGCAGCCTTCCTTCCCAAAGAGCTCATCACCTTTACTTCTAAAATTCAAACTGGTGATTACTTCTAAAATTTGGATCCTTACATATAAAAAGTTCTTCCGCCTAAATAGAACTTCATTTTATAAGGGGAAGCATTGTTTGGCACTAAGTATTCTTATTCCTTGAAATGCTCATATGATAAACTATGCTTCTCTTAGGATAAAATGAAAATTCAAAGTTGGGAGTCTCCATTCATATAGGATGAAGTGAGTCCAACCTTATCCTCCTTAATTGTTTGCTGGTTGTGAAAGAATTAATGACATCTACTTAGTCATCCCAATGGTTCTTCTTTTCCATTACATGAAGGAAAATCTAGCTTCATAAATCGGGAAACAAAGTTGCCTGAATATTCCTTTTATTGCAAATTTTGGTCATGCATGTGTTGGTACCTTATTAGTATTGATTTCTTGCTCACGCCTCTGGCTTGAGAATCCTTCTTAAGTCTTAGACATGGACAATTATAACAACAAGTGTTGCCTGTTACTCCAATATATGCTTAATCATCTCCATTCTTTCGTTCATCTACTTACCAGAATCTCTTATGACTTAAAGCTCTGATACCAAGATGTTGCTTGAATTTTCTTTAGATTTTTTATAGGAACCTTCGTAGAAAAGAGTGGGTAAAAGGGTGGACCTTAGTAAAGAGGGTACTACAAGAAAATTACAAATTATCAACAGAATATTACTGGCGATAAAAATGTTGTAGGCAATCAGTGACGGAAAATCAATTCCCATCGGTAAAATTGTCGAAAAAATTTGCATTTAGCGGACAAATTTTTCATTGTTAAAGATGGAGGGAAATTATCCTAACAAATTTTCTGACAGAATATAACAATGAAATAGATATTTCCGTCAGTAAATTTGGCAAAAATGCTTCGAGAAAAAAATAAGCATCGGAATGTGCCGATGAAACTGGATTTCATCAGTGATTTACCGACGAAAGAGTTATTCTATTAGTAAAATTAAAATTTAAATGTCATCGTTAGCATTGGCTTCAAAATTTTTAATAAATAAAAAACGATGTTGTCACCAAACGACATCGTTTTGGTTAAACGTCTAACTTACCCAAGAAACTCACCCCCTTTGTCGATGTTCATTTTCTCCTCTCTTTCGTTTTCTCTATTGTTGTTAATTCTCTGTCGCCGTCATTGACCGTGTGTGCTTCGATTCCCTTCTCTCCACCCATCTTCTTCCTTCTACATCCATCTTCTTCCATTGCATGCTTCGGTTCCTTTTTGCATCTTCGTTCTATGTCTTCGCATGCTTCAGTTCTCTTTTTCGTTCTGCGTCTTCGTTTATTCATCGATTGAGGTAAGTGGGTTTTGCTTTTTACTGGGTTTTATGTATTACTTTGATCATTTCAATTTTTGTTTGTGGTTTGATTTTATGGATAATCATCGATTTATGTTTTTTACTAGGTTGAGGTACTGGTTTAATCATCGGTTGAGGTACAAAACCCATACATTGATATTTTTGTAATACATTATGCTTAGATTATAGTATAAGCATCAGTTGTAGTTAGCTTTTATTTAAAAACAAAGTTTTAATTAGGAGATAAGAACACATAATTAAAAAATACATTATAGCATTTTGATATTAGGAGAAAGTGACTTTTGAGAGACAGAAAGATTTTCAATCAAAATTATAGCATCTTGATATAAGTTGTCAAAATGAGGGAAAAAATTAACTCTAACAAAATCTCATGTTGATGATGGTGAGTTAACAAATTGAATCGTGTTTGAGATCGAGTTGTGATTTGGTTGAGGACATAAACATTATATTATGTTTTCATTAATAATTTAATATTATGTTGTGATTTGGATGAGCATTTGAACTTGATGTTGTGAATTTGTTAAGAATTTGAACAAAATATTGTGCTTTTGAAATTGATGACTTGAACATTATATTGTAATTTGGTTGATAATTTGTCTACGAAGGTGAACCACCAATAAATGTCTAAGAAGGTGAAGGTTCATATGTATTAGTACAAATAAAAGATACCCATCATTGCGTAAACAATTGAGAGATTAGGTGTCTAGTGACTGTGAACTTTCTCACCATTTGACAAATCCTCAAGTAATTGGATGCTTTTGTAGCTTATTTTGGTATGAGTACTGCTTAGGCTTAAGTTAAACTAAATCCCACTAGATCGAGGTTTCAAACTCATATGAATTTTGGGATTTTTTGTAATTACCCGTGTATCATTTGATGGTTTTTTTTGTACTCATCAATAAAATATAAATATTTTATTTCTTTCAAAAAATGCCATCATAGATAAGGACAGGGGCTTATTTAGAACTTTTGTGAAATATTAAGGTGTAATGCAAACCTTTAGTATCATAAACATTAGTAGGTAGTTTT
>JANJEY010000008.1:41954183-41965688 GCA_024703695.1 Erythroxylum cataractarum | reverse complement strand
TGATCTCTGCGTGGATACCTTTAGAGATAGTCTCTTTTGGCTATTTAGGTTGATGTCTTCATACCGACACCTGGATCTTGGGTTTCGGGAAAGTTCCGGGAACAAAAATTTTTTGTTTTCCGCTGCCGGTACATGTGATGTACCTCCCGGTATTTTCCTACAAAAATATAGTCATTGTGCTGTCGAAATTTTAATAAAATAATTGAAAAAAATTCCCACTACTTTTCGCACTTTTAACTTTTAAATATGAAAGGTTTTTTAATAATTGAATCACTTAGCTTTGCAAGAACCCTTTCGATTGAGTTAGATATCGACTGGAGGGCTACTGTGGGATCGCCAAGAGGGCTCTACTCAAGTTTCGGAAGGGGAACTTGGGGATAGGTCCTTTCAAATATGGTATAAGATACCTCAACAATTAGCTTGCTGCAGGTGGAAGATTGTTGGTTTATATCTTACAACCAATTAGTTGGTTATAGTTTGACGACAATTATTTAAAGACTTTCTCTATCTTATACATATTCAAATATATGTGATAAAGTTTTTGGGATAAATATACATTGCAAGTGAAATTGTGATGAGATCATAACTTGGAGATTCATATTGTATTTATAAATTACACTTAAGTTATTGTTAGTTATTGTTCTATTGAGAATGAACATTAATAAAGTGTAAAAAGACTAACACATTATTTTTCTTTCTTAAAAGAGAAGAGATCAATCTCATAGCCTAAAAGTACAAAGATATTTCAATAAACATATGGGTAGTTGTTAAAGAATAAGTTCACTAAATTGATCTGGTACGAAAATTCCACTTAGAACGTTACTATAGAAACTTTTATTGCGATAATTATATAAGTGATCATTTGACTTAAGATCTTTAAAGTATCTCATATAAGGATAATTATGTTTTAATACCACTTACAACTTATTCTAGTTAAAGGCAATTGATAGTTAATAGATATAACATGAATTATATATAGTAACTAAGTCATCAATATAAGAATCATCATTCTAAAGTAATTACGGATAATGTTTCATTATTCTTGATTCATACTGATTCAAAGAATGTTTGGTTAATGTGGAATATCAATTTGTAAAATAATTTACAAGTATCATTGATATAATCAATTGTTAATTGTAAAGAACTAATGAGATTATAGTAGACACTAATTTAAAGATTAATTAAAAGAGTTTAATTTATCTAAATGTTATTAAGAGTTAAGGTTATAATTTATATTATTGTCAACATATTTAAGAATATAATGAGTCCCACAAAAAGAACGAGTTAAAAAAAGAAAAATATTTTAATCAAATTAGAATTGAATATAAAATTTGAAAAACTTTTGGATAAAATATGAAATATTTTATAAATAACAACTAATATAAGATATTAAATTTTATTTGGATCCAAATAGTATTTAATGAAATTAAATTAAAATTTTATTTCAATTAAATAATTAAAAAATTCCAAACTTGCTTAACTCACTCTGTACCACTTGTAAAGGTCTTTTAATCCGTTGGTGTTTGATGCCATTAAAGTTTTGACTCATATGTGGATACGGTGATAGTGATTATCTAGATTCAAGAACGATTTAAAGGAAACCTAAAAACAAAAGTTAAGCTATACAAAAAAGTGCGGATTTATAATTTATGGCTTATTAAATTCACGTTTTAATCCTATTATAAATATTAAATAATTTTATTTTTAAAAGTTAGATCCCAACCCAAATTTTCTATAACTTCTCTGTTCCAAATTTGGTGCTTTCTTGTTAGGCTGGCTCGTGTTCAATACAAGCTTTTAAAAGCTGTGGCAGTCCCAGCCCAGCACGCCCATAATCGCCAATTGCTTATTTATAGCCCCAACATATAGCATGTTTCCAAATGTCCACGAAGACCTGCAAATAGTTAACAATAATTTATATTAGATGAACTATCTGTTGACGGAGGCAGGATTTGATACCATTTAGCCACCCCGTCATTCAGTTGACCTGACGGCATCAAAGCGACGTTGGTTGACAATTCTCATTATTAATATCTGCTTCAAAGACTTCAATTAATTTTCAAGTAGAATTTCTTTTCTATGAATAAATTAAAACCATAACATTACTCAGGCAGTCGTAGGTCCTTGAGCACAGGGATGCTTTGTAACTAGTTAACATGAGAAAGTTGAGGTAATGTTGAAGAAGATACATATATTGAATACATAATACATAACACATAGACAATTCTAATCCATGATTGATTGGTGTTTGTCGTCTATTCTCCTAGTCCTGGAGAATAAAATGAGTAGCAAAAGCAAAAGGTGACAACCATCTTTAGCATCCACTTTTGTGCGTATAATTGAAGAACACATGATAGCAACCACAAAAGTTTTTTCTTATAAAAATTGGCGATAATCATCAAAAGAACAGTTAAAAGTTGGGTTGTAACCAGCGCTATGACTATTGCGGAGAGTCTTAGGTGTGTACTGTGTAGTCAAGCAATGTAGGGTATGGTGGTCAACATCAACTAATAGACAAGAGTAGTAAATGCTGACTGTGTGCCAATAGGACATTAGGTGTGTAGTTAAGAAATGTAGGGTATGATGGTCAACATCAACTAATAGACAAGAGGAGAAAATATGGCATTTGGAGTGGAATCATCTTAATATATAAAAAGACCAAAAATGGTCGGTGTAGCTGGTCATTGTGTATTAATTTACTGAATAAGGCAGAGAAGGACGACACGAGTCTAAATTTGTTTGTCCAATATTATAATGTCTTATTGTGTTTAATAAATTTTAATTATTTATTTATATAAATTTTATATAAATTTTGCGTAAATTATATAAAATAAATAGCTAAAATTTTATGAGATAAAATAAGACAAAAAAATATTAGACAAAAAAATCTTATCTCGAAAAGACACCAAAGTTTACTTTTTCTGAGCTCAAATTAATTGTTTTCGTATCAACGAGGAACACGTGGGAAACGAGTAACTAGCAAAACATGAAATATTCAACCCTTAAAATGACCAAAACTTCAAGTCAATGCTATCAACCACATGGATCATATCGAGGTCGAGGCATTGGCATCATCAACATTGATCGTAATAATGTCCTTTTAATTTTAAAAAATCTACTAAATTAAATGTAAAATAAAGGAGGGCAAAGCAAACAAGGTTATATATATATATACACTTTTAAAGCAACAGTCTTTCAATCATTTAGAGAGCAGAGAAAGATCAGAAAAGATGGGCAATTACAGAATGTGCCTATGTTTCATCAGGAAGTTCAAGGTTATGGAGGCGGGTCCGCCGCCGGATGTTAGAGAGGCATTCAAAGATTATACTACAGGTGGATCACATATGACGACGGAGCAGCTCCGGCGGTTCTTGGTGGAGGTTCAGGGTGATAGCGGCGCAGAGGCGGAAAAGATCGTTGACCAGATTCTGCACAAGAGACACCATGTCACTAGGTTTGCGAGGAGTGGTCTTACTCTTGATGATTTCTTTTTTTATTTGTTCTCTGCAGATCACAACCCTCTCATTAACAATCAGGTATTTTACTTTCTTGTTTGATCGACTCTTGAATTTGCTGTCTTATAAGTGTAGTTGCTGTGCACGTTCTGTGAGACTGGTCATCCTTATCAGAACGTTATAGAGAGGATCGTAAGCATTAGGGAGTTGTTTATTTTCTAGTGAGAAGATTGTGAACTAGGAAGGGTTGGTCAACTGTTACTTTTTAAGTTTGCGTTGATTGTAAGGCTAGGAATTTTATACTGTTAATGGTTCTTAGGATCAATACACTTTTAGCTGCTTTCCTTTCATGATAACATCTGTTCCGTAATTTAATTTACTGCCATTACTGGCATCTTTGAATTCAAGAAACATGGTTGCCGGTAATTTAATCTGAGCAGAGGACAAGGCCTTCAATTTTTTGTGTCTTTTCTCGACGAAGGGAAATATTAAACTCCCTATTTTTGAGACGTGTGGTTTTCAACATTTTTAAGTCTTCATTTCAGGTTCACCAGGATATGACAAAACCCTTGTCCCATTACTTCATATATACCGGCCACAATTCGTACCTAACAGGAAACCAGCTTAACAGTGATTGTAGTGATACTCCAATCATGAAGGCATTAAAGAGAGGTGTAAGAGTGATAGAGCTTGACTTATGGCCCAACTCAGACGGGGTGCATGTAAAACATGGAAGGTAGGCAAGTTATATTCAAATTCTTTTGTTTTAACACATTTTTCTCTCCGAAACAGCCTTCCATTTTCTATTTATTAGATTAGGTAGCCAAAGTAGGTCTCCCAAATCTCGTAAGTTTTCCAGCAATCTGGGTGATAACAAAAGATAATGGGAGGGAGTGGGTGCCGTGTTTTTCTTCCTTCTGTTGTTGGTGAAAACTATCACACGCTATTCGAATGTTTCATCTCCTATCATCTGTGGAAATTTATTAAAGATGAACTCATAATTTGACCCCCAATGCCATAGAATACTGTGGTGAAGAAGTGCAGATTTCATACCTTTCACATATATGCCAGTTTTCTGTGTCTTGCATTTGTTAATTTGAGGCTGTAATACTTTTCACTTCTTCGGTCTCTTACCTGGATTAGGTGACATTATGTTCATTCAACTGCAGGACCCTGACAACTCCAGTGGAACTACGTACATGCTTGAGAACCATAGATGAGTATGCCTTCTTATCCTCGCCATATCCTGTGATAATAACTCTTGAAGACCACCTTACCCCAGAACTTCAAGCTAAAGTAGCTCAGGTGATATTTAGTTTTCCTCAATGTATAGAAGCCAAGTCATTTTACACTTGTAATCCCTGTTCACTGGCTGGAATTCTATTTTATTGTTAGATGATCACTGAAATATTTGGGAAGAAGCTGTATCGTCCTGAATGTGAATGTTTGGAAGACTTACCTTCACCAGATGATTTGAAGTACAGAATAATTATTTCTTCAAAACCTCCGAAAGAGTATAAGAAGCTCAAAGCTGCCAAAAGCAAAAAAAGTAAATCAGAAAAAGATTCTGACGATGATTCCTGGGGAAACGAACCATTAGATATTACAAACGATCAATATATTGATGATCTGGTGTGTTAATTTATGAAACTACCAATCAGTCTCTATGTAAATTCGTAACGTAAAGAGCCTAAAGGCTAAGGTTTTAATTTCTCCTTTTCTTTTCTTTTCTTGTTTTACCAATTTCCTTGCAGAGTAGTAGTGACACGCATGAAGAGAGTGATGAGGGGCAACAAGAATCGGAATATAACCGTCTAATTACCATTCATGCTGGAAATGCCAAGGGTGGTTTGAAGGAAGCACTTAAAGTTGAAGCCAATAAAGTTAGACGCCTCAGTCTGAGTGAGTTAGCTCTAGAAAAGGCTACAGAGCATCACGGGACAGACGTTATCAAGTAAGTTAGCTGTATTCCAACTTCAGATGCTATTATACCCGTGCAATAGCGGTCGCATATATTAGACAAAAAGGAACATTTTCTGTTTATATTGTCATTGGACAACTTGAGAAAATGCTTCTCATTTCCATCTGCAGATTCACCCAGAAAAATATTTTAAGAGTGTATCCCAAAGGTATGAGGTTTGACTCTTCCAACTACAAGCCTCTACTTGGCTGGATGCATGGAGCTCAAATGGTTGCATTCAATATGCAGGTTACGGTTCACCCTTCATTTTTTTTTTCCCTGAATTCATCATTATTTTATTTATCTGTCCAGTTTACCCATCAGCTCCAAAATGTAAAGATTTGAGTCTATTATGCCATCACTTAAAAGGAAATTGCATTATTGAGGGGTAGCTACCAGATTGTGCAGAAACCTGAAAGTGGCTTTCCAGAGTTCATTCTGCACCTTCCTTGGCATGAAAATATACATTTTTCAATATCATCCAAGTAATTACTATACTAGAAGTAACAGAAGAATATGCAAATATTTATCAAAATGATCCGCTCCTGATTCTCAGTTAACAAGTAAACTTTTGAGTTGAATGGTTTCTTGATATGGTACTAGAGCTTTCTGTGATCAGAAGATCCTAAATTAAAGTTGTGCTGCGCTAGTTTCTAATGGATTTCTGATTTATTTACTTGTCCATACTATATGTAAAGTCGCGTGATGGAAAAATGCATAAGATCATTGTTGGACCTATCCCAACACCTCAAGCTTTTGGCTTAAATGGTTTCTAAACATTGCTGCATCCCTTCCAGTTAATATTGGATGACCGAAGTTGCGTATTTACTCATAACATGTGGTTTGTGGATGCATCTACTACTACTAAGGCCTCCTTCTCTCTCTATATCAACTACAGGGATATGGTAGGTCTCTTTGGTTGATGCATGGAATGTTTAGGGCGAATGGCGGTTGTGGGTACGTGAAGAAACCAGACTTTCTCATGGATGGTGAAACATTTAATCCAAAAAACGATTTTCCGGTGAAGAAAACTTTGAATGTTAGCATTTGTCACCATCAACTGTTGTCCTTCTACCCTTTTCAGATTTAGACAGCACTAAACTTACTATAATTGCTGGACAGGTCAAAGTATACATGGGAGACGGATGGGACATGGATTTTAAACGAACGCAGTTCGACTTATGTTCGCCACCAGATTTCTACACCAAGGTAAAGTTGGAATTTTTGCACAAAATTTAGCATAGGATTACATAGTGACCTACTGGGATGCTTGAGCTTAAACAAAGTACTTTTGTATGGCAGGTAGCCATAGCAGGAGTGCCTGGTGACGCAAAAAAGATGAAGACAAGAGTAATTGAGGACAACTGGACACCTGTATGGGGTGAAGAGTTCACATTTCCCTTGAGAGTTCCTGAACTGGCTTTACTTAGAATCGAAGTTCACGAACATGACATAACTGACTCCGATGATTTTGGTGGACAAACATGCTTGCCTGTCTCCGAGCTAAGACCAGGCATTAGGGCTGTCCCTCTCTTTAATCGCAAGGGAGAGCAATACAACTCAGTGAGGCTTCTCATGCGCTTCCAGTTTGTCTGAAACATTCTCAACGTTACCTTCTTCTGTTACGCTTGGATTCTTACACTGCCTACTGTCCACAATACTGTTCATGCATATAGATACTTTCTTTTGTTCGTTATATAGTTGTCAAAGTTTTAAGTAGTGTAGTTGTGGACTTGCATTATATGTCAGCACTTTTAAGAACTGCAACAGTAGCTCTTAATATTATCAATAACAAAAATCCAGATGTTGATATCATCCCAACATCAACATCAACATCAACATCAGGTGTAATTAACGTTTTCCGAAGCTCTGTACTATACATTGATTGGTTAGAGATCTACGTACCAATCACTTGGGAGCTGTCTGGATAATGAGGTACGAACAGGTCCTGTTCATTGGAAATCCAATTCTAATTTTGACACATGCGAAAAAAGACTTCCAAGACAAACAAACGTAACAAATTTGATGAAAATAAACATGTAACATATTTATGATATAACATGACTCTAAAATAATTGTGGGATCGAGTGAGGCCTTTACATATATTTTAATGATAAAAAATAATATTATTAATGAATTTACTTTAATGATATTAATAATACTATTATAATGAAATTAAGCAATATTTGAAAGATGGAGTTTAATAGAAGCACAAAATTAGTAAAAGAAGTCAATTGAATGAATTGTGCAATCAAAAGATGAATAAATCAAGCAAAATAGTGAATATAGGTAATTGAAGAGAGTTTCAAAGAAGCTAAAGTGAAAAACTAAGAATAAAAAGGAATAAGTTGCTCAACATGTAATAAATTATTGAAATGTTTTCTATAAATTTGATAACGATCATCTTGCATCTGTATCTATTTTCAACCATTCTTTTAATCCCTCATAAGAAATTTTAGGTTTATTGATTAAGGCAAATACCTAAGAAATGAAGGTTGTTTTATAAGAATTCGAAATGAAGGTAGTTTTATAAGAATTGGACTTTTTAAAAGTTCTTTAGTTATTACTAATCAAATTGTGACAAGTGACAAAAAGAGAGAAAGTCCTTTTCCTTATATGACTAATTTAGGTATTTCTAATCATATTATGATAAAGGATAAATGGGAAATGCTTTTTTTTTTCCTTATAGTTCTCTAGTTTTTTGGGATTTTATATCTATTAGAAGGTTGTTTTGTTGATGTAATTTCATGTATCATCGTAATAAGAAAATAATTTGAGGGCTTTCTTCACTTTTATGAGAATTTCCTCTTTTTCCTTTCATAAGAACTTAATACGATTTTGTCACAACTTGTGATGATTAACATCATTATAAATTTGATTCTAATCAGTTGGTTTGATTAGGGATGAGTTCTCAATGTTTGATTTTGAGAAGATCCTATAGTTCTAAGCCATCATAATTTAGGATTTTAGGTAGTTTCCAACCTAAGGTTTGTATTATGTAGTATTAGAGGTTTGACTTTTGAAATCATATGTTATCTACTCTTTAAGTATTTGTTTTTTCACTTATTATGCGTGATTGTTTGGTTCATCATCAATCCTATCCAAATCTTTTTGTTTACAATTCTTTTCAATTTAGTATTCACTTTGTCTTTATTCAATGAAAGCTGTTCACATTCGTTTTTCTCTTGTGTTTTGATTTAGTTTACATCATATATACATAAAATATAAAAATATAAAAATTTATAACAAAAATGCAAATCAAAATCTAAATATCAAATACTATGGAACTTGGTTATGAAGGATTCTAGTGTGTTATAAAGTGTTCTAATCCTTTTCTTATTTTAAAAGGATACTTAGTTTTACTTTATCTTTTTTTACCTTCTTATCTATTTCATTTCTTTTGTTCTTTCTTGTTGACTTTTTTTAAAGAAAAATTATAAACTGCAACATTACTTGTTGTTTTGGTAGTACCATTAACAGAGTTCTTCTTGAAGGACGTATAAGAAAAAGTTAAGTGGTAAATGTTAGATCCTGAATTTTTCTTGAAAGTTTGAATTATTAAATGAAATTAAATGAGAAATTGGTGGCGATTTATTCATGTGCAAAGAAAAAGAAAATTCTTGAATTTGAAATTATATACAAGATTAAGGTAGTGAACGTAGTAAGTTGATGATGAGTAGGTATATGTGTGTGTGTTTTGTTATTGATGTTCATGATTAATCATGGACTATAATATGTTTATGGATGATATTGAGCTTAAATGGAAGTTGAGAAGAAAAATAGAGAATGTAAAATGCAGAATATGAAGAGTGAATAATTGATTTTGGTTCTTGATGATTATGAGATTTTTTGAGTAAACTTGTATATTTAAGGGTAGAAATGGAGTGGAAATGACTATAATAAAAAGTTGAAATGTTGGGTTTTTTGAAAATTTGAAGTCTGAAAAGTTTGGGAATGAATAGTAGGAGAGAGTTAAATTTTGATCTGAACTTGCATAAATTTTCTGGGTTGATCTAGGTGAAATTAGCTAAATTTGTCTCATAAAATTTGAAGCTTATCTTTCTAGATTTCTAACGCTATAAAGTATGACATTGTTTGATATCGGAGCTGGAAGTCATGATTTTTTGAAATTTGGATGTTGTTTAGGGTAAACTTCAGGATAGCCAATTTGAAGTGGAATTTGAACCCTATATAGGTATAATTTGCTTTTAAGTTCTCATAAAATTTTTATATCTTTCTTTTAGCTTTTCATTGATACCAAATTTGCAAAATTTGGAGTTCTGGATCAAAAGTTATAGGGTTTAGAAGTTGGGATGTCTGAGAAGAAGAAGGAGTAGAAAGGCATCATCTTGCAAAAGCACGATGGTGAGTTTTAAACTTTAGGCCAAAAGCACCATCGTGCAAAACCACAATGGTGACTTTGAGGTTTGGCCAAAAAGCACCGTCGTGCAAAAGCACGACAGTGACTTTCAAGGTTGAAGAGCAAAAGTCGCAACGGTGCAATTGCACAATATCGACTTTGAAGTTTTGAGAGGCTGATGAACATCGGATAGTCTTTTGGTCATAACTTTTTCTTCTTACCTTCTATTGACTTGATTTTTAAAGAGTTGGATTTCTAAGACATTCCTCTACCTCTCTATAAAAGTTTGTAAGTTTTTATATTAATTTGAAAAATATGTATTGAATCAAAATGTGAGGACCGGTTAAAAGAGTATGAGTTAGATATTCTTTTGAATATGCTTCAATATTTTGGTGATATCTTGATCTGTAGAGATCCAATTGAGTTGATTCTTGTTTTAAAATAAACTATAGAAATGGAGCTACAAGTTATCTGAAGGAAGCAAATTTTAATTCAGTCCTTAAGGCTTTTAATTTCTGGAGTGATGTTGGGTATAGTGTACAGTCTCGGTTTAGTAACAGTCCGAAAGTGTTTAGGCCATAACTTTTAAATTATTGAACCAAATTAAATGATGTTGGTGTTATTAGAAAATTTAGACAAAGAGGAACAGTTCTTTATAATGAAGTATTATCAAATTCCTTCAATTACATGATTAGAAAAAAGGTCTTATTTTTGGAAGAAGTTAAACACGACTAAAATGAGATTTTGTGGGCTTGCTAGATTAATTATTTGATTTAGAGTTAATTACTATGTTAATGTTGGCTGAATTTTAAAATATGGATGTTGAATTAAGTAGCAAGAGTGTATATGTATGAGGGCATTTTGGGACGAACACTTAAGGATTAAAGTTATAAGGCTTGGAAGGAGGGGCAAAGAGGCCATTGCTCCCTCATTGACGACAAACTTGTAAATAAAAGTTGGTCTTGCTTTTTAAGGAAGGAGAAGCACAAAATTGGGAAGAAAAACAAAGAAAAGAGAGAAGAGAGAAGAGAGGAGAGAGCTCGATGGAGAAGAGGAGAAAGAAGAAAGAAAATGCTAGGTCTTAATTTTTCTAAACCTTCAAGAGGGATTTTGATATTTGTTCAAGGAGGAAAAAGGAAGAGGAGGATGAGAGGTTCCATTAGAGCCTAGGAACTCTTCATTTGGTGAAGGATCAAGGTAAGATTATTTGTGATTTGTTGGATTTTAAAAAAAAGGTTTTGGTTTAGATAAATTGAGAAATGTATAGGTTTGAGCTTTCTAAAGTCAATTTTGGTGATTTGTTCCTTTGGGAATCTCAATTTTGGATTCCTATTAATTTCGAAATTTTGCCTTAGATGAAGGAAATCAAAAGAGGAAAAAGGAGCAAGGAGAGTAGAGGCTCTTTGAATAAGTATTAAGCAAGGAAATAGGGTGGGTTCCATGTTTATAATTGGATAATGAGCCATTATGTTCTCTTTTTTTTAGTCAAGAAAATAAAATGATTTCTCATTGCTTTAAAATTGTGAAAATTGTTGCATTTGAATGATTTGCGAAACTGCTATATGTGATTGTGCATGAATTTTGATGATGAATTGTGATATGGAAATGATTTTGAAAGGGCTTTATATCTATGAAATTAAGTTTTGGAAAATACATATGAAATATGTCATGCTCATGAAATCAAGTTTTCAAAACTGTGCCATTTGGGCAATTGGTTTTCAAGTCATGAA
>JANJEY010000008.1:41828024-41840732 GCA_024703695.1 Erythroxylum cataractarum | reverse complement strand
TTATAAAGTCTTAAAACATTGAAGGAAGGGAAAAATGGGAAGAAGGAATTGTAGGCTTGTGTTTTAGAAGACAAAAACGTTGGTGAAGAAGAAGATAAGAGAGAGAAGACAAAAAATAAGAAAAAAGGGAGAGAGAGTGTCGATGATTAAGAGAAAAAGGAGAGTTGAGCTAGGTTTTAATTTTTCTAAGCCTTTAAGAGGGATTCTGAGAGTTATCAAGAAGGGAAAAAGAAAGAGGAAGATTAGAGCTTCCATTAGAGTCAAGAAATTCATTAATTAGTGAAGATTCAAGGTAAGCTTATGTTAAATCTTTTGGAGTCTTAGAAAGGTTTTGGTTCTAAGATCGTAGAAAATGCATGGGTTTAGGTATTCTAGGATCAATTCATGCATGGGTTTCTTTGGGTTTCCAATTGGAGTTCTTTTTGAATGAGGTTTTGTTAATATTGAAGGGAGGCAAGAGGACCAAGAGGAGAGACATCCTTGAACAAGCTTTCAAGTAAGGAGATTCAAGGTGGGTTATCTTTTTTTATAATTGAATAATAAGCCATCAATGTTTCTTTCAATAAAATGGAAATAAATGGTTTCAACTTCTTCAAAAATGTGCATTTATTACTCTTTGAATGTTTTGAGAATGTGCTGCATATTTTGCATATGAATTTTGTTTGACATATGAAAATGATTTTTGAAACATTGGGTAATATGTTTTACAATTATGGAAATACATGTTATATGAGTTCGTGGTGGTCTCCTAAGTTAAGTCAAGTGTACTTTGACAAAAAGACTTCTCATGCCTACCCGCTAGTGGCCTGGAGCTCCTTCATGGACTCCCATAAGTTCGCGACTACGCAAGATCATTATGTGGAAATGTGTAGTACGTTCTGTTTTGGATCCACCCGAATCATTTTGATATGTTTATGTGCTCATGATAAATTGACAAAGGTTATGCATACATAATTTGCAATAACGTGAATTTCTGCATTGGAAAGGACTTCATAAATGGTTTTGCTAATTACCAATTATAAAATTGTTACCCACGAGCTTAAGCTCGCCCCCTTTTCCTCCTTCACATCCAAATGATGAGCAAGATATCGAGTAGACAAGGGTCAAAGCCTCACTCCAATTTTTGTATATTTTGTATTTGAAGCCAACCTTGTAAAACAAGGCTTTAATTGTATTTAAGCAAACCTTGGTTCAAGTACCATTTGTATTTTTGGGATTGTAAGATACTAATGTATTTTTGGCTTGAAATGCCTACTAAAGCTTTGTAAAACTCTTATTTTGATGTGAATTAAATACATATACATTATGGTTGTTTATGGCATTTCAAGTCTTTATATTGAAAATTTCAAGTTTTCATTGGGGTAGAATTTGTGATTTGGCTTTGGGGGAAAAGCTATCATAACTAGGCCAATATAGGCAAATGTGCCTTCTGGAAAGTTATAGGTCTCTCTTTTAGCTTTCTAACGATATATAATATAGAATTTTCAAACTTTTGGGTCGTGAGTTATGGTCCTTAGAAGGGGAGATGCATAGAAGTATATAATGGTATCGTCTGTGATGATGTCATTCATCTTAAAAGATGCATCATCTGTAAAGACGTATCATCTATGAAGACATCATATCGTCTATAGAGTTGTATCGTCTGTAAAGACGTTTCGTCTTAAGAGTTGCATCATCTTAAGTTGACTTTGCTTCATCTTAAGTTGACACCGTTTCGTTTTAAGAGTTGCATCGTGTTAAGTTGACTTTGTTTCATCTTAACTTGACTCCGCTTTGTCTTAAGAGTTGCATCGTTTTAAATTGACTTTGCTTCATCTTAAGTTGACTCTGCTTCGGCTTAAGAGTTACATCGTCTTAAGTTGACTTTGCTTTGTCTTAAGTTGATTCTGTTTTTCTTTAAGAGTTGCATCGTCTTAAGTTGACTTTGTTTCGTCTTAAGTTAACTCCACTTTGTCTTAAGAGTTACATCGTCTTAAGTTGACTTTGTTTCATCTTAAGTTGACTTCGTTTCGTCTTAAGAGTTGCATCATCTTAAGTTGACTTCGTTTCGTCTTAAGAGTTGCATCATCTTAAGTTGACTTTGCTTCGTCGTAAGTTGATTTCACTTCACCTTAAGAGTTGCTTTGTTTTAAGTTAACTTTGCTTCATATTAAGTTGACTCTGTTTCACCTTAAGAGTTGCATCATCTTAAATTGACTTTGCTTCATCTTAAGTTGACTCCGCTTTGTCTTAAGAGTTGCTTCATCTTAAGTTGACTCCACTTCGTCTTAAGAGTTGCATTGTCTTAAGTTGACTTTGCTTCGTCTTAAGATAACTCTACTCGTCTGTCTTTCTGCTTGGTCTGTCTTTTTGTTTCGTCTGTCTTTCTGCTTGGTCTATCTTTCCGCTTCGTCTGTCCTTCTACTTTGTTGGTCTTTTCGATTCGTCTGTCTTTCCGATTCATCTTTTTTTCCGCTTCGTCTGTCTTTCTACTTCGTCTGTCTTTCTGCTTCTTTCCACTTTGTCTGCTTTCTGCTTATGTGCCCTAAACTTCTCCTTTTGTACACTATTTGTCTGATATTATAGTCTGCTCCATTTTTGGCCCTTCAGATGATAGAATCCGCCTTCGAGGTCTTCATGAAAATTGTAGATTTCAAAGTCTTCTTTCAAACCGTCTTAAGATGGTATTAATCTGATATCCCAAATGACAGTTATACTAATTACCTCAAGATAAGTGCAATATGATTGAGGTCAAAACCCCGTTTGACTCTTTCAACCATAACTTTGTTATGGCATCTCCAAATGAGATGACTCTTCTCTCTAAATAAACCAGATACATAGAGCCACAAATGTTCTGAACAAGTTAGATTTGAAACTCCAGATTGAGGTTACCCAAAAATTTGTCCTGAGATAGGAGAAGGGTGTTGTTTTGATGTTTGTCCTGGTGTGGGCTCGCCATCCTTGTGGAGCACGCGTTCAGATGTCACTTAGGATGTCGGGCACGTGAACCACGAGGGCGGGGTACCCAACAATTATATGTTAGCTTGAAAGAATATTCTTCTTCAATTATATGTTAGCTAGAAAGAATTCAACAGAATCACCTCCATTAAAACTGAAGCTGGTGTGGATGTTTTCGAACAAGATGATATAGCTAAAGAAGCCATGAATTTCTACAAAAATCTACTAAGCTCAGAAGCTCCCCCATCTAAGTTGGTTTATGATCTTAGACAATTTGTATCCACTAAAATTTCTGATCATGAAGTTTCTTGGATAATAAGACCTATTATAGATCAGGAAATTGAGAAGGTTGTCTTTAATATGAATGGTTTTTAAGGCTCCAGGACCTGATGGCTTAAATAACCTTTTCTATCAGAAAACTTGGAATCATTTAGGGGGGATAGTCAAGGAGGTAGTGTATGAGTTCTTCCTAAAAGAGTTTTACTAAAATAAACAAATGAGACCTTTCTTTGTCTGGTACCTAAAAATCCAGCTCAGATACTTAGAGTGATTATAGACCTATTTTGTATGCAAATTTCGTCTATAAGATCATTGCCAAGATTTTGACTAATAGGCTTAATGAGGTTCTAAAATTTCTCATTAGTTAGAATCAAGGATCATTTATGATTAGTAGAGATATAGGGGACAATATCCTTATCGTGCAGGAGCTTTTAAAAGGGTATAGCCGCAGGAGAAGTCCCCAGAATTGCACTATAAAAATTGATTTATAGAAAGCTTTTGACAGTGTGAATTAGGGTTTTTTGCTAAAAACTATAAAGATTATGAACTTTCCCCTAAGGTTGATAAAGTGGATTTAAGATTGCATTTCTACTGCTTCCTATAGGATATTGATAAATGGGGGCCCTACGAAGGTGTTTAAAAGCAAAAAAGATCTTAGGCAAGAGGATCCTTTATCTCCTTACCTATTTTATTCCTAATTTATATGGAGGTTCGTACTTAGTTACTGAAGCATAACACTTCAATAAACCCTAACTTTAGATTTCACTCCAAATGTAAAAAAGTTTCTCTAACTAGTTTATGTTTTACAGATGACCTTATTCTCCTAAGCAAGGCTAATATTCATTCATTCTCTCTTCCGATGAGAACTCTCAATTTATTTAAGGAGATGTTGGGTATATGTTTCAACCTACACAAGAGCTATTTCGTTCTCTCCAAAAGTGCTTCTCTCCTCTTAAATGCCTTATCTTGAGTTATGAGTATGGAAACTAAAGACCCTCCTCTCCTCCACTTGGGGATTCCTATCAAGGAGGCTTAAGTTTTGTCAATGTATTCCCTTAATTAAAAAGATCTAGAAAAGATTGGGGACATGGACCAATAGAGCACAATCTTATGGAGGAAAACTTCAGCTACTGAAGTCGGTAATTTTTTCTATGAATACTTACTGGTGTTCATACCTTTTTCTCTCTAAAGGGTTGATGAAAAACTAATGAAACAATTTCTATAAGGGAAAGGAAATAGAGAGAAAGGAATGTCCAAAGTTAGTTGGAAGAAATTTTGTCAACAAATAGAGGAAGGAGGATTAGGACTGGAGTCAATCTCCAATAAAAATAGATTTCTTATGTCCAAGAGGATTTGGGAAATCCTAAGTGAAAAATAATATATGTGGACTAAATGAATTCATTTTTATTTATTAAAAGGAAGGAGTTTTTGGGCTTTAAAAACCAAAGATAGCTACACTTGGGTTTTTAACCAATTTCTTAGAATCAAGGAGGAGATGTACCAGCACATTACTTACCAGATAGGGGCAGGGGAAAGAATTTCCTTATGGTATTAAACTGTACATAGAATGGACTTTTAATACAAAATCAAATGGCAAGATGCCTATTAAATCAATTCCCTAAGGATACTAAGCTTCAAGAAATAGTTAGGAATGAGAACTGGTCCCATTCTTCATGTAAGACTAAACTTATGCTCTTTCCTCAATTTAGAAGCCATAGGGAGAGAGAAATTTACCTATGGAAGGGTATTCATGTTTCTAATATTACTATTAAGGACGTCAAGAGGGAGGGGTTTGCAAATCTAGTAGGATGGGATTTACTGATCTGGAACAAAGCCCTTAAACCTAATGTTAGTTTTCTGCTCTGGCTAGCAATCTGAGACAAACTTAATACCTTGGATAGACTCAAATCCCTAACCTCCTCTAAGCTATGTATCCTATGCAATCTAGAGGTTGAAACTAGAGATCACCTCTTCTTTGAATGTGTCTTCTCCAAAGAAGTTTGCGCTAAAATTTCTACTCTATATGCCCCTAGTTTTATCTATGGCAAGCTCACAGATATCCTACAGGAATGACCTAATTTGCATATTTCTAAATATGATAGGGATATAATATTACTTTAGTGGCTACATGTTTTCAAGTAATCTCGAATGAGAGGAATAGTAGAAGGTTTAAAGACAAATCTACTTCGCTAATACCTCTTATAAAACTAACAACTGCTACTATAAGGGAGCAATTGATCATCAACTAGTTAAACCTACACTGCAGTAGGAGAATAACCCTTATATAGAGAATATAGCCCTAGCCCTATCTACTCTCTCCTAAGTTCTTATTACTCATCCTTTAAACAAGCAGATTATTCTCTCATAGTCTCTAAGGAACAAATGAGTTTTGTTCAAATTTGAACTCACTTGAAATTATTAAGATCTTCTCCTTTTTGGGTTGAGCATTGCTTGAGATTCATGATATCCATCCAAATCCCTGTCATCAACAGATTAATGTTTAATCTGTGGAGGTTTTAAGAAAAAAGAAAGGAAGCTTTCAAAATCTTTGAATTGGGTACCTTTTTCATGGATGAGATCTCCTCTCTGATCTCCCTCTCTGGCTAGCCTCCAAAGTCTTTTAAGAAAAATCAAATCTTGAAGAGATGAACTCAGATTAGCCATGCCCTAAAAGATCATAGAATTCGGTTGTTAAGTTAGATACTTGTGATGAGCTTCTTGTACGAAGATCTAAGTGGGAGTAGCACTGAAACCATCGATCACCTAGCCTTTATAATCGACTTCACACTCCCTAATTGAGAAATGATGCGAAGATTCTAGAAAGGGCAAGTTAGTCTTACCTTAATTGTCTACAAAATGTCTTTAAATGTTGGACTGGATATGTTGTCGCTTTTGTATTTGTCTGAAACCAGTGTTTTAATAGGGTTTCTCTCGCGTGGGAGAGATTCTCCCCCTAGTTTGTAACTTCTCTTTTATATTGAATGAATTTTTAATATATATATATATATATATATATTTACTAGACTAAGATGCATTAAATATCAAAAGTATTGGTACAACAAGATGTTCCAGCAAAACTACATAATTGAGCTCAGTGACGTTGCATGGGGTGACATTAAAAAGCTTCAAAGTAGCACCAAACCGACAACAAAGGATAGAGATGAAGCACTAAAACTAGCTGAATTTATAGAGTTATATACTATAAGTGATATGTGTTTAATTGTTGATATATTTAATTATTTACACTTAACAATTAATGATACAAAAATGTTTAAGATACTCACTTTATTTCATATATGATTTTAGGTACAATTTTAGAATAAAGAAAGTAAAGTGAATTAAAGTATTGTATTTGAGTTATTTACTAAAGATTAAGTTTTACTTGCGTTTATGAAACAAGAAGAAAAAAAATAAATAGAAGACAAAAAATGAAGCACAAAACGACAAAGAAAGAAACAAGAGCAGCAAAACGCTGGCATGTATGCGTTAAACGCATGCCGCCAGGGTTAAACGCATAAATGGTTGCGTTTCATGCCTAAAAGAGCGGGTGTGTTTTATTCAAGAAGGCAGCTGTTGTGCGTTTTATTCAAAACGCAGTGGAGAAGGCAGCAGGCGTGCGCAGGAAGGCAGGAGACGAAACGCAGCGTGGAATAGAGAAAAACACACAAGCACAGTGGAGCGCAGCGTTTTACTTCAAAACGCAGAAGGCATCACGCAACAAGGAAGCAAGCAGAAGGTTTTAAGGGGTTGAGGTGTGACCCTTAATTGTCTAATCAGATACAGTGAGAATAAAGCAGGAAGGGAGCAAGCGAGCAGCCAGTGGCGATGGCAGGCGCTGGCGCAGAGAGGGACGCACGGCTGGCAGCTGTGGCTGCCGCTTCGGCTTAGCAGGCTGTAGCTTGCGGCTTAGCGACTGTAGCTGCGTTTGAAGACAAGCAAGGGAGGCAGCGTGAAACGCATAGGAGCGTAGGAGAATGGTTTTATAGGAAGGCCAAAACTTATTCGTCACATCACTGCTACAGGAGCGAACTGGAGGAAAAAGTCAACAGTGGAAGAGCTGTGTTAGAGCTTGCGGCAATGAGGAAAAACAAGGTGATTTTTTGTTGGGGATTAAACGAGGGCTCAAGCAATTTTTTGGAAAAGATTCATGAAAGGTTAGGCATTCTGATATCAGTTTAGAGGTGACATCGGCACCGATGATCCGGATTAAGTATTTTTTATTATTTTATTGTTTCTTTCTCTCATTAGAAATTTATTTTGTTATCTGATGTTAACTAATTTAAGTTTTGTGTATGGATAATCAGATTTTCATTATTGTTCGATTATTTGTGTATGAACCCATCGGATATTGTGAATTGATGATTTTAATGCATTCATTGAATCGTTAATTTCAAACTCATTGCTAAAATTTCGATATAATCCGTAATTGTTATGTTGAAATTCATGTGTAGCAACTAATGATTCGTAATCATTAGGGATAATATGACTTAGGTTAAATGACGCATCGTATGTTGTTGTTGCCTTGATTAATCGATTTTCCTAATTCCTAATGTTACTGCCTAATTAAATCTAGAGATCGTATCCTAAGTTGTTCAGTGGTTAGATTTAATTAACGATCATATCTTGATTAAACAAAATCTAAGGGAAACTCGAGTTAATTTTTAACCCATGCCCAATAGTTACTAGGAGAAGTTAAAGAACAACAAATTAATAGAATATGCTTGATTAGGGTATAGGTCGAGATTGAACCAATGAACCGGGTCGTTACTGAATTCTCAACTTTTATCAATTTTTGCATGTTTTCTTTAATTTGTTTTTATTAGTTAGTTTTATTTTATTTTTTTCTTTAAAAATCCAAAATCCTTTTTTCCTAAAAATTGGTTAATTTCATTTCATAAACTTTACACACACTCTCTGTGGGATCGATTTAGACTCGCCACTGCTACAGAAGTAGTCTAATTATTTTATTTTGACTAGCATAACGACGTGTGGTCAAATTTTGGCACCGTTGTGGGGGAATGTGGTGTTTTAGTTTTTATTTGTGAGTTAATTGGTGTTTTGCATACATTTGTTCGTAATTGATTTCTTTCATGTTATTTTGTGATCTGTTCATTTTTTTGTTTCGTATGCAAAAAAAAATTATGGACGGACTCTTATTTTCAATTCTATAACAATGATTGGACTGATCAACCTAACTTTTACTATAGATGGAATAATCATCAGAATTACTTCCATGATAGTTTGCAGGACGCATAACAATTCTCGTACAGACCAGAAGCTTCCTATCACAACTCTAGTTCATCTCTAAAAGAGTTGATGTTGCAGTTGCAGGAGAATATCTTACAATTCCATAAGGATGGAGAGCAATTTTAAAAAACACATGATCTAATGCCCAAGATTTGGAGAGCCATCACGATTCAGTTACATCTCTTGAAGAACTTGTTAATAATATTGCTGCTAACAATTTGCAATTTCTACAGGATATGCAGCAACAAATGCAAAAATTTCGACAAGAGACAAAAACAAGCCAACAGAGGATGGAGCACCTAATGGGTCAGATGGCAATAAGCCTTGATCGCCTAGAATCACAAAGCGAAGAGGAGCAATCGTATCAACTTGAGGTGTGCCCAATTAAAGTCTGTACGGAAAATTTGCAATGTGATGAGGAGCTTGAGAATTTTGAGGTTAATCATCAACGAATTGTTTGTGCCAAAGAAGTTGGGAAGGAGCTCGAAGCCGAAAAGGACACATATTTTAGCTCGGAGGTAAGTATTGAGTCCATAATTATTTTTGAAACTAACTCCTTACCTTTACATAACAGACTGGAATAGTTAAATAGTGAAGAAAAAGGTGAAGAGACGTTCGAAATATTTTTGAAATGTATGGACTCAGTCGGAATTGAGAAGTTAAGGATAGGGAAGACGCTGAAGAAGGATGATGATCAATTAAGGCCCTATCCGGAACTACCTCACGTGGAGGAGCCGCATGTGACACCCGAAGATCACAATTTTGTGATGTGAGGAGGAAACAAGGAGTTGAGTCAGTGACCCTAAACAAAGGTGCTTCTTGGGAGGCAACCCAAAGGAAATAAATTTCTTTTCCTTTACATTTTTGCATTATCTTGTTATATGCATGTGTGTTTTTGAATTTGTCTATTTTACTTGTTTTTAAGTTTTCAGTCAAAATGAGAAAAAGAATAAAACAAATGAAACAAATATTTTCTTGTTTTTTGTTGCTTCTGGGATTATTTAATCATGATTAGAGTGTGTTTTGACTAGAAAATTTCATAGCAACTTTCTTATGTACTTTTGCCCTTGTGATTGGTCGATATGCATTATATTTAGAAGAGTAGTGACTAATGGTAGACAAAGCCGGTGAGATTTTGAGCCTTATTTGACTGATACATTTATATCAGTCTCATTGCCTTTTGATAATGTGTGACCTTCATGACATGTACTTCCTGATCTTGTTTTGAATTTCTATTCGAGACTACATTTTTATCAAATGCATTAACATGGATACGATTAGGCATTTTTTGTTTTTCATAAGCTACATTAGCCAAATGACCTACCCTATTGACATGATTTTTCCTTGTTAATCCCTTTTGAGTTTTAACTTTTCTTTTTGTATAAACCACATTTTATGCTTTCAAACTTAACCAATTGTCCTACCTAAGTTATAAAGCTAATGGAACATTTTTTTATTGTTGAGTTTGTGGATATACAAAATTCTAAGTGTGGGGGTGTACATATGTGAGGGTTGGTTATAATCTTTGGATGTTATTTTACGTCTTATCATCGAAATTCCCATGTTGATGTAGTTTATTTTAATTTTTAGAAGGAAAAGAAATAAAGAAAGAAAAAGAGAAGAAAAAAAAGAAAAAGAAAAAAGAAACGAAAAGAAAATGAAAAAAATGAAGAAAAAAAAGAATGAAAAAATTTGTTTAAATAAAAGTATCAAGGAAGAATTGTATATGTGTTGAAAAGTTGTTTATGATTTATGTATGTTTCTAGAGTTGTAATGGATGTGTTATTTGAGTATATTGAATATGAGGTAGAAGTTAGATTGGAAGGTTCACTCTTGTGATTTCATTGGCATAAATTGTATGAGTGATTCCTTCAGATTGATATAGGCTTAATATGATTTGTGTACGAGAGCTGATTAAGGTTGTGTGTTGGCCCCCGAATTTTTTTCGTATTGAATTAAGCATGATTTATTTAGATTACGAGGTTTGATGGATAAAGTTTTGGATCTACTTGTTCAATAAATGTTAGTAGAATTTATTTTATGGTTTGGTTGTATTAAAAGGGGTAAATTGTATAAGGGCATTTTGGTCATGACACTTAAGGTTATAAGGCTTAAGGCTTAATTGAAAGGGGTAAAATGGGCATTTGACAATGAAGTGGAATTAAAAGAAAGAGTTAGAAGAAAGAAGGAAAAGAAGGAAGAAGAAGAGGAGAAGAGTCGTGGGAGAGGGAGAAGAGAAGAGAAGAGGGATTGCGATCTTTGAGGATTTCTGACAGTTTGAAGCAATTCCCGGGTAAGTTGCTCTTCGTTTAACCTTGTCTCGTTTGGATTAAACCAAAAGATAGCATGAAAGTAGTAGAATCGGTGGTTTTAGGGTTTTAGGGCAAAAATGGTTAGATTTCGTGGAATGATGTGTTTATAACTGATTTTGAGTTGCTGTTGGGTTAGAAATGTAGTATAAGATATGATCTAAGGCTTAGGTGTGTTGCATTTGAGTTTGGGAAAGGATTTAAGTTGGAAAATGCTGGAAATCGGGTTTCGGAGTCGTTCTCCAAGCCCGCACGTGTGACGTGCGTATGAACACGCCGTGACTTGCGTGGAAAGGGAGCAACGTCGCGACGTGCGAATTAATTTTTGCCGTGACGTGCGAGAGGGGCGACGTCGCGATGTACGAAGGGGTATTCGCTGCGACGTGCGAAGAGGTGTTCGCCACGGCGACCACAGCCGTTCGCCGCGGCGAGCGGGGGTTCACCGCGGCGAACCCCTGTTGTCAGCGAAGATGATTTTTGGTATTTGGGGCATATCTTGGGGTGTAGATGTCCAAGTGAGGTGATTTTAGATTCGTTGTGAATTAGAAATAAAGGGCTACAAGTTTTATGAAGAAGAGAAGTTCGGAATTAGCCTTTAAGGGTTCGGAATTTTATGTGGAAGTCGAGTGGAGACTTTTAGTGCTTTGCCTTATGGATTTTCAAGCTTTTGAATATTTTCTTTTGAATGTTAATTGAATGAGAACTTGGTTTGATATAGGATACAAAGCCGACCTAACCCAATCGCAAGAGGAAGGACACCAGTGAGTTGGATACTCGAGCGATATTAAGTGGGTAATACATTTATGGTTATTGTGTGTATGGGCAAATTGCCTTATGTATGCTTGCTTGCATTATGTGACATTGCTTGTGTTGAATTATATGAGAAATATTGAACATGCATTGTGATTATGCTTATGCATGGCCTTGATAGGCCTTATGGCATTTTGCAAGAATGGAAAGAATGAAAACTATGAAAGTTTTGATAAATGCTTTGAGCATGAAATAAAAGAACTTATCAAAAAGGAATATGTAATGGTTCGAAAGTGAATATTGGAGTCCTATCCCTAACGGAGACTCAAGCAAAAGAGGTAGAATATACTACTGAGAATGTATGTATTTTTGTTTGATGTAAAGGATCCAACTATGCGAGTGGATTCCTAAATTGGAGGAGATGTTAATTGCCAATATGAGGAGTATATAGGTTCACGTTATGTTCTGGGTAAATATGTTCGGGAGATGCAAATTTTATCCAATGAAGGTGTGACAAGCACAGGAAGATAAGATTGCAAATAAACTAGAGTGTGTGGAGAAACGAGTATAAATGAGCAGACATTAGAATACGTCAATGCGAAATATGAGGAAATCTAATGAATGGAGAAAATCAGTCAAGAAAGATAAGACAATTGGGAGATTGAAAATAACAAGAGGTAATATTACCTCATTGAGGAATCAGTTATTTGAGGAATTACTAGAACCAATTATGGACATATGGAGTTTTGACAATATTTGTTCAAGTTAACAAATTCTCCGACAATACTATAGTATTGAAGATTAAAGCGATCCAGTCAAAGTTTGATGATATGTTAAGTGTATTCGAAGAGTTGAGAAGAATAGTTTGAATACTTGGGGAAAAATGAGTAAATCGTATGAGGGATGAAATTTTGAGGAATTATAACACCGATATTAATTATATTGTCTGAATTTGAATATTCAGTAGTATACAATGATGTTTGCATAAGAGATCAAGATAAGATCCAACGCAGTAAAATGAAGTGAATTCATGTGCATGGAGATAATTGAAACCTCATAGATTGATTATTGATACATGAATTGAAATTTGTTGTTGTAGTGATAGCTTAAAAGTTGGAGACATTATATGTACAGAAATATTTTGACTGTGTGTAAGATATACAGATCATGAAATTTAAGGTACTTA
>JANJEY010000008.1:41711713-41730716 GCA_024703695.1 Erythroxylum cataractarum | reverse complement strand
TGTTTGTTTATGCATGAGTTGGGTGGACCATCGATGATGGTTTCTCACTGAGTTCGCAAACTCACCCAACATTGCAAATTATTTTTCAGGGATCGAAGAGTACCCCATTAGACACACGAGAGTATGGTTACTGCATGCAAGTCAGAGTTTAAGGTTGGGATCAGTTCACGTCTGCATTAGTGTCATTTTGATTCATGTGTAAATTTGTATTCCTGCAATTTCCGCAGGATAGTACTGTTATTATAGAGGGCCCAGTTGTTGAATGATGAAATTGTAATGTGATTATTGAAAGCGTTCAGAAATGACATTGGGCCTAATTTGTCTATGACTTTTTGTTCATAAATTGATTTAAATACTGCTGAGTGCCTTTTAATGATTGAAATTGTGTTGTGGTCGAAATGTTTTCGTATTAAAGTGGGGCCAATTTGAGTACTGATTTCCGCGCTCGAGTTTGTTTTCAAAAAAATAAAAAAATAAAAACGTCATACTAGGTATTTGAACGGTTTTGACTGCCCTAGTATACCACCCTCGTGAGGCACGGGCTCGGATATCACCATCGATATCGGATTTGGGTCTTGCGGGAGTGGGATGCTACACAATATCAATAGTATCGTATATGTGTATGTCACATTATGCATATGCATGAATTATGCTTCCTAATTTCTCTTTAATCTCAAATAAACACCATTTTAACCTAAATTTAGGTAACAGGATGTTATACCAATACTCTAATAAAATTCATAAGACTTCAATAATCACAAAAATGAAATAAGTATAGCTTAACCTACCCATAGCTTATCTAGGTTAGTAAAACCAAAACCTAGTTTAGAAATCCTAAAAATCAAGATGGGTTCTCTTCTTTCTTCCAACACTGCCCATTTCTCTCTTTAATCCCTTTTCTAACGAAACAAGAAGTAAAGTAACGGAGTTTACCTTAACAAGATGATTTCCTCTTCTTTTTCTTCTTCTTTCTTCCTCTCCCACGATTTTCTCTTCTTCTTCCCTAGCTTCCACGACTTTTCTTCTTCTTTTCTCTTCTCTCACGTTTTCTTCTTTCTCGCCTCTCTTCCATGACATTTCTCTCTTCTCTCTTCTTAATTCAAGACTACATTTTTATTATTCTTCCAATTATGCCCTTCTTTAGTTTAGTCTTTTCAAATTGACCCTTCCTTCACTTAATCTAATGCCCATTAACTCCTTAGTCCATTAATACCATACTATACTCCAATTTAATTCTAACATTTCCATTCAAAATTCTAATTTCTACTTATGCCCACTAAATTAATGGACTCAATTGTAAAATAAATAAATAAGCAAACAAATCATAAATAAATAATTAAACAAATAATAAATAATTTGGAAAAAAATCAGGTCCAATATGATAGTTGTACTCTGATCGTTTTTATGTAAAAGTCTAATTGCATATATTATGTATTCAGCCTAAAAGTGTTTCATAATACATGTGATCAAATTTTCAGTAAAGATACTATTCAATGACTTTTAGTATCGTTGTTATCCTATATTTGTGTTGATTGAAACATTGTTATTTTGTAGTCACCTTTTCAGTTAACAAAATCAATATCACCATTGAAACCGTGACTAGTTTTAATAAAAAAAAAGTGGATGGAGGATGTATTGAATGTTATAGGGATAGTTGAGGTTGATATGGCCATACGGACGGATAGCCATCTCTACCTCATCTATGAGCTTGAGAGTTCATAAAACAATCTATGAAACCTGGGATCAGTTTAGCATATTATATCTGATGACCATTAAGAGATCCATACTTGACCATCTGCTAGGTGGACTTCCAGACACAGACATAGCGAAAGAGTTTCTTGATAACGTCTCCTATAGGTACACAGTCTCACCTAATGTTGAGACAAGTGTCTTGATAAAAGAATTATTCTCCATGAGTTATATGGAAGAAAGGGGAGTAATGGGGAACATATCAAGAATGATTCATCTTCACAGTAGACTAAAGATTCTAAACATTTCTCTTCTTGATGTCTTCATTGTTCACCAGACTCTGAACACACTCCCTGCAGAGTTTAGTAATATGATGATGACTTATTATTCGCAGGATGAGGGATGAGACTTCAATGCTTTGATTTCCCATTGTGTTGATGAGGAGAAGAAGCTTAAGTTTGCTACTTCTACAACCCTTAAAGTAATTAAAGGGAAGGAAAAGATAAAGCCTGCTAAAATCAAAGGTAGAAAGACTAAATCTTCTCCACATGTTGATGCTGGTCAATCCAAAAAGAAGCTAGTAATATAAGGCCTAGAAAGAAAGAATATGACTATCAAGTAACTCTTTGGCTTGTCAATTTTATGAATCTAATTTGTGATAGTCGCATTAAGTACGTAGTGGCTATATAGTGGAGCATCTGATCAAGGTGCTTCCATAATGCAAGGGTTCATATCTAAGATAAAGCTAAATAAAGAGAAGGAGGAATTGATGGTTCATAGCAATGAAGAAGTATAAGTAATATCTATGGGGAATTTATGTACTGAACCTTGTAGTAAGGTTCATTTGGGTTTTACACGACACATTTTATATGTGACCGTTTAATTAATTTTAGACAAAGAGGGTTAAAGTTTTATGTTTAATTCTTCTGTTATACAGTTGTTGTATAATGCAAAACGTAATGGTACAACTTTCTTGTCATATGGTCTGTATAGAATGTATCTTACCCCGAATTAGATAAATGCTTTTTCTTATCTTGCTAAACAATTCACGAAATGAAGGACCTTGATGAATAAGAAGTCATACATGGTGTGACAAAAAAGTTTAAGCCACATTTCTAGAGCTAAAGTTGAGAGATTAACCAAGGAAAGCATTTCTCAATTCTAGATTATGATTATTTGGGAACATGTGCTGACTATTATAGTGGTAAGTTGACTAATAAGGATATTGAGGTCAACTCATGCTTTTGACTTGTTAAGTCTAATACATAAAGATATTGGTAGACCTTATACAATTGCATTGTGCAATTTTAAATGTATTCTGACATTTGTTGATGATTATTCCCATTACAGTTATGTGTTCTTACTTAAAAACTGAAGGTTAAGAGCTAATTAGAAAAATTCATCAAGATAGTCAAATTTGACCGTGGAGGAGAATATCATAGCAAACATGGTATTTCATGACTTTAAAAGGTCTGTTTGTCAGATATTTGGAATCAGTTAGAATAGTGACTTAATTCACTATACCGAGTAGTTTTGAGTAAAATAGTGTATTATCAAAAGACATAACTACACCTTAAAGAATTTGAAAAAGTCAATGCAGAATAGTGCTATTCTACCTAATTATCTAAATGTTTGAAAACTCAAACTTATTCAACCTTACACACATTCGCGTATAGGGCTGCCCTACTGAGGTAGTATAATTCTTATAAAGATAAATTGCAAGCTCGTTCTGGCTCGTTCTGGTCATTGCTGTTTAATAAGATATCTAGACCATTTTAAGGCTACATCTTTTACTGTATAGAAGAAGGGACCAAAATAGTGGAATCACAAGTAACTAAGTTTGTGAAATACAATGTATATGATGATGATGGACTCTTTGACCCTTCGGATGATAGCAATGTGGATACTATAGTTATATATACCCACCACTCATACAGTTAGATTCGGTAGATCTAGGTCTCTGTACCATGTCTGTATAGGAACAGGAATCCATACCTGTACACATAATGGTACCTGGGGGTACAAGATCTAATGCAGTTAGGTAAATCCACTAAAGTGAGATGAACTATTATCCCATCTGATTGCATAGTCTATCAAGTGTACAAGACTATGCTATTAGACATATTACAGATTCAGTTACTTTTACAGAAACTATTTTTGGACCCAATGTGGATGTGTAGTGGGATGCAATGAATGACAAGATGCAATCCACGAAGCATAATAAGGTTTGAGAGCCAGTTGATTTGCATCAGAACTACAAACTCGTCAGTTGTAAATGAAGTTTTAAGACCTAGAGGATTTCAGGATAAAGTTTAGCAGTTTATGGGCTCGCTCAGTTGCCTAATGGTTCACTCGGAAAGAAAGGTTGACTTTATGTTACCTTTTCTCTCGTATCCTCATAAGGTACATTTTGAGTGATTAAGGCAATTGTAGCTCATAATGATATAGAGTTATATCAGATGGCTGCCAAAACGGCTTTCCTGAATAAAGACCTTTATAAAGTGGTCTATATGGTACAACCTGAACGATTTCATGATCTAGATGGAACTGACATGATTTACGAATTATGTAGATCAATATATGGCTTACATCAAACCTTTTGACAGTGATACCTTACAGTTGATAAGGTTATGACCTCTTTCGACTTTATAGAAAATAAAATTAAAAGATGCTTATACTATGATGCCAAAGGGGGCAAAATTATCTTCATATTATTGCATGTGGATGATATATTGCTCACATCAAATTACCTAAATATGTTGTCTAAGGTTAAGCAAGTTTTGGTCAAGAACTTTGATATGAAGGACCTTGGTGCAACATCTTTTATCCTAAATATTCAAATTCACCAGGACAGATCTCAACACTCATCAAACCTCTCATACAATACATACATTGAGTATGTGTTACAAAGGTTTAATACGGTTAATTGTAAATTGTCATAGCACCTATCTCTCATAGTAAGAGATAATCTTTGGCATAGTATTCAAAGAATAAAGTAAAGAGAGAGGTTATAAGGATTGTTCTGCATTCTATTACGGTTGATAGCCTGATGTATGCTCAGTTATGTACTAGGTAGGACATTGCATTCACCATTTGATTGTTTGGTCAATATCTGGTTAACCCAAGTGTAGACCATTGAAATGCAGTCAAGCGAGTATTGAGATACTAAAGGGAATTAAGGATTATATGTTGACATATAGAAAATCAACAGACTAAACCTTATAGAGAATTCAGATTCAAATTTTAGCCATATGTCTGGATGATCGAAAGTCCACTTAAGGTTACAATTTTAAGTTTGCAGATGGTATAATGTTGTGGAAGTGTGTAAAGTAGTAGGTAACATCTTCAACTATGCATACAGAGTGCATACTAAGGGCTACTTCACAGACTGTTTAGCTCAGAAACTTAATTTTTGAGTTGTCTATGGTTAATTTAATGGCTAGACCTATTTGGTTATACTATGGTAATCTTCTTGCCGTGTTGTTTAATGACAACAAAGAATATCACAGGGTCTTAGCATTTAAAATTCAATTATTTGTTCATAAAGGTGTTGATATAAAATGGTGACATTAAGGCTTTGAGCATTTAAAGACTGAGGAAAAGTTAGTCAATCCTTTAACTAAAGGAATTCACCCACTTGTGTTTGTGACACAAGTACACAGTATGGGTGTTTTGACATCCTTAGATACTGTTAGTTAGCGGATCGTTATGTTTAGTCCATGTACATTTGTACATTTTGATGTATTATGACAGTATGATAGTTCCTCATTAGAGATGATCATCATTTATCCTTAGTAATACATTTTATCATACATTGTGATAATATATATGAAAGTCTCAAGATTTGTGTCGATCTTAAGCATTGAAAGGTCATTAGGCATATATACAGATTGACTTTGTACTTATATCATTTAGACACATACAGTTTTAAACAAATATCCATGAAGTTTGACATGACATAAGGGGATATAAATTTTTAATCCCAAAAAGGTTCTTTAATGCAGTTTAGCATTTAGTTGAAAAACATAAAGGTTTTCTCTAATATTGTTTAGCATTTAGTGAGAGAAAACAAGTTTTTTTAATGCTATTTAGCATTCGGTGAGAGAAAATAGGATTTCTCTAATGCAGTTTAGCATATGCGGTTTAGGATAAAGTTGGAAAAATCGAGACTTACAAATGAAGATGATATAATTTAGATCGTAAAGGTACAATCCCAGTTTGCCACACTTTACTTTCTCATTCATGTTAGTGAGGCATTAGGTATATGTGATTATATTGGATCTATGTCACATATGACACATGCATTTGATACTTTTTGGAATCAAACGCCTTGCAGGATGGAATGAAGGACTTTCATTATCTTTGCATCAAATATTTTGTTTTTAAAACCTAGTCGACTACTATAGTAACATGACTTAATTGAGTTTTTAAACTAGAGTCAAAACTACAATTAATACTTGTTCAAGGGGGAAAATGTTGGACTTTTTTTGCCCTTTTTAATAAAGTTGGATAACTATTAATTACATTTTTCAAAATTTTAATAACTTATCAGTTAAGTTACGTAATTTGATCTAAATAAAGATAATAAAGTGGACTAATAAATGATCCAAATCAATGAATCGAAGTCCAGATAGAAAATAGATATTGATTAGTGTGGACTGGACCCAT
Source organism: Erythroxylum cataractarum (assembly GCA_024703695.1). Taxonomy (NCBI): domain Eukaryota; kingdom Viridiplantae; phylum Streptophyta; class Magnoliopsida; order Malpighiales; family Erythroxylaceae; genus Erythroxylum; species Erythroxylum cataractarum. Next base: position 41,724,359 of record JANJEY010000008.1, on the reverse strand, counting down.
ATCGACTTTGTGATATGGAAGCTCGATATGGAAGCTATATATAAAGGTTAAGGTCTCTTGCAGTTGTTCATATAATCAATTGTAAGCATAAGGATTCTCTGATCCGTTAAGGGAGCCTAAGTTCTCAAAAAATTATAGAATACCTTACTCGCGTCCCGAAGAGTAATTCCCGTAAAAATGGCGGTAGATTCGTGCTCATTTCTACTTTGAAAAGCTTGTTTGAAGTTACAGAAATCAAAATTAGGTATTTTCTGCATTTCTTCGTTTCTTTCCCTTTCACGTTTAATCTGAGATACGTAACTAAGATACCGCTACGTATTACATAAAAAATCCTATTACCCTAGGAATACTAATTGTTAATGATTGGTTTTGTTTAGCAGAGATCTTAATAACTCTACACTTATGGATATAGGTGAATTTTGAAAATGACATAAGTACTTACTTAAGGACAATTTGAGCCGTTTTTTTTTTTCATTTTTTAAATTTAAAATCCAAAGAACAAGGTTGTTTTACATAAAATAATATCATTTTTCTAAAAAGTTTTAGGTTAGGTAGAGTAGTTCGAACTCAAGCCTAATCAAACCAGACCATAATCGTGCAATTTCGGGCCAACTAATCTGAGCCAAGCTTTCGATCAAACTAGAACAAACTTGTTGATTTCGAGTCGGACCAGATCCGAGCTTATTTCCCAAACCTAACCTGACCTAATCTTGCTAGTGGATTAACGTGCTAGAGTGAAGATGAGAGAAATTGATGCTTTAATAAATCGTTGAATTAATTGAGATAAGAATATCTTTTTTGTAGAATTATGGTCTTATCAAGTTTAGGGAGTTAAAAAAACTTTTAGACAAATGGGAGGTAGTATCAAGGAGTTAAAGAAAAGAATATAAAAAATAAATTTTACTTTTTAAATTGAAAAAAAATATACATACTTTCAAGATATTATATGATAAAGTCATGCTACAACCTTTAATTGTTTCCTCTTACACAATGGGTTCTAAAAATAAGCAAATGTGTAATGCAATCATACTTAAATGAATGTAAGGATGATGTACTAAGATTAAGTAGAAACAGGTAGTGATGATTTTATTCCTTTTCAAAAACACGAGTGTTGTATTGTATCCTTCATCTTATACACATCCAAAAGAAAGTGGGGATCGGAAAATCTGGTGAGGGATGTAGGCGGAAAGCAGAACTGCATATACTTACCGTGACCACTCTGACCTTCTTGTTGTCCGCAAGGATGACAAGGACAAGGACAAGGACAACGACATTCATATTCCTCCACTATCAATTTAAGATTTCCCAAGTCATACCGTAGGTTACTCTCAAGTCTCAACTTACGGATCGGTCAAACTCAAACCCAACTCTACTAGAATCTTATAATCATTTTTTATTAAATTTTTAATTATTGCAGTAACTTATACATTTTACCTTGTAGCCTGTCGGAAGGTCAACAGTCCCTATTTATGGATCGTAGTTACATATACATAAAAGTCTATAAATATTAGATTAGGAACACAAACTGACTCGACAACAACCAATGTCACATGATTGAAAGCAAATAATGTACTCGGAACTTGTCTTCCACGTGGACCCCACTCTCTAATCACAATCACACCAAAATTCACCACTCTCACACATAATGATGTGCATTACTTTCTTTGGAACCAAACACTCGGGTTTCTGTCGATTTCTCGGATTCCATACTTGCTCTCATCTACTAACTTTAACAATAACAGGTACGTGTCATTGCACTCTCTGTGTCGCATTCTGGGTAGATTCTAATTCTAGTCTTAGGGTTGCTTCCTGGGGAATCGATGACGTTTGCCTTTGCAATCACTTAGCTTTTGGTTTGTTTAGCTTAGCTTTGGATCGAGTGACTGTGACTCGACACCCACATTTCCTTAGAAGCCAATGGCTGCAGCACTGGAGTGCTGGTCCAGTCGGGCCAGCACGGACGAGGACATGGTGGAGCAAGTCCTGATGCGAACCCAAGACCGATCGGAAACTAATTTACAGTCCGAAATCTCGTCTTCTTCGGCCAATGGTGTCTTACCCAGCAGGGACACTGCACCGTCGTTGACGATGCAAAAGCGGTTCCAGAAGCTGAGCCGCAACGTGTCTGAGGCGATTGCGTCGCTTAAGAACTCTTTGAATCTCGACTCTGCTCGTGACCCTCAAATGAGTCGGCAACAAATGGTGTTGCAGCTACAGCAGCAGCAACAACAACAACAACAAGGTAATGGTAATAAGGCTGAGAACTGTAGGAAGGTTGTGTGGGCTAGCGTTGTTCGGAGCCTAACTCAATTGTATCCTGGAAGTCAGTTGCCAGAGAAGCTCGTGTCCAATATCAAGAAACATTATGATTCCTTTCCTCTCAGGTTTGGACGTTTTGAAACATTATTCTATTATTTTTGGATCTAGTTCTATTTGTTTGCGGTGAAAATGCAGAATCATGAATTTGTAATTACAAAGAAATGGATTTTGTGTCGCGGGTCTATATTTACATAGTTATTGTTGCCATGGAGTTTCCATATATTTTTGTTTTATTAACGAGGTACAAAGATTTGTTTTGTACAGATTTATTGATACTCTCCAAAAAAGATAAGAATCGTGCTTAAAATTGTTGCCTTTAATTGAATATCTTCTTTTCCATCATGAATTTTTGTTATCCATTAATTTATGTTCTCATCCATTTCTTTATTGGTGTTTTTGCTTCCATTTACAGTTACTCACAGGCAGGGTTTGACATGAAAGATGTGTTTCTACACATAAAGTTGATAGAACAAGCGTCAGTCGATGAGTCCCCAGCAATGGTGATCCAAGAAGTATCTAATGATGAAGTAGAAGGCTCTGTATTCAAACTCACATTTGCCTGCAACTCTTCCATTTCTTGGCCAGCCATGTCTGGCGCACTGGATAGTGCTTCCATGTGCTGCAAGAAGATACAGATCTTTGAGAAGAAGGGTTTTACTCTTGGGGTCGTTCATCTTTTAGCACAACCAGGACAAGAGAACTTGTTCAAAGTCCGTATAGAAAATGCTCTAAAATCAGCTATGAAGAGGCCCAAACCCACCACGGTGAAGCTTCCTTTTAGCCTTTGTGGTTGTCAAGAAGAGAACACTAGATGGAGAGAACTTGGTGATTTTGAAGATGATCCTTCCGAACAGAGCTACAAGAATGGGATTGAGAATTCGAACATGAAGATTCAGGTTGAGATGCCGTTGCCCACTTCATCATTTGTTGTATCTGTTGATGAATGGCAAACGATCCAGTCAGGTGGAGAAGAAATTGCGAAATGGCTTTTAAACTCTGATCATCTTGAGTTTATTGATCAGGTCGGACCAAGTACTTTTAAGGGAGTTTACAAGGGAAGAAGGGTTGGAATTGAGAAGCTCAAAGGGTGTGACAAAGGGAATGCTTATGAGTTTGAACTCCACAGAGATCTTTTGGAGTTAATGACGTGTGGACATAAGAACATTTTGCAATTTTATGGTGTTTGTGTGGATGAGAATCATGGATTGTGTGTGGTGACCAAATTGATGGAAGGTGGGTCAGTTAGTGAGTTGATTCTGAGAAACAGGAAGCTTCAGATGAAGGAGATAGTAAGAATTGCTACAAATTTAGCTGAAGCAATTAAATTTGTAAATGATCATGATGTTGTGTATAGAGACCTTAACACCCAGAGAATTCTGCTGGACCGGCACGGGAATGCCTGTTTAGGGGATATGGGCATTGTCACTGCTTGTAAGATTTTGGGGGAGGCCGTGGAGTATGAAACTGATGGTTATCGATGGCTAGCTCCTGAGGTCTGTACTCTTTCCTTAGTCTCATTGTAGCATCTTCCACATGAATTTATATGTTGATAGATCAATTGACATTGAAAAGGAGTAAAGTTTTTCTCAATTATATATCTTGAAGGATCTGAATATAGGCACTGTTACATGCACATCAAAATCACAATCCTTATTTATTTTTAATGTCTATGGGAGCCTATTATACTTGCCATTCATTTGAGGTGGTTACTCTTCTATCCTATCGGTTGCGTTAGGATGCTGTATTTTTACAATATTGTTGGAATTGAGATGTATTATTATAGTGTATTTTGTAATAAGCATTCTCCGTCATTGGATGTTATGAGCTTTAAGGTGATTATGGTCCTTTTACATCTGTAAATTCTGCATTAGCTGCTCATATGTGTAATAGCTATATTTTTTGGTTGGAAACAGATTATTGCTGGTGATCCGGAGAATGTTACTGAGACTTGGATGAGCAATGCATATAGTTTTGGGATGGTGATTTGGGAGATGGTGACTGGTGAGGTGGCCTATGCGGCATATTCACCTGTGCAAGCAGCAGTTGGCATAGCTGCTTGTGGCCTAAGGCCTGAGATCCCCAAAGAGTGCCCAGCAATCCTAAAATCTCTTATGACAAAGTGCTGGAACAATAACCCATCAAAGCGTCCTCAGTTTTCAGAAATTCTCTCAATTTTGCTTCGCTTTAGCAACAGTAGTAGGTAAAAGATTTTTTTTTCTCTTTCATACTGTACTCTGCTTACAATCAATTGTGTGTAAGATGGCCCTCATCTATTGGCCATTTTGCTCATCATTGTAGACTCTGGAAGCTCAAATAGCAAAAGATGACATATATATACCTTATGTTTGAGTATTACTCATGAATCTTACTTCTTAACTAGAATTAAATAATGGGGGCAAAACATACCTAGATTGCTTTCTTGATAATGTAGGCGAAAGTATCTGATATATAACAAAGATAATGGCTGGTGGTGGTATATTTGAGATGCTTTCATTTGTGTATCCATGAATGACCTGGCATTTCACATTGCTTGCGAGAGGGCTAAACTCATAATATAGATTCTATGTTAAGCCTTCTATTATGTTTTCATCCCTATCCTCTTCTGCACTTAGTTTAATACTAATGTGGTCTCTAACTTAGAAGACTGTTCTGAAGTAAGGACTTTGTTGAACATGTAGTTATCATCCAGTTTTTAATGGACTGATAACGTTCTTGTGAATCATGCAAAACCTAAAAAAATTTGTTGGTAAAATTAGGAAGGCAGTAGAATGAATCTGAGGAATATCAGGTAAAATCTATGCCCTGAACAAGTGTTGTTTGTAGATAATTGTAATGACAAGCATGTGGTTTTAGGTGTCAAAAGCACAATTGTGATGTTAATGTGAGGGATGAGTAACCATTCCACAGCCATCTGTGCTGGAAAGTGAAAGCTCAATCACTAGTCAATTGGAAGCATCTACCTGGATGTTTTCCAGGTAAAATTTATATTCTGGACATTAGGACATGTCTAAGCTCTTCTGAAATGAACTTTAGTAACCAAGATGTCCCGAGTGTGTTATTTGTTTCTTTATTGGTTAAGTTTTCTATTTATTTGGAAATGTCATGGTTATACAGACAATAAAGATTTGCTAGTTTCCTCTTAGTGCTTCATGCATGATGCATTTGAGATTTTTGTTGTTAACTTTCCCCTCCTCCACCTCTCACCAAATGAGCATCATTTTGCCTGTTGGATACATTCCAACTTCTTTACCAGGTGTTATTTTGGGTTGATGGGTTTAGGATGGTTGTTGATTTGGAACATCTTTGTTCAATTAAATGAAAACACACAGTCATCCGTAACTAACATGTTTTGAACCTTCCTTGCTTTATCTAGGCTTGATTTGGTTCTATCTACTACTCATCTTGACCTGCAAAAGTTATATCATATAACCGGTCTGTTTTAGCAGTTACGTGTGATTGTAGGCCATACAACTTGTAAAAAATTGGCTTTTAAGACATTCTATTGCTTAAAATGTTGCGGAAATGTGGAAAACAACACCAAAAGTTAATGATGCTGAGAATATGCACACAAGTGTATATTAAGTTCTGGGTGCTTTCTTTATTACCTCAGCTGTGTTCAGCTGTTACGGAAGGTAGCACACAGTAACTTGTCCAATTGATGTATTATTTTCCGAGGGAGGGAAAAGTATCATGCTCTCTTTAGTGTTGCTTATAATATCTGGACCTTGATCCCTATTAGCAATGTTTAGAACTGCATCATGTGAACAGCTAAATCAGCTAACCGTGCAGAGAAGAGGTATCGTTTTATTCATGATCATTTTCCTCTAACTCTCACTAAAGAAATTTGCATTCCATTTCATAAACTAATTAGTTACATTATATTAGATGCTCTAGTTCTACGCAAAACTAGAAGAAAAACATCGAGCTTTGAAGGTAGAGGGAACCCAGACTCGGTCAAGGAATAGCAAGAGACAGCCTTCATCAAGATCTCAGCCTCTATTTTAGGAGTAAGATGCAGCCATCATGTAGTGATTGCTAGCTATGAGGCACTGCCATCTAAGGCCCAACGGTTCGATTCCATGCTAGCTTCTTTTGTAAGAGTTTGAAATAGTCGAGGTTTTACCTGTAAATGAAGAACTAGTTGAGCCCTCAAAGATGAGCTGCGCCCGTTTAGCCTGCCTGTAGGGTAATGGGCCAATTGAGCATTTAGAAAAACATGCCCGCTTGATCCGCCTACAGGATTTCTTCGAATCTAAAAAAAAAATCTAAGGTCCTAAAGTTGAAAAAGGTATGCTAACTGACATTTTTAGTGAGTAATTTCCAATTATACCCTCCATTAATCCCTAGTCTTATCAATCACCAGGACTATATCAGAAATTTTAAGATTGTAAAGACAAAACTAGAATAGAGGACTAAGCGCAAGGACTTTTTTTTTTTTTTTTTTTTGAGCTTTGGCCATCGCAAGAAGGAACGCTTTCTGGTACGGAAAAGCCAGAATGACAATGCCTTCTTCTTGGGTGCCAAAATTGATCGTCCTTTGGATATACATAGATTCACGAAACATGATTAATGTATCTATTTCTTTGACAATATCCTGGTTCTACTTTTTATGGTTTACTGGCCAATTCCTTTGGGGGCCACACTTTGCTATTTGGTTGTTGACTAAGTTCTCTGAAAACGAATGGCCATATGCCACTGTATTTTTAGCAATGGTAAGAAATTCCTCAGTTCTTGTACAATTGTGAACGTTTAGCTTCTATATAATGGACAAATTAGGGAGATCATAATCCTGACCTATTTAATCACGTATAAGACGTTTAGAAGCATGTTCTTGGCACTTTTTCTAACACGCATTATAAACTTTATACGTGTCTCGGATCGTTCATGAAAGAGTTAAAAAATGAAAAAAAAAATATGAAATATCTAATTTTGATTCTATCTCAACTTTCGAAATAGTTGTTACGGCTAAAACGAGCTCTAATTTTTTTGGACCTTCACAGAAGAAGTGCACCAACGCATAGTTAATGTCTTTTTACAATCTTTTTAATATGTAAACATTCTTAACGAGTCAGAAAATTTGTATTTTTATAAATGATATAAACAACTGCAGGAAACCTTAACCTTTATATGTAACTTTTATATTGAGCTTTTTCATCACAAGTACGATATGAGTCTGATTTACACTAATTAAGATTTATTTTTCTCTCAAATTTTAACTAATTGATTTAAATCATTTATTAATCTACAACTTAATCGATAAGGTATTCAATAGAAAAATACAATTAAAAGTTGTCCAATATTATAAGAAAAGATAAAATTATCCAACACATTTATCCTTACACTAGGATCTCTTCAAGAAACAATGGATTTTAAGATGTTAAAATCATTAGATAAGGAAATTATCTCTCTCTCTCTCTCTCTCTCTCTTAATGTGCTAAACCTAACTAACATAGTCAAGCTAAAATACACAAAGCGAATTAGCAAAACAATTTTACGTAACCCCAAGGCGCATATAAGTTGGTAAAGGATTCTACTGGCTTAAGTGAGGTCGCGGGTTCGAACCGCCCTCATATATACAACCGTTTAAAACTTTAGGCTAGAGTTTTGTTTCCTGCAAAGGACCTACCCTGCTTAAGTAAAGATTAGTCTGGGTATAAATGACTTAAAAATACTTTATTATAATTAGGACCCTCTTAAAACATTTCGTGAAAAAAAATTTTACGTCTAGGCGTAAAAACTCCAAATTCCTACCCCTACGTCGCTCTTTCCAGTTTCGTTTCGCACCAACATAGTGATTGGTTAGCGTCCTCAAACGCGAGAACGAATGACAAGGACATAAAAGTTCTGTCCTTCGTGGTGTTTGCTTGCTATCCTCGCTCATTTTTGTTTCGTCTTTAGAGGACAAAGACAAAAAATTTTGTTCCATCTAAGGCTGTGATACAGAAATTTTTGTGCTATGGACAAGAACAAAACAGAAAGATGAAATGTCCGAAATACCCTCCCTTCACTCCAAAACGCTACATTGTCTCAAGCCAAACGACGATCCCTCTCTGCGCAGCTCTCCTTCCTTCTTCCATCTGCTTCGTAGCTCTCCTTCCTTCTTCTCTCTGCTTCGTAATCTCCGCAGGTAATGGTTTGGTCTGTTCATGGAAAATGCCTTATTTGCCTCTGGAGTCACTGTCGATGTTTGTTTTTTTACGAATCTCCGAAATGCACTCTCCAACTTTTTGTGTCTCTTTCGGTTTTCATCATCATCATCATCACCCAGTCTGAAATCCCGCAATGAAGCAGGGTCTGGGGAGGTCCGATAGTACGCAGCCTTACCCCTACATAGTAGAGAGGTTGTTTCCGGTGGACCCGCATGCAAATGAGACAATATAAGAATGATGTGGTATACAGGGAAATAAATAAATAAAAATAAAAATACCTGAAAGAGGATAGATCTGCGATAATCTAGTAGTATACCAAAAAAAAACTACTAATATTAATAAAAAATAATATAATAATATAATAATTTAAAATATATATAATAATAATAAATAGGAATAATAAAAATAAATAAATAAAAATAGAATAATACGAAGAATAATCAAATAAAAAGATTCAAATATAATAAAAAGAAAAATATAAATAATGATTATAATAATAATAATATTTACGCAAGGATCTAAAGTGAGCATGCAACGGTACATGTAAGGAACGGTAGGCCGCCCCTTTCTTACTGTAGTGAATATGTCAGGCGGCTCAACAACGGTTGTACGTTAGACACAGCCAAAATAAGTAACATGAAGTCAAACAGTCTAGCGTTGTCGAAAAAGGTGAAAAGAAAGAGTAGGCTGTAAGACTATAGAGACAAAACGACTGGGTGAACTTTAGACAGGAAAAGTAACACTAAAGAAGGTCACCAAAATTACACCGACGCTGAACCCACCAAAACTCCCGACTAAAGAAAATAACCCCATTACCAACACACACGAACACGCATAATTCGAGGGAGCAAACGTAGTAAAGAAATAGCTACGAATCCAAATAAACAATGTAAAAAGCACAGAGTGAACAATGCTCACCTGGGAACTATCTGGGGCGGTGTCCTCATGTCGATGTATATGAAGGATAATGGGGCTATTGATTCTGAGGATAGTGATGTTGATGATATACCATGTGATAGTGATTGTGATGATGTTGATGAGTATGAGGAAAGAGCTGTCATAGGAGAAGCACTTGTAGTTAGGAGAGTGTTAAGTGTTAGGGTTAGAGATGAGATTCTGGATCAGAGGGAGAACCTATTCCATTCAAGGTGTTTGGTGAGTGGAAAGGTGTGTAACTTGATCATTGATGGAGGTAGTTGTACTAATGGGGCTAGTCAAACTATGGTGGAGAAATTGGGCTTGATATGTAGGAAACATCCGGAGCCATATAAGTTACAGTGGTTTAATGATAGTGCGGATGTGAGGGTGACTAGACAGGTACTGGTACCATTTTCTGTAGGGAGGTATGAGGATGAGATATTGTGTGATGTGATACCCATGGAGGCAGGACATCTGTTATTGGGGAGGCCTTGGCAGTTTGATAGGCGAGTATCACATGATGGGTACACAAACAAGTACTCATTCAAATTCAAGGGCAAGAACTTCACTTTGTTACCCTTATCGCCTCATGAGATCTACCTGGACCAGGTTAAAGCTTTGTAAAGAGGGGAGGGTTTGGGTAGTGAGATGAAGAAAAATGATGAGAGAAAAGAGGCCCAAAAGGAAAAAGAGATTGGCCCATAGGGAGTGACTACACAGGTGAGGAAAAGAAAGTGGGATGTGCAGGAGAGAACAGTTCAGGGAGAGAAAAGAAGAGTGAAGAGAAAGAAAAAAGAGTGAGTTTGTATGCTAGAGGAAAAGATACGAGGAGAGCAACTGAAGAGAAGAAAGCGCTTGTGATAGTTAGGTATAGAGAGTGTTTAGTTTCTGACACTAACTTTCTTGATTCTTTGCCTAGTGTGTTTTCATCTCTTTTGCAGGATTATTTAGATGTTTTCCCTGAGGTGATGCCCAAGGGACTGCCACCTTTGAGAGGCATAGAGCACCAGATAGATTTTGTGCCCGGAGCTCAGATTCCTAATCGCCCAGCTTATAGAAGCAATCCTGAGGAGACAATGGAACTTCAAAAACAAGTGGATGAGCTATTGGAGAAAGGACATGTGAGGGAGAGTTTGAGTCCGTGTGCTGTACCTGTATTGCTGGTGCCAAATAAAGATGGAACCTGAAGGATGTGTGTGGACTGCAGATCTGTGAATAAAATCACTGTAAAGTATCGCCATCCTATTCCTAGGTTAGATGATATGCTTGATGATTTGCATGGTTCCTGTATCTTTACAAAGATTGATTTGAAAAGTGGATACCACCAGATTAGAATGAAACCATGAGATGAATGAAAAAGTGCGTTTAAAATTAAATATGGGTTGTATGAGTAATTAGTCATGCCATTTGGTCTAACCAATGCACCAGCACTTTTATGAGGTTGATGAATCATGTCTTGCGTGCATTTCTTGGTAAATTTGTGGTTATTTACTTTGATGACATTTTGATTTATAGCACTAATGTTGATGAGCATGTCATGCATGTGAGGTGTGTCTTGGATGTATTGAGACAGGAGAAACTATATTCGAACCTTAAGAAGTGTACATTTTGCATTGATAGACTTATATTCTTACGATTTGTAGTCAGTGCTCAGGGAGTAGAGGTTGATAGTGAGAAGGTGAAGGCTATTCAAGAGTGGCCAACACCTAAGAGTATTAGTGAGGTAAGGAGTTTCCATGGACTTGCCAGTTTTTACAGGAGGTTTGTGAAGGACTTTTCTACTATTGCTGCTCCGTTGACTGAAATAGTTAAGAAGGAGAAGGGGTTTACATGGGGGAAGGAACAGGAACATGCATTTTTAAAGTTAAAAGATAAGTTGTGTTCTGCTCCTATTCTTTGTTTACCTAATTTTGAGAAAGCTTTTGAGGTTGAGTGTGATGCTTCTGGGATTGGTATAGGTGCTGTGCTTTTGCAGGAAAACAAACCAGTTGCATATTTCAGTGAAAAGCTTAGTGGTGCACAACTCAATTATCCGACCTATGACAAGGAACTGTATGCTGTGGTGAGAGCATTGGAGGTGTGGCGACATTACCTTCAACCTAGAGAGTTTGTCATTCGGACAGATCATGAGTCCTTAAAACACTTGAAAGGACAAGGCAAGTTGAGTAAGAGACATGCTACTTGGGTGGAGTTTCTGGAGACCTTCCCATACGTGCTTCTCTATAAGCAAGGGAAAGAGAATGTGGTAGCTAATGCATTGTCTAGGAGGCACACTTTACTTTTTGTTCTTAGTTCTAAACTTTTGGGTTTTGAGCAGCTTAAGGAATTGTATGCTTGTTGACTTTGCTAATGTTTATTCTACTTGTGAGCATGCTGCATTCCATAAATTCTATAGGCATGAGGGCTATTTGTTTCGAGGTAATCAATTGTGTGTGCCTAATTGTTCTACACGTGCTTTATTTGTGCATGAGGCCTATAGTGGTGGATTAATGGGTCATTTTGGGGTTGCTAAGACTTTGGATATTTTACATGAACATTTTTATTGGCCTGGAATGCGTAGGGATGTTGAACTTGTATGTGCCAAGTGTATTGCATGTAGACAGGCAAAATCCACTGTCAAACCTCATGGATTGTATACCCCTTTCCTTGTGCCTACTGAACCATGGGTTGATGTTTCTATGGACTTTGTTTTGGGCTTGGCTAGGGCCAAGAGGGGTTTTGATATCATCTTTGTTGTGGTTGATCGATTTAGTAAGATGGTGCATTTTATTGCATGTCATAAGACTGATGATGTTGTGCATGTTGCTGACTTATTTTTCACAGAAGTAGTTAGATTGCATGGCATTCCTAGGTCTATTGTGTCTGATAGGGATGCTAAGTTTTTAAGTCATTTTTGGAGGGTGTTATGGGGCAAGTTGGGTACAAAATTGCTCTATTCTACTACTTGTCATCTACAGACAAATGGACAAACCGAGATAGTTAATAGGACCTTGGGTACTATGTTTCGTGCTATAGTAGGTAAGAATTTGAAAACTTGGGGCGAATGTTTGCTATTTATTGAATTTGCATATAATTGGAGTGTGCATTCTACCACAGGGTTTTCACCTTTTGACCTTGTCTATGGTTTTAATCCATTGACTGTTTTGGATTTGGTGCCCCATAAGCTGAGTGAACATGTCTTCCAGCCGGTCTAGCTTTTTCTCCCATGGATATGAGAATTGTTATGGAGTAGAAGATGATGGGCTTAAGAACTGTTGCTT
>JANJEY010000008.1:41677195-41689830 GCA_024703695.1 Erythroxylum cataractarum | reverse complement strand
AGCTATGGCAACAATTGGATCTTTATGATCCTCACCAATGGATGTGCAATGAAGATTTGACTTGCTACAGGAGGATTATGGAACGAGAACGAGTGTATGAGTTTCTGTTGGGCTTAAACTCAGTTTATGATGTTCATGGCAGAATCATGGCTACTAGTCCTCTTCCAACGATCATGGGAGTAGTCAATCTTGTTAAGTGTGAAGAAAGTAGGAGCCAACTGATTCATGGGACTCTAAACAACAATGGGGTTCCTAAATCCTCAGTTATGGCTGCCAAGGGAACTACTAGACCAGAATCAAAGAAAAAATCAAGTAAGCTTTGGTGTGAACACTGTCAAAAAAATAGGCATACCAGAGATACTTGTTGGAAAATCCATGGCAAGCTGCCCAATCTAAGAAATAGAACCAGAACAGAGAGCAAAAACTATGCAGTTGCTGGTAATGACAAGGCAAAAGGGGTAAATGTATCAGTAAGCAAGGAGGAGGTAGAGTTACTTTAGAAAAATTCTGAGCAAGTATGATCTAAATGCTGAAAAGGTTGTATCTAAGAGTCATATGGTGAATACAGGTAACACAGGCCATTGCCTTGGATGTTAAAACCCCAAATCGTGGTATTTGGATTGTTGACTCAGGGGCAAATGACCATATGACCTGTGATAAATCTTTATTTGATGATAATCAGCCTTGTCAAGGTCATAGAACTGTCAAGGTAGCAAATGGACAGGTTCTTAAGGTTGAAGGAATAGGAACTATTATAATAGCGGATAAACTTGTCTTAACTAGTGTTCTTTATGTACCTGGTCTAGATTGCAACTTGTTGTCTGTGAAGAGACTTACTAAAGAGCACAATTGCACAGCTAACTTTTTACTCTAATGGGTGTGTGTTTTAGGATTTGAAGTCAGGGAAGAGGATTGGTAGTGCTAGGGAATTTGATGGATAATATTACGTTGGCAGCTCGAATGGGAGTAAAGCAAATGCTACTCTATCATCCAATAATGAAATTGCTCTTTGGCACTATACTCTTGATCTATCAGAGGAAACTAGGATGTTAGGAGTAAAGCCAACAGAAAAGTTAAGTCTTAAAGAGGGTGGTACACCAATGGACACAGGGAGATATCGGAGACTGGTGGGAAAACTGATTTATTTATCTCATACTCAGCCAAATATCAATTTTCCTGTTAGTGTGGTTAGTCAATTTATGAGCAATCCTTAAGAGGAACACATGGAGGTAGTGTTTAGAATCCTAAAGTACTTAAAAAATGACACCTGGAAAAGGGTTATTCTTTAAGAAAGGAGGAGCAAGGAACATTGAAGTTTTCACAAATGCTGACTGGGCTAGATCTGTAACTAATAGAAGGTCCACAACAGGCTATTGCACCTTTGTGTGGGGCAACTTAGTTACTTAGAGTTCCAAGAAGCAATGCCAAAGTAAAGTATAGAGCCTTAGCAATTGGAAAATGGATCAAGAGGCTCCTAGTAGAACTACAAATCACAATAGATAGATCGTCATTTCATCAAAGAGAAAGTAGAATCTAGATTAATTGATCTTGCCTATGTGCCCACCAACAGTCAAGTCATAGATGTGTTAACCAAGGCACTTGCAAGAGTCAGATTTGAAGAACTTATTTGCAAGCTGGGAATGATCAATATCTGTTCACCAACTTGAGGGAGAGTGTCAGTGGAATATTATGACAAATATTCCTGTCAAGATACTAAACAGTTGTCAATAGATTATATTGAGATATAGATAAGCTGTAAATAGTTACGATAGAATAAGTTTGAAATCCCTTAAGGGATTACATTAGATAACTTTCAAGATTTAAATTCCTACTTGTAATGGCCTATATATGGCTGTATTCTTTCTATTCAATATATCAGATATTTCTGATTAGGAGATAATTCACAGCCATATTGTTGTGTTGTGGAACTTATGAATATTTAGAACAACATAATTGAGTATCTCTATGTCGTAATTTTTATGTGATTTTGCTTCTAAACATTTTTGTGATAGTACTTCTTTGGTTATTGAAATAGCACCTCCTAAATTATAGGCTCCTAAATTACTAATTATAATTTCTATTTTATCGAGTTTTTTATTCGTAGTATCTAATATTTGTAATGTTTTTTTTTTTCATATTTTTGTTCTAATCTATGAGTTTGAATGGAAGGTAAAATGTTCGTGATTATTTCTTTTAATTGGTTTTCGATATTTATTTGTTTATCGATTAATTCAGATACTTGTTTAGTAATACTCATAAAGTATTTTTAATATGTTATGTTAGTTCTTTAAGTTGATTTTTTATAGTGTTAGTCTTTATTTAAATTTTTTTCAGGATTTACATTTTTTTCAATGGGAATTTTGGGTTCTGTAATTCTAATAGGTTTATCTAATATTATTCCTGGTTCAGTAAATTTGATAGGTCTCTCTAATCTTAAAGATTAAGAATGTAAAAGAGCTTTGTCAATTAAAGATTTATTTTTAGATAAAGATAATCTAGGAACAAATGTTTCTATTACTTTGATCGGATATTTTATTTTGAGTATTTCTCCTAAAGTATTTCTTAAATTCGTACCTAATTTTGCTACTTCATTAAATAGTTGATCAATATAATTTTATCTGTATTTTTGAATTCAATACTATGACGTGAGTTAGTTATTGATTTGATAAGTGATTGAAAAAGGATATTGTGCAATATTCATTAAATGCTCTCTATAAAATTTATAAGCAATTGTATTAGTTTCATCTAAGTTATGTGATTTCAAAGGAATTCCTAGTTTTAGTCGAGTATTAAATTTTATTTTTCCATACGCTAAATTACCATTCATAATCTCTATTACTTGATCATTTAAATTAGTCATTCTTTCATCTATTACAGCCATTTGTATAGGATAATCTGTTGCTTCTTGAAATGTAGATTTTAATAATATCTAAATTGTAGATAAATGGATGTAACCTATTTTTTGTATTTTGACTTCAGGAATTTTTTGTAATTGTTTATAAATTTGTTCTTGATCGATTAAATTGATTCGAATATGTCTGTTACATTGATCTATTCTTATAGGTGTTTCATGAACTAATTTTCTATTGTAAATATTTTTTCAATTTATTAGATTTTTAACGAGAGAGTTATTTATATCTTGTCCTGCTTTAAGATTTAATTGAGTTTTAGCAATTTGTTTTTGCTTTTCACTTGATAATAAAGTATTTATATGAAACGTTCCAATTGACTGTTTATTCGAAAGTCTCTACATCTAATATATTATTTGCTGTAGATTCAAGTTTGGATATATTAGTTACTTTAAACAAATTGATGACTATTATGAAAAACTTGTTAATGTTCAGTTAATAGATGTTTTATATTTTGTAGTTCTTGGTTATATTCATTATAATTTTTTTTAGCTATTTCAAGACGTTCTTTTGTAGGTTTTAATCCATTATTATTAATAAAGAATTGTAAATAATTATATATTTCTTCATAATGATCTTTTTTTTGCTTTGTATTGATCTACTAAACTTTCAAAATATAGAATATCATTATCTAAATTTTTGCAGATAATATAGTACTTCATCATATATGAATTTGATAATGATTACAAAAACTTTTATAAAGCTATCTTAATTCGGCTTTTTCTTGTAAATATTGAGTTTTATGATTATTTATAATATTAGTAAATATTTGAAGATTATTTTCAAAAGCATTTATAGATTTAAAAAATTATAAGTTTGTTCAAATTCTTTAATACATCTTTGACTAACTATAGTTTTCTTTTCTATATATATAATCGACAAATGAATAGCTCTACAAGTAGAACAAATAGGCATAATTAATGAATTTTATTAAGTAGAAATTGCATAAGGATATTTCTAAAACCATAGCTTGAACAATCATTAAGAAAATTAATAAGAGTAATTTTATCTAAATAATAAAGATAATGTAGAGAAAAATGATAACAGGTTTCATAAGATATATGCAGATTAAATAAAGTTGAATAACAATTGATGAAAAAATAAATGCATAAGAAAACATACTTGGGTTTCTCTTAATGGCCAATACGCAAGCGAAATGACGAGAATATAAAAAGACGTATGAAAACTTATTTTATTTTCTCACACCTTCAATAAGGTAGAGTCTTACATTATATAAGCAAAGACTGAGGCATTCGTCCAAAACTAAAAAGTAAAAAAGTACAATAAAGTAAAGAAAAAACCAAAAGTTGAAAGCAGATGAATAAAAGAGTACAATAAAGTAAAGAAAAAAGCAAAAGTTGAAAGCAGACGAATCTACTTTCGATGCCCAGAAATTGGCCTACATACTTGTGGTCGACAAGGAGCCTACATTATTCTTCAATAATTAAATCATCTGATAAGTTGTCGTCTTTTGGTTGTTCTTGCTGAGATGTAGATGACCATTGTTGACATTGATGTTGAAGATAAAGTTGTAACTACTAGCATATTGCTTGTTTCCATCGGTCAGAGAGACCATTGAATAATGTAGAGAAGGATGCTTCAGCTTATTTAATGAGTTGTAAAGCGTCTGGTAAGATAGCTGAAGTCTCATGATATTTGATCATCGATAGTTTATCTTAATGAGTGATTCAGAGTTAATCTTCAAATACTAGTGGTAAACTCCTTCGTTGCAGTATAGATTAAACTGATGGACTCAATCCCAATTGAACTCATATTTTGGAGGTGTGTATATCTACATGCCATTACTTATACCTATTTGTACATAAGCAAGTCTTGATAATTAAACTTTTGTTTCCTTCAGGCTTTCAGCTTATTTAAAAATTAGATAAGTGTTGAATACTTTGATAAATATTTCTTAGCTTTTAGCAAATTGTTCTTTATAATTCTTGATTGCTAAAGTGAATCTAGTTGGAAATTCACTGAGGGTGTTTAAATTGGTGAGGTAGATTGTATCTACCAAACCACTTCGGAAAAAGAGATAGGTTGTAAGATCTAGGGAAAATAATTGCTCTGGATCCATATCTTCCTCTATTTTGTGGATAATATTGGAAGATTTTTTGTTTTTCAGTCCATTCATTTAAGGCCTTGAAAACAATCATAAAAAATTTATGAGGTGATTTTCTTCAACACTTTATGAATATTACTAAACAATTATCTGAATTAATCGATAAACAAATAAACATCGAAAACCAATTAAATGAAATAATCACGAACATTTTACCTACCATTCAAACTCATAGATTAAAAGAACAAAAATATGAAAAAACATTACAAATATTAGATACTACGAATAAAAAACTCTATAAAATATTAGAATTACATTTTTTAGGACGCTAGGAAAATTATGTCATTTTTCAAGAATATTAGGTTGTAATCTAAGGAAGCCATTATAAAATTCTAAACATCGATATTCTATATTTTGTTGAGCTAATTTAATTTTATGCTTAATTAGAATTAATCCTTGTTTTTTGCATTTGATTAGAACTTGTTTAACTTTTTGTAAATGGTCATCTTCAGATTTATTAGAAAATATAATTATATCGTCTATGTAAGCCAATGAAAAATGACTAATTTAAATGATCAAGTAATAGGGATTATGAATGGTAATTTAGCTTATGGAAAAATAAAATTTAATACTCGACTAAAACTAGGAATTCCTTTGAAATCACATAACTTAGGTGAAATTATTACAATTGCTTATAAATTTTATAGAGAACATTTAATGAATATTGGACAATATCCTTTTTCAATCAGTTATCAAATCAATTACGTCCTAACTAACTCACATCATAGTAGTGAATTCAAAAATACAGATAAAATTTATATTGATCAATTATTTAATGAAGTAGCAAAAGTAGATATGAATTTAAGAACTACTTTACGAGAAATACCCAAATTAATAGAAAAACCAGTCCCTAGATTATCTTTATCTAAAAATAAATCTTTAACTGATAGAACTCTTTTACATTCTCAATCTTTAAGATTAGAGAGACCTATCATATTTACTAAACCAGGAATAATATTAGATAAACCTATTAGAATTATGGAACCCAAAATTCCCATTGAAAAAGAAGAAATCAATCATGAACAAAATTTAAATAAAGAACTAACAACTATAAAAAATCAACTTAAAGAACTAAGAGAAGATTAAAAATATTTTATGAGTATTACTAAACAATTATCTGAATTAATAAAAAAACAAATAAATATAAAAAAACCAATTAAAAGAAATAATCACGAACATTTTACCTGCCATTCATAGATTAGAAGAACAAAAATATGAAAAACCATTACAGATATTAGATACTATGAATAAAAAACTCGATAAAATATTAGAAATTATAATTATAATATTAGAATTAGAAATCATCTCATAAATTTTTTATGATTGTTTTCAAACCTTAAATGAATGGACTGAAGAACAAAAAATCTTCCAATATTATCCACAAAATAGACGAAGATATGGACCCAAAGTAATTATTTTCCTTGGATCTGATCCTCTTACAACCTATCTCTTTTTTCAAAGTGGTTTGGTAGATACAATATACCTCACCAATTTAAACACCCTCACTAAATTTCTAGTTGGATTCACTTTAGCAATTAAGAATTATAAAGAGCAGTTTGCTAAAGACCAAGAAATATTTATCAAAATATTCAGCACTTATTCAATTTTTAAGCAAGTTGAAAGGCTGATGGAAACAATATTTCAATTATCTAGACTTGCCTATGTACAAATAGGTATAAGCAATGGCATGTATCCACCTATAGACACACCTGCAAAATATGATTTCAATAGGGACTTAGTCAATCAGTTTAATCTACACTGCATCGAAGGAGTTTACAAGCAGTATTTGAAGATTAACTCTGAATCACCCATTAAGATCAACTATCGAGGACCAAACATCATCATGACTTTAGCCTACAAATCAGCTATCTCACCAGATGCTCTACAACTCATTAAACACGTTGAAGCATCCTTCTCTACATTATTCAATGGTCTCTCTAACCAATGGAAACAAGCAATCTGTCAGCAGTTACAACATTATCCTCAGCATCAATGTCAACAATGCCCATCTACATCTCAACAAGAACAATCAAAAGATGACAACTCATCAAATGATTTAATTATTGAAGAATAATGTAGGCCCCTTGTCGGCCACAAGTATGTAGGCCAATTATTGGCCACCGAAAGTAGATTCATCTGCTTTCAACTTTTGTTTTTTTCTTGACTTTATTGTACTCTTTTACTTTTTAGTTTGGACAGATGTCTCCGTCTTTGCTTATATAATGTAATACTCTACCTCATTGAAGGTGTGAGAAAATAAAATAAGTTTTCATACCTCTCTCTATATTCTCGTCCTTCAGCCTACATATTTGGCCATTAAGAGAAAAAGAGAAACCCAGGTATGTTTTCTTATGCTTTTATTTCTTCATCAATTATTATTCAACTTTATTCAATCTGCATATATCTTATGAAACATGCTATCATTTTTCTCTATACTAGCTTTATTTATTTAGATTAAATTACTATTATTAATTTTCTTAATGATTGTTCAAGATATGGTTTTAGCCTTATGCAATTTCTACTTAATAAAATTCATTAATTATGCCTATTTGTTCTACTTGTAGAGCTATTCATTTATCAATTATATATATAGAAAAGAAATTATAGTTAGTCAGAGATGTATTAAAGAATATGAACAGACTTATAACTTTTTTAAATCTATAAATGCTTTTGAGAATACTCTTCAAATATTTACTAATATTATAAATAATCATAAAACTCTATATTTTCAAGAAAAGGCCGAATTAAAACAACTTTATAAAAGTCTTCATTATGGCTGTGAATTTTCCCCTAATTAGAAATCTGATCCCAAAAGCTATAGCTTGTGGGGCAAGTACTTCGAACCTTACTTATTTCCACCATGCTTCCATGGATAACGGCGTAACCTAGACCGATGAGCGATTCTCGTTTTTCTGGGAATCAAACTCATGACCTGGGGCAGTTACTAGGCCGTAACCTGGAGCTCTGATACCACTGATCCCAAAAGCTATAGCTTATGGGGGAAGTACTTCTAAAAATAGAGGAATATATGGACCCAAAGTAATTATTTCCCCTGGATCTAATCCTCTTACAACCTATCTCTTTTTTCAAAGTAGTTTGGTAGATACAATCTACCTCACCAATTTGAACACCCTCACTGAATTTCCAGTTGGATTCACTTTAGCAATCAAGAATTATAAAAAACGGTTTGCTAAAGACTGAGAAATATTAGTCAAACTATTCAACACTTATCCAATTTTTAAGTAAGCTAAAAGTCTGAAGGAAATAGAAGTTCAATTATCTAAACTTGCCTATGTACAAATAGGTATAAGCAATGGCATACATCCACCTATAGACACACCTCCAAAATATGAGTTCAATTAGGACTTAGTCAATTAGTTTAATCTACACTGCATTGAAGGAGTTTACCAGCAATACCTACTATCCAACCAATCACCACACAACAAATAACACAAACACCTTTATCCCACTCTGAAAAAACTGACCCATTATCTCAAAAGAAAGGAGACCACAAAGAAAACAAAGTTTATGTCATTTTTAATGGACCCATGGTCGGTATTTATGAAGAATGGCATAAAGTAGTCGTTCGTATTACCAACAAACCCTCTATTATTCATCGTAGCTATCCAACTAGAACAGAAACCAAAACAGCATCGACTAACTTCAAAGAGTCAAAACTATCTTTAACACCACAGTACAAAACTATCCTTGAAAAACAACCATCAAATTCACAAATAAAACCTTTGGGGAAAACAATAAATCTCTACAAAATCAATGCAATCCCTACCCTTGCATTAAAGGAAGAAATGAAGAAAATCACCTCATAAATTTTTTATGATTGTTTCCCCATTTTAGTTCGGCGCCAATTAGCATAAGCTTACGATTTGGTGCATTTATTATATGTGGATGGTTCAAACGCTTCTAGGTTAGCTGCATTCGTAACCATAGGCTTCCTTCTATTTTACTAGGATCAAACTTCAAGAACAAATGGTGAAATGTGCACTCACACAGCTTCTTGAGATCTAGAAACAGAAGTTTATAATGTAGTTCTATCTCCAGTAGTTTCTTTTCCACAAGTCTAAGCATCTAAAAATTAAGAAACTTAGTGAAATTGCGGCAAGTTAAATATTTTGATAGGGTACTCAAACAGCCATCTTTGTATGACCACCAAGAGGCATAGTGCTAAAGGCATGTATTCGGCTCAAAGTAAATCAACAGCCTAAAGGATAGGAACTACTTACTGGTTTTGGCTCAAAGATAGAACCACAAGATGCTTCAAATTTTTAAGTCCTTCCCAAGAAATAGACTTGTCAGACAAATCGTTTCCATTTAGGAGCAATTTCTGCATATAATAATGATGCATGACTATTATGCCTTATTTTTTATATTCAGAAAATAATTGCATTGAGAAGAGATGAGTTCCACACACCTGCAAGGAACTTAAACAGCCAACTCGGGTTGGCAACTCCTGAATCATGTTGTTACTGACATCAAAGACTCTTGCGGAAGATTCACAAGCCCACACTTCATCAGGTATTGCCTTTTAGATTGCAACGGACATAAAATAATCAGGAGATATCCAATACTTTCATCGTTATTCCAACACGTAAAAGAAACATGAATTGTTTTATACCTTCAAGTTGCTCTGGCTCAAACCAATAACACCAGTGACCTTCCATCGTTCCAAACGATTCTTATCAACACCAACAGCACTCGTTTCATTCATCGGCTTAGAATTGGTAATAGCTCTTGAAATTGGCTGACTCTTGGCTTCCTTTAGTATTGGACCATCCTGTTCAAATAAACCCCAAAATTTAAAATCAAATCCCTAAAATATCTTAATCAAAATTACAGAACTACTTAACATAAGGAAATTCCTCCAAAAAATCTTCATACTACCATCAAATTCAGAAAGACCAACAAAAAGATGTAAAGTTCAGCCAAAACACAAAAGAATAATGGAGAAAAGAAAAGAGAAGTAATAAGACTACCCCTTGGTGCAGGCCTTGAGAAGCCATGAGCATGACCTTAGCTCCATTCACCACATCCAGTTGCCTCAACGTCATGGCGTCGGTCAACAACTTCCCTGCAGAAGAGGACATGTCATTAAAACTCTTGCAACATGTTTCGCGGGAGTACGCACACAGACACCCGCGGACAAAGGGTCGAACCTTTAAAGATGAGTTTTTGCCCCCGAGGAAGAACATTGGTGAGAGGTTGAAGAAGGCATTTGAGGTCTTTGACTGTGGAGTCTTGAGGAGTAGTGATCGCTATCGATCTTCCACTAAACTTTACTGTTATGGAAATTGACTTTGTGTTTTTCACTTCAAGATTGGTACCACCCCCCTCCATGATTTCTTCTTCTCTGTAAGCGCTGTTCTTTGTCGTTTTTGTTTTCCCGACAAAGAAAAAACTTTCCTTTTAGATTGGTTGATCTGACCGCTGTGATGCCCGACAAGTCGTTTCAGGCAACTTGAACCGCGAAAACAGATCAAATGTGCGAGTGCCTTTTTACTTGCGTTTTTATCTTTGGAGGTTTTGATCGTAGAAATTTTTGCAGAAGAGTTGTTTTTAAAGAAATTAGTTGATTGTTTTAATAATTAGAAAAAAAATAATTTTCAAAGAGCTTTATAGTAATATAAAAATAAAAAATATTTTTATTAATTTTTATTATATTTTATTTTATAATAAAAATTATTTTTACATATAAATAATATTTAAAGTTCAATATTATATATATATATATATATGTTTTTTTATCAAAGTAAGGGGCGTATGCTCAAAGTAAAGAATTACAGAGAAGTGATATGGGACAGGACCACCCCAACAGAGTCGACGAACAGAAGCGACGAAAGGCCAACAAGAGGCTCACCAAACTAATGAACACCAATAGGGAGACAATAATTGTAGTTGGCTAATCAATCCGCACAGCGATTGGCTTCCCGAAAAACATGGCGCATCCGCACAATCCATTTTCTAGTTTGTAACTCGCGTACAGCTGAAAGCAATGGATTGACCTCTTGTGACTTGGTACTTGTGAGACTGGACACCACCACTGCAGAATCAATAGTCAAATCGACACGGTCGTACCTGTGGAACCAAGCAAGAGTGAGGTCGTGGTAGACTGCCCATACTTCAGCCTGCAAGGACGAACAACACCCCAAAAATGCGCCATATCCAACCAGCCAACGCCCGTCAGCATCCCGGAGGAGACCACCCGCCATTGCTCGGCCAGAGTCCCCTGTGGCAGAGCCATCCGTGCTCAGATTCACCCAACCCTCGTTGGGCTTCGGCCAACCAACCGCCAGGAGTCGACGTCGCTGGGCTGAGGGAGGCAAGACATCCCGTTGGAGCTGCTGAGCCAGCAACGCATATTGAACATGGAAATGAATTTCACCAATGTGATGTTATATTTAATTTGAAAGAATTCCACTTGGTCTTTCATGAATGGAATAGGATTTACATTTACTTTATAATTGTTTGACAAATTTACTTCCATTTAAATCGTGACATTAATTATGTTGAATATCTATTAAAAAATTCAAAATTATTAGAAAATTTTCAATATTTTTAAAGTTTATAAATGAAATAGTCCCTGATTTTTCTAAAAATTAAAAAATAATTTATTAATATATGGCACTGTATACTTTATAATTTTTACATTAACTATGTCTCCAAAAATCATAATAATAAAAATTTAAAATAAAAATAATTTATTTAATTTTATTAATAATAATTTTCAGATATTTCATGTATAGATAATAATCACAATAAATATGAAAAAACAACATTAGATAAATAAAATTAAGAACAATACAAAGTATTTAAAATATTACAATTTCATCATATAATAATGAATAGTTACATCAAAACATCACATAAAAAAACAATAAATGTTTTTAACTCTCTAACTATTACAATTTACCACAAAAGTTTGTGACAAAGAAACAACCAAATAGAAGTGAAACTTGAAGTAAAAACATTTACAATCACATTGTATATTTAGAATTTAACACATACATCAAATATCAGTAAAATTAAAATAAGAGGAGAAACACAAACCTAGAAATAGAACTTCATTCAATTGTTTACAGGAAGATACATGTTATAATTGCACTGACCTCAATTATCATTTGATACAAAATTCTCATTATTAAGAGAAGCCTTATTATCATATAATCATTTACATTCATTGCATCAAATGACATGTCAATGTTTTTCCGTCTAAGATTGTAACATCCTATCCCCATATTAAAAGTTAGAAACCAGATTTCAAATGAAGAGAATAGCAATGTGAGAGTTAGGAAAAAAAATTATATTTCATGCCCAGCAGCATGTCAACATACATGTATGTGAATTTGAATCTTTGCACATACAAAACTAAGGGGGCGTTTGGTTTGAGGGTTTGGGAATGAAGGAATGAAATAATTGTAAAAAATAGTGTTTGCTTTAGGGTTTTCAATTCCAAAGGAATAGATTTATTTCATTAAGTTTGAGAATTTACTAAACCCTCCAAATGAGGTAGGTATCAAGTTTTCATTCCAATCTAGTGGTTACTATTTATACCCCTCCCCCACATAAGCAATTTTTATTCTTACTCA
>JANJEY010000008.1:41143226-41155625 GCA_024703695.1 Erythroxylum cataractarum | reverse complement strand
CTTTCTTGATTTGAACAAAACAATGAGTGACTTATTTACTCTATTATAGACATGAACCCACCTTGAATTCCTTGCTTAATACTTGCTTAGGAATGCCTTTCCTCTTGTTCCCCTTGCTCCTCTTGCCTTGCTTGGTTTCCTAAAACAAGAACCAACATCCCATTCTAAAACTAATGCTGAAACAATAATTCTATTCTTAACTTCCATCAAAAATGAAGATTCTAAGAGACTGATTCAGAACTTCACTTCTACGCCTCAAAAATCACCTCAAAAGGACTTTTATAGTAAAAGATATGCCCAAAACATCAAAGTTCATCTTTGCTGAAAACTAAGGGCTCGCCGCAGCGAAGGCACGCTCGTCGCGACGCGCGGCCTCTCGTACGTCGTGACGTGCGGCCTTGCGTACGTCACCACGTGCGGGTCTGGAGAACAACTCCGAACCTGACTTTCCAACATTTTCCACCTCAAACCTTCTCTTAGGCAAAAGCATCACATCTAATTCCTTATACTTCAGTTCTAAACTCATACTAACATAAAATCATCATCAAGACATAACAAAATCATCAACCCAAAGAATTTAACCAAAACTTCCGAAAACCCCTAAACCATCGGTTCTTACTCATTCCAAGCAAATATAGGGTTTAACCCATCTCAAACAAGAAGAAATAAACTCATACTTACCTGTTGAAGCTTCAAATCCTTCGAAAATCTCAAGAAATCAAAACCCCAATTCTTTGCTCTTTTTCTTCTCTTCCACCGTAACTCTCTTCTCTTCCTCTCTTCTTTTTCTTTTCCTTTCTTTCTCTTCTTCTTCTAAATCCTTAAGCCTAAATGAAGGCACAAAGACTAGAATGCCCCTCCTTGTTAAGTTTAATCTTTCCAACCTAAGTGAACTTCCTATAATGCCCTCATAAAGTTGACCCCTTTCCTAACCACTTATTCCACACTAATCTCAAGTTAATCTTAATTTTCCACTAATACTCCCAATAAAATCAAACTATGCAATAAATCATACAATCAACACAGTTCATGCTTAATAACATCAATAAAAACAATTTGGGGCCCAACACACTAGGTACATATTCACTTTGATGTTATATTCCCCTAATTAGTGGTATTACAAGGGAAAATTTTGAGGAATACATCTTAAAAATCTATAACAATGAAACAAAAATACTAGGCAAGAAAACATCAAGATTGTTAGTATCAAAACATTTTTGTACATTAGGAAAGTTATAGGCTGGTTAGAATAAAAAGCTCTTTTGATCTAACTCTTTCTAGCATAAAACCTCACTCATTTATTTGCTTTTCTCTTAACATACTCTTTTTCTTTTCCTCAAAAAATTTTCTCCTTCTTCCCATTTTTAAGTTCTCATCTTTATTTTTTATATCAATCTCTTTTTTTTTCATTCTCTTCTCTTAGCTTAAGTTGATCCTTAGATACTTATTTAGTGTCAGTAATGATTTTATTGTTTATGGCAAAAGAATACCTATTTTTAGATTATTCTTTTATAGAACTTATATCACGCTCTTAAGTCTCACTAAGAGAATATGAACAACATGTGTAGGCATTATATCACTCAATAGCGTGTCACAATATCTTCAAATTTAAAGGAAAATTGAGACTTATTATGCCCTATAACTTCATTATATTTTTCAACCATTAAAGCTTATATAGACGAGGATGTTCTATAGTATTCAAGCTTCACTTTTTAACCAAAGTAATGCTAGCTACATTTTTTTAACAACCTTTATTAATAATCATACTACATGTCTTATTATTAAAGTGACATCTTATATGAAAAATAGTCTTTTAACTTTAACATGTAGAGCAAGCCTAATCACAAGCTTCTTCTCATATACTGGATACTCAACACCATCATTATCATAATCTTTAATGGCAATATAGAATCCTTATCACTCTCTCTCTTTTTATCTCAATCTGCTTATCATATCTAATAATAATTTCCTTTTCCTTATAACATTTTGAAAATATGTGTATTGTCTTTAAATAACAAAATAATTTAATATCACAAGTATGAGTTTGGGTTTCAGATTTACCTTTTATTTTGGTAGGCACCTTCCCTATTTTTTAGGTGGTTCAACTTTGAATTTTGGGGTAGTATTGCCATTCTTTTTCTAACTCAATTTCTATTAGGATAAGCTATAATTTAGTTATGAATAGTTGTCCTTTTTTGTAGTTGTCTTTCTGACCTTATGATCTTATAAATTATATCTTCATTCTCCAATGTTGTGATTCTACTATATCAACTAATACTCGATTTAAACCAATTGGAAATATAGCATGATGGATTTTTGATCCTTCTCTGCCTTTGCTTGAACCATGCCAATTTCTATCTCTTTATTATTTAACACTCTTTGACGTTTAGAAGTTACGTTGCAATTTTTTGAAAAAAATCCCTATCTTGGTGGTTGGATATAGATCTCCTCCTAATTGTTAATATGACTTTCATAGTTTCTTCAGCTATTTATTACAAGTTGATTCTACCTAAGAATACTATAATAAGTAAACTTAATAATAATGAGTTTTATCTTTTTCTCTTTGGCGTAATAGTGATAGTCAAAATTGGCTCCATCTTTTTTTTTCCCACTCAAATTAAATCATAGGGTCATTCCTCCTTTAGAATGAAGGAACTTTCACTTTGATTTTCTCAAGGTTGCCATCTCACCTAGACTTCCTTCTATCACCTTTATCTTGTTAATCACTTTAGTGTAAAAACTGCATATATTATTTCTCAATGGTTAGTAGTCATCATACAAGTAATCTTATTTTACAACGTCATCAAAATCATCTTAGAGAACTCACCTTTGTTGTCAAATTGAAAATTTTAATTTATGGTGATTATCCCTTATGAAAATTGGCAATGAAAATATTTTGCAACTCCAATCGATCTCTAATATCACCAAACATCATATACATGTGATTAAGTTATAATGGCATTGCTTGTAGTGTAAAAGTATCATCCTTCCTCCCCTTTTAGTTTTTTTCGTAATCAAACATTATTAATCCTTTAAAGAATATTAGAAATAACCTCACAACACTCTCTCACATGTTTCTCTCATTTAATAAATGTCACTCAATTCACTAGTGTTTCACTCTAAATCTAAATTTGTTCTATTGATGTGCTGAAAAAATATTTCTTTTTATTACTCATTTCCCTTTTGATTCTTTATTAAAATAACCAAAATAAAATAAGGAATTAACCTACATTATTCAGTCAATCTTGAATCTTGATGGAGTCATGGAAAAGTAAGAAGTCAAGAACAAAAAATAAAACAAAGAATTTAAAAGATTATGGACAATTGCAGCAGGTTCGAATCATAATTTTACTTGGTAACTAATCTTAAAATTTAACTAGTTTGGAATACTTCTAATAGAATTTATAGTTGCTACTAGAATGAAATCAAACTTTTGAAAAAAATAGCTTAAGAAAGTTTAACATAAAGGTATTCTTTCCTAATTATTATCAATTGATTCTTTTTTCTTCTTTTTATTTTATAATGTTCTTTATTCCTTTATTTATAGACTCCAAAAGACATAGAACAAAAAGGACGGTAGAAAGAAAACTTAAGAAGGAAATAAATAAGAAATCAATAGATACAAGAATAAGAAAAAGAAAATAAAGAAAGAATCAATACATAAGAATAATAAAACAAAAAGACGATAGATATTAGTTAATGTTACAACCAAAGTTTTGATATTAAACTGATACAAACCTTAAGGATGAAACCTTGAAACTCAACATATTTGAATTGTAGTCAAATCCTAAGGAAGATAAAACTAGACTAAGAACCGTGACCTAATGATATATATAATTATGAACCAAAGATATAAAGAATCTTGATCAATCATTATGAAGAACTAAAATCAAATTTATAAGATAATTTGAACACCAAAAGTAAATAACTTGATAAGTTCAAAATTTTCTATAAAGAACCAAAGAGAAAACTCTCCAATTGTATTAAAGATCCAACATAATGTTTATAGTTGTAAAGAAAAAACCATTAAATACTAAAACATAAAATTAAGATTTCCAAACTAAATAAAAATGCCTATAGATGGATACTGTGGAACCATTTACAACTTTTGAAGATAGACATGGTCCGGGCCATGCATATATTAGAGACTGTCTCTCACCACCAAGTTGTCAAAAAAGTTACAATGACTTATACAAGATCATATTGGAGGTTGTGTTCACATCTAAGTCTTCTCCAACCTTGGATTAAATCAACCTAACCTATGTTGTTTCTTCAATTTAGCTTGATTCCATATGTGTTTCCACTTCTTTAACCATTATATTAAGGACATCTTAGATCCTTTTCTCTCTTTTTTTTTGCATAATAAGTTTGTTTGGAAAATTCAAAGGTTCAAAAGTAAATTGATTCCTATCAATACTTCTTTAATAGTCTTAAACTTAAGATATGTGTGAGGAGAGAATTTCATGGAATAACATATTACAAATAATGTATTAGCCTAAAAATCTTTAGATAAATCAAAGTTTAATAAAATGCAATGCATTCACTCAAATAATATTCTATTCATATATGCTCAACAACACCATTATATTAAGGAGGATAACTATATGAAAATTTATAAATTTCATTAAAATATCCTCTATAAAATCCTTAACCATTATCAGTTTTAGTATATTTAATTCTTGTTTCCAATTTTATTTTTAACCAAAGGTTTATATTACTTAAACTTAATAAAGATATTACCTTCTTATATTTTTTGAAAATTGAATTAAATTAGTAAAGGACCTTTAAAAGGGACCAAGGCCTAGGAAAAACAAAGTTACAACCATATAAGGTTACACTAAAATAGGGCAACATGTAAGTCAATTATAACTAAAAGAAATTATTGAACTATACCCTTAAATCTTTGTCTAGACAAGATAACATCAGAGTATGCTGAAGTTCTATCTTTGTGCTATTGATGTGCCAAAATTTGTGACTCCTTTGGTAATGATAATTTATATGATCCAAAAGAATGTGTCAAGACCAAATTCTTGTTTATCTTTGTGGACTTTTTGAAATTGTCTTTTGTTCCTAAAAGAGTATTGGATTTTGAAGCCTATAATACTAGAGACTTTTTTAACAAGGAGTGGATATCTTCCTGATACAATACTATTGCTCTTGTCAGGATTAATTTTAATTCTTGAAATTCCATTAAAACATCCAACTTGCCCATTGGCAACTTGATAGAATTAATATCATCTCCAAATAACAATAGTATATCATTAACAAATGATAAGTTAAAGAGTTAACTTCTTGAATTGATAATGATAGATGAACTTTCTACTTTCTTCAATTCTTTTTATGAGAAATCTATTAATGACTTTAATATATAAGGAAATAAGTAATGTGATAACAGACCCTTTATCTTAAGCCTTTCTTCCATTGAATATATGAGTAACTTCTCCATTAATCAATATATTGTAGAAGGTTGTTATGATGCAAGTAGAATATAAGCTATTTGAAGAACCCAAATTCCTCAATAGTGATAGTTAGAAACTCTCAATTGATTGAATGAAAGGTTTTATTGAATTCAATCTTCATTAAACAATTTTTGATCTTATTTCTTATGTGGTAGTTCTTGAATACATCTTAAGTTATTAATATTAGTCTACATGCTTCTTACTTGGAGAAAAGCCTCTTAGCTTAGGCTAATGATGTGTTTTAGAACCAAGTTTAGTTTAGTTGCTAACATCTTGACATAGCAGAAGCCTTTTGTAGACTTGTTGAATCGCTCACGATTGCTAAAAATATAAGACTCTTTCAATTTTGTTGATTCATAAAAGAATACCAAAAAGAAAAGAAAATTATGTGGGAGGGAATTCTTATTTCATTAGTAGAAACAACTCTCTTGACTTTTAGCTACAATGCCTTTATATAGGCAGAGATCCCAAAGATACAAGGGAAACCTTAATTATGTCCAGAAACTGAAATATTCCTAAAACCTAAAATTTACCAAGAATGAAACCTAAAATGGTGTGTAAAAAAATTAATTCCCTATAAAAGTAATTACGAAATAAAAAGTTACCAAAAATAGCAAAAGTGTCAAATTGAATGCTTGAATTAGCTCATAATTATGAAACTGCCAATATGTGCGATTTTTATCCTATTGCTCCACGTATTGTATTGCTTTTCGATTCGAATCATTCTCCTAAAGAACAAGAAAATTTTTCCTTGAATTGGTTGCTTGGTCATTATCAAAAGAGTCACCATGAAGGCACATTAGATATTTGACATTGAATACATCCAAAGTTCAAATTTGACTAGGTAACTTAACATGGTATGCGTTAGGGTTGATTTTCTCAACAATCTCCAAAGGCCTAAGTTTCTTAGCTGAAAACTTGTTTTAGTCACTTATAGCAAATCGATCACGAGTGAGGACAACCCAAACATAGTCACTAACATCAAATTCCACGTGTCTTCATTTCTGATAAGTAGCTTGTTTGTACTTGGAAGCTACCTACTGAAGGTTCTTAGTGACTTTCTTATGAACCTCCTATAGAGAACCCATAAAATCCTTTGCTTTTATCATGAATTTAAGTTCGTTGTGGCACAGAGAGTAAGTTTAGGGGACCTCGAGGCATAACATAATACACCATTTGGAATAGGTTAAAACTGGTACTCCTATTGATATCATGGTTATGAGAGAACTCTGCTTGAAATAACTTCTAATCCCAACTCTTCACATGATCACCCATTAGACATCACATCAAATTGCCCAAGGAATTGTTGATAACTTTAGTTTTCCCATTTGTTTGAGGGTGATAGGCACAAATAAAGTTGAGTTATGTATTGATCATTTTCATAAGCTGCATTAAAAATGACTACAGAATACGCAGACAGTAAACATCTAGAAAAAACAATTACATGACACTAATAGCATCAGTTGTGTTCTTACAGGGGATGAAGTGAACCACCTTAGAAAATTGATCAACCACAATGAAGATGGAATCATTACCTCGTTATGTACGAGGTAATCCTAGCACAAAATCCATACTAATATCAACCCATGGCTGTATTGGAATGGGTAATGATCTATATAACTCTGCATTAGTTGCCACCCCTTTCGAGAATTGGCAAATTAGATAAAGTTGGACATACTTCTTTACCTCTTTTCAAGTTGTCGGACAGAAGTCAGAGATCTGGGCTAACTCTACAGTGTGACCATACCTAACATGCCCCTCATTGTGTAGCTCTTGAATAATCTTTAATCACATGTTGCACTATAGGATATGTGGTTGATTCCCTTTGAATAGAAACCCATCTTATAATACAAATTTGGTCTTTTATCCTACCTTCACAAAACTCAAAATACTATAAAAATATAGGTCAGTATCGTGCAAATCACAAAAAGTCTCAAAATTAGATACCTTCATATTCATTTTAGTCAACAATGCCCTTTGACGACTCAAAGCATCTTCCATGTGATTCATCATCCCCATCTTATGTTTCATTATGAAAGTGAACCGCTGTAGATACATGACTTAAAGGGCATGTCTAGCCGACACCTTATCTTGCCTTTAGAGGTGCTTCAAGGCTTCGTGATTAGTATAGGATGAACTCTCTGTGGAACAGATAGTACTGTCAATGTTTGACAACTTGTATGACAGTGTAGAACTCCACATTATAGGTACTATAATTGAGCTTGGATCTAGACAACTTCTTGTTGTAATATACCTTGGTCTACTATTTTGGTTCAAAACTACTCCAATACCCACCTTCGAGGCATCGTTCTACAATTGGAATGGCTGGAAAAAGTTAGGCAATGCTAATATTCAATGTTATAGTAAGGTGTTGCTTCATCAATTATAATGCTCCCACAACCTCTTTGGTTCATGCAATCTTGCCTCCCTTCAAATAGTTTGTGATTGGGACCATGATACTACTAAAGTGGGGAATGAAACGCCTATAAAAAGGGGCCAAACTATGAAAACTACAAAGCTCTGTGATGGTTTATGGTTATGGCCACTGCTTCACTACTTCAATTTTGGACTCGTTAACCTATAGCCTATCTTTGGAAACCACATACCCCAAGAATAGGACTCTATCTATCATAAATACACAGTTTTTTACTATTGCATAAAATACAAAGGACAAACAAAACCTCCCGCAAATACTATATATGCACCTCTTCATTAAGACTATAAATCAATATATCATTAAAGTACACAACAACAAATTTGCCAATGAAAGGTCTAATTTGGTTCATCATGCGCATAAAGGTATTGGGTGCATTAGACAAATCAAATGGCATTATCAACCATTTATATAACCCTTCTCACAACTTGAAGGTTGTCTTCCACTCATCATTGGGCTTGATTTGAGTCTGATGGTATTCGTTCTTCAAGTCCAGCTTGGAAAATATAGCAACACCACTAATTTAATCAAGTAAATCATTAAGGTGAGGAATCAGAAATTGATACCTCACTGTGATCTTATTGATGGCCCTACTGTCCACACACATACACCATGAACCGTCTTTCTTCAATGTCAATAAGGCCGACATTGTGCAAGGACTTAGACTTTCATGTAGATGCCCTTTTACCAGTAGCCCTCCACTTGACTGCATAACTCCTTATGCTTCTTTAGGCTCATTCTATAATGAGGTTGGTTTGTTAGTATAGCTCCTAGTTTAATATTGATTTGGTGTTGAATATCATGTAACGGTGGCAAACCATTAGGTAACTGACTCGGGAATATGTCATTAAATTCATTGAGGAGTTCAACCGTCATTTATGGTGCAATCATGTCTGGTTCAACCTTATTCTATATTAGTATATATAGCACTTATGACTCCTGCAATACTTCATCAAATCTGGCCAAGGATAACAATTTAGTACTATCCCTCGTCAGTTTATTCTTTTCCACCCTTTTTACTAGGCAATAGTATGATCTTCGTTCCCTCAAATAAAAAACTGTACGTGTTTACCTTACCATCATGTACCACCTGCCTATTATGCTACCAAGGTCTTCCCAACATCAAGCGACAGATCTTAATATAGATGGTGTACGTGGACTAGAATATATTATTCCGTAGGCACTCATCGCCAATAACAACTTTAGGGTTACATACCCGTCTGACTATTAAAATAGTACCTATATCTCCTTCAATTTGTGCCTCCTCTGTACACTCCTCAATGTCAAAATTTGGTTCTGCTCCAATGACTGCATCTTTATTGTATCCCTCTTCATAATCCATAAATAATTCCTTGTTTGTTGACAAGGTTCGTCATACCCAAAGTAATGAATAACACCTCTAGTTACTCTATTGGTTGGATTCACACTGGTATCACCTCTATTTTGGCCACCATTCTAATTTGTTGACCTGTTCGCTCTATTGCTTGATGCATTATTTGCATTGAGCGAGCAGTTAGGACCCGTAAGAGAAACTCTTCCTAACCGCTGAACTTGTATCTCAGCTATCAAGGCGCATTGGTCAGCTGCTGACACAGACACATGGTCAAACATGTTTACCATGTCTTGAATCTGTTCTCACAACCCATCAATGTACCTTGAATTGAGCTGGTCCTCCTTCTCCTATATCTCATCCCAAAAAAGCAACTTATAGAATTCTGTAGTGTACTTGTCCACTATCTTTCTACCCTACTCTAGGTTCTGTGACCTTTGATACAATAGTCTCTAATAATTGTATGGTCGAAATTCTTCATGCATTTTTTTCTCATCTTCTCCTAGGTGCTAATCTTACTTTTTCCTTGCCTTGAATGTGTCATCTTTAATTGCTGCCACCATACTACAGCTCTGAATCTGAACCAAATAGCCACAAGAGACAGCCTTGTATTCTTTGGGACTTCCTTAAACTCCAAGATCTCCTCAGTCACTGTCAACCAGTCCATAAACTCTTTCAAATTGAGATTCCTATGGAACTCGAGAATTTCATTTTGCATCCATAATTCCCAACGTCGATTATCCTCTTTTCCATTGTTTTTGTGATGCCTACGAGGAACTTCTTTAGACTTCCCTTCACTACTGCCTGATTCAGTGCTCTCATTTTCTTCCTTTGAGTAGTGATCTCTAATCCCTCATTGGTTCTAACCTCCCATAAGTCCAGCAAACCTCTAGTTGATTTGCTCCATCATTTGTTCCATACGTTGATTAAACTGCTTAGCTAGATGTTGCTCCATCTGTCATAGGTCGTCTCACTCATATATTTCATCTACAAGTTGTTGGCAAATTGCTCTTCCTCTCACTATGACTTCAGGAATGAAATAACTCTGATACCAGCTGACATAGTGGAAGCCTTTTATAGACCTGTTGAATTGCTCATCATTTCCAGGAGTATAGGACTCTTTCAATTTCGTTGATTCACAAAAGAATACCGAAAAAAAAGAGAATTATGAAGAAGGGAATTCTTATTTAATTAATAAAAAATTGTCTTGACTTTCAACTACAATGCATTTATATAGAAATAGATCCCAAAGATATAAGGAAAACCCTAATTATGCCCAAAATTCTGAAATATTCCTAAAACCCAAAATTTACCAAAAATGGAGCCCAAAATGGTTCGACAAAAAATTAATTCCCCATAAAAGTAATTGCGAAATAGAAAATTACCTAAAATAGAAAAATTGTCAAATTGAATACTCAAATTGGCCCATAATTATGAAACTACCACTTTATGCGATTTTTATCCCATTGCTCCAAGTGTTGTAATGCTTTTCGATTTGCATCACATCTTGACAATTATCTCATGCAAGAAAAATTGTTCTATAATATTTAATTACTCTAAGGTTAGGTGTTTAAGGCACAAGGCATATAAAGAATCTTTTTTAATCTCCTTTAGTAGCTTGTCCATTTCTAAAAAATCCATAATGGCCTTTATGACTATGTCTCCAATCAAATGTCATGTCTTCTAATAAAAGTAGGATTTTAAGACATTTGGTCCTGGAGCCTTGTTAGAGTTTCTACTAAATAGTGTCCTCTCAATATCACTTCTTATAAAAAAGGCTTAATAAGGGAATTGTCTTGCTTCTAGCTTAAGGAGTTTGAAACTGTGGATCTAGTTACCTACGTATGAGTAACTCATAAGTGAAAATGCTTATAATTTGTTGAACGTATTTAAGTGTTGACTCCTTCAATTACTTTAGGGAGATATGCATTGTTCATGCTTCATGAACATCATAAATAAATCTATTGGTATTCCTTATGGCAAGAATTGCATTATGAAAGTATTTTATATCCATAACCCTATATTTGAGGCAAAAGGCTCTAGAATTCTACCTAAGAATGGAGTGTTGACTCTTTAGTGCATTAACATAGCTAATAAAGCCCTACCTCTCTATGATTTCATCAGTCCATCACTAGGATTTGAGTATTATCACTTTTAGATACATAGGAGGTTTTACTTGGACTACTTGATAGCTTTATATGATGTACTAATTCTCTTACTATTAAGGGTTTTTATCTCCCTCTTGATCTCTTGTAATTTCCACATATAAAAAGCCAAAATAAATGATTTTGTTAGACTTGGAAGTGTAAGAAAAGGTATAACCAACAACACTGATATGTATGTTTTCGTAATTTTAATTTTTAAAAGTTTCAAAGTCATGAGCTTCAATATGTAGCCCTTTAATCACTTGTTGTTCAAAGTTAGGTGAGCTTGCTAAAAGTTTGAATCTAAAGTTGTAAATTTGGTGTGTTAACGAGATGTCAAGGAGATTTCTGTAGGGGTATTATACCAAGCATAAATATAATTTAAACTAAGCCTTGCTTGATGGAAATTGCACAAAACAATCAAAGTTAACTAAATACTTATCTAGGTTCTTCCTAATATGTGTTTCTCTAACTTCATTATTGCTCAAAGTGGAGAATTGATATCTAAGGTTTGTTACATAAAAGTGATTAATGTAGTTGAGGAATTCATTAGTATAGTACCTTAGACTTATTTGGTTACCTTTAGTCTCACTATTAAAGAGAGTGTAATTAAAGTCTTCTCATATAAGCCTAAGACTATTAATGAGAGCCTCCATATAATTCAGGTACCCCATAAATTTGTATTTTAGAAAGTTAAATTAACAATATAAATGAAAAGTGATATGTACTTACAAATCTCTTAGTTGTTCAATACTCTTATTCACAAGTCACCAAGCTCCTCCTATTAAAATGAGCATAATGGTAGCTCTAAATTAATGAGCCACGTTTTATCCAAAACTTATGTTCTCTCTTAGAAATATTTAACCTTTATTTTGGTCTTTAGAAAATGAATCATAAAGGATTTTTTCCATATGCAAAAGGTCCTTAATTATCTTTTTCTTATTGGATAATTATGTGTTGGATCGCGTACGGTCTGAGTATTCACAATACACTGCGAAAAAACCATACAACAACATGATGTATAATCGAAAA
>JANJEY010000008.1:41126516-41139606 GCA_024703695.1 Erythroxylum cataractarum | reverse complement strand
GGTAAAGCAGGAGTTAAGTAATTTCGAGCAGTATTCGATCAGTAGAATAGAACGAGCTCAAAATGCTAAGGCGGATGTGCTCTCCAAAATGGCTTCCGATCTAGATGCCAGAAATAATGTTCTGGTCGAGCGACTAAACCGGCCTAGCATCCAGAAAGCTAAGGAAGTTCTCGACAAAAATACCGGTGGATCGAGCTGGATGGAACCGATCAGACTGTATCTCCTAGAGGGAACACAACCAGAAGAAACCTTGGAGGCCAAGAAATTGAGAATAAAGGCAGCCGAGTATGCGATCGTTGACGGTACCCTATACAAGCGATCTTACGATTGGCCACTGCTGCGATGCTTGAGTGAAGAAGAGGCAGAACAAGCAATGGCCGAAGTCCAAGAAGGAATGTGTGGAAATCATGTAGGAGGCAGAATGTTGGCTCATAGGCTGATTAGACAGGGCTACTACTGGCCGACAATGAGGAAAGATTGTCAAAAGAAGGTCGACCGATTTGAGGCTTGCCAGAAAAATAGTAGCCTATCTCATCAGCCAACTGAGAGGATGCAAATCGTGAGTCATCCTATCCCTTTTTCCCAATGGGGAATGGATATACTGGGGCCTTTCTCTCTCGGTGTTGGACAGAAGAAGTTCCTGGTAGTGGCAGTGGAGTACTTCACCAAATGGGTAGAAGCAGAAGTGGTCGCTACAATTACCGAGCAGAAGGTGGAAAACTTCGTGAGGAAAAATATACTATGTCTCTTCGGGTTGCCTATGGTGCTGGTTACGGACAATGGTCGGCAGTTCGATAACGAGAAGTTCAGAGATTTCTGCGATCGACTGAAGATAAGGCTGCAGTTGACCTCAGTAGCTCATCCCCAAAGCAACGGTCTCGCGGAGAACACCAACAAAAAGATAATGAGTGCTCTCAAGAAGTGCCTAGACGGCCGAAAAACCTTGATGGAAGAACTGGATGAAGTGTTGTGGGCGTACAGAACCACACCAAATGGAGCTACAGGGGAAACTCCGTTCAGGATGGCCTTTGGGGCAGAAGCCTTAGTCCCAGTAGAAGTGGTGTTACACAACCAAAGGGTGTCGAGCTATGAAGAAGAACGAAATAATGAAGCCCGCCGAGCAGAACTCGTGCTTCTCAGTGAAGACAGGGATAGGGCAGTCGCTCGTTCGGAGGCCGTCAGGCAGAAAGCAACGAAGTTCTACAACAGAAGAGTAAAGCTGAGTGACGTAAAGGTCGGTGGGTACGTCTTACGAAAGGCCGAGGCGGCTGGTAAAGGTCGGTGGGTACGTCTTACGAAAGGCCGAGGCGGCTGGGAAACACCCAAGAAAGCTCGGACAAGCGTGGGAGGGACCCTACCAGGTTGTCAAGCAAGCCAGACATGGCTCTTACATTCTTCGCGATGCGAACGGGAAGATACTATCGAGGCCCTGGAACTCTCGAAACTTGAAGGCTATCTACCAGTAGATAAGTTTCATTTTAGTTAATCTTTGTTTATTACTGTTATTTGTACACAACCTGTTGGTACCTTTTTCCTGACCCTGCCAGTCAGGTTTTTTAACGGCCCACGCCCTCGTTATCATCAATAAAGGGGTTTTCAGATTTTTCAGCAAGAAGGAATTTCATTAAATTTGGCAGAGTAGAAAATCTCATCGACATCGCTCGGCCGGGTCGTCAAGACAAGATCCTTGGGACCACAGCTCGGCCTCGACTACAGATTGACCAGGTTGCCAAGACAAGATCCTTGGAACCATGGATCGACTTTGACATCGCTCGACCGAGTCGCCAAGACAAGATCCTTGGGACCACGACTCAGCCTCGACTACAGATCGACCAGGTTGCCAAGACAAGATCCTTGGAACCATCGATCGACTTCGACATCGCTCGGTCGGGTGGTCAAGATAAGATCCTTGGGACCACAACTCGGCCTCGACTACAGATCGACCAGGTTGCCAAGACAAAATCCTTGGAACCATCGATCGACTTCGACATCGCTCGGCCTGGTCGCCAAGACAAGATCCTTGGAACCATCGATCGACTTCGACATCGCTCGGTCGGGTCGCCAAGACAAGATCCTTGGGACCACAGCTCGACCTCAACTATAGAACGACCAGATTGCCAAGACAAGATCCTTGGAACCATGGATCGAGTTCGACATCGCTCGGCCGGGTCGCCAAGACAAGATCCTTGGGACCACAGCTCGGCCTCGACTACAGATCGACCAAGTTGCCAAGACAAGATCCTTGGAACCATCGATCGACTTCGACATCGCTCGGTCGGGTCTCCAAGACAAGATCCTTGGGACCACAGCTCGGCCTCAACTATAGATCGACCTCGACGCCGGTTGGCCATGAGCAAGTTTATCAAATCCTACTATAGATCGAAAATAAAGAACATAAACGCAGAAAATGGCTTTGAAATAATGAAGGACAAAAATAAGAATTTCATTTCTTTGAATCCGTCCTGGCCACAAGCCCGACTAGGTGAGCTTTAAAAGTCAGCAGAAGGAGAACTACGAAGAGTCGAGGGAACAGGAGAAGCCTCGGAGGTCGGTGGATGCACATCGGGGCGGGAGCAGGGTCTAAGGGAGCAACCGGAGGAATACCCTCATGAGAAAGCTCTTCCTCCTCAGAGCTAATATCCAACTCTTCATCCGGAACAAGGGCCCGTTCTCCCTCGGCCCTCTCCTTCATATCCTCCAAAGAAAGGCCGAGAGCTGCGGGAAGAAGCGGCTCGGCGTAATCTTCAAATGAAGGACACTCCGACCCCTCAGGAACGTGAACCTCGTGGCACTTCTTCAGGACCGAGAGGGTTAAATCACAGGCAAGCTCTAAAAACTCCTCGTTTAGAAACCGCCTTTTTCACCGTTTTATCGCATCGATCCTCTGCCTCTTGATAGAACCCCGCAACTCCTGCAACGTGTCCTCGGTCCTATTTCTGCCCTCCACCGCTACGTGACAATCTTCGAGGTATTTCTTACTAAGCTCTCACTCCTTCTCCATCATCTTCCTTAGCTCGTCATTCGCTGCAACCAGCTGGTTCCTCTCCTCCTCCCCCGTGGCTAGTTGAGCCCTCAGGACGCCCATCGCTTCCTCCCGAGATTTCTTCTCCTCCTCCAAGGAAGAGTTTTGAGCGTGGAAGAGGTCTCTCCCCTCCTTGACATCTGAAAGCTCGTCCCTCAAAGCCTTCACCTGCTTATGGAGGTCCTAGACTTCCTGGTCCAAAGCCTTCATACGCTGCCGCATCGCGGCGGACATCACCACACTCCTCACACAGTTACGAATGAGTTAGGACCCCAGATCCTGATTGCTCAGCTTGTCCATGAGTCGCTCGTCCACGGGGGGAGTAATCCTCTCAGCAATATGGCAGGACACCTCAAGGTCCCCGATCGAGGCAGTTTTGGCCAACTTAATCGTAGACTCCCACTGCCCGACGTTAGTTGCTCGCCCTTTCCCCTTGCCTTTTCTCTCCTTCTCTTTCCCGCCTTGACTAGACGGGCTGGATGGTAGATCACCGAGCCGGATCAATCTCTTCCTCTTAAGAGGAAGCTCCACTTCTTCCTCCTCCTCCTCTGCCTAACCCGCTCGGCCCGCGCTAGCTGGCACGATCGGCAACGACGCCGACACAACAGGACGATCTTTAGCAGACGGAGGGACCGGTGATACGGTAGAATGACCTAGCTCTACTGGCGGAGCGGCACCTTCACCAGTCTCCACCTCTTTCCTCTTTTTCCTCTACTCGGCCTACTTCTTGGACTTAGAGGGTCGGGAGGACCCGGGAAAATCTTCTATCCTCACCATGGCTGCACAGCAATAAAACAAGTCAGAAAGAGAAACCAATAATCAAAAATGCAGTAAGTAATTCAACCAAGAGGGGTCAACCAGACGAGGCAACTTCCTCTCCCAGCCCACTAATTCGTGGAGGGGGGTCGATTAGAAAGGAATCGGCCGATGTCCCCCCTAAATATCCCTGAACGAGCCGAGCGAAGTCGTATCGACCGAGCTCTTTTATGCGGCCAACCACTTCCCACTTCTCTCTACTAAGGGATACGCTCGACGCATCATTCCACCGCTTGGCCAAAGGATACCTCCACGGCTGAGACTCACAGGAGGATCCTGGGGACTTCGCAAAAAAGTACTTCGTCCGCCAAGAAGTGATTTTCGAAGGTGTTTCCACTGGACGAAATCGGGCATCCCTATACTGTAGATGAGGGATCCCGACCCCAGACCTTGAGCTCTGATTTATTCTCAAAAAATGACGGAGAATGTCAATTAATGGAGGGCAGCCGAACTGATGGCATAGCAAAGCTAAACCGTTGATGAACCTCCAGCCGTTCGGAGGGATTTGACTCCGTATCAGCTGGTAGGCAGTGCACACCTCGTCAACAATAGGGGCGTACGGAAGCCTCATACCGCCCACCGAGAAAAAACTATCGGAAACAGCGAAATATTCACTCAAGTTGCTGTGGATTCGCTCACTCCCCAAGGACAACCTAGGCCCCCAGGACATAGGAATGTTATTCCTGAGGATCGACCGTTTCAGCTCCGCCGCAGTCATCGTCGATTCATTTCTCGGCGGCTCCTCGACGACCAACCCATCCTTCCTCTCTCTCGTCAAGACTTCTTCAACGTCTCCTACTATACTTCTAGAACTGGCCGCCGACATGTTCACTAAGAAGAAACCTTTGAAAAGACTTTAGAGGAGGAGACGAGGGAAGATGACGTACCTATTTAGTGATTTGAAGTTGGGAAATTAGACGACGGTTGAAAGAAATTTCCAGGAACTGAGAGCAAGAAAGGGCAAGTGAAAGTAGAGTGAAAGCAAGAGAACGAAACAAGCGTGAAGAAAACCCACAGTCTGTTGATACTGAGTACTTATAGAAGACCGGTCGAAGGGATGCCCAATCAAAGCTTGACACATGGAGAAAATCAGAGCCAAGCTCAAACACGTGGCAAAATCTGAGCCGAGGTAAAATAAGGTTGTTCGAAATCTAGAGCGGCGCGACAAGTGAAAGGATGTACATGACAGCTGTACAACGGTTACGAAGGTGATACGTTTCAGATTCTGAAAAGCTGCCAGAGGGCACACGCTGTCAATAATAAATGCTCCAAGTATCTTCACGCGCTCACTAATGATGACTACCCGATCTACTTTGATGCGAGCTATCATAAAATAAGCACCGATGCCAACCGATTGGGACACTCAGCCAATCGATCCCAATACGAGCAGTCACTCACTACGCGTCGATACCCATCGATCGGGCCAATTACGAGTTGTCCCGTAGACGAGCTACAACACCAATATTCGACCGATCAGGCATACCCCGAGCTGTC
The DNA here is from genome assembly GCA_024703695.1 of Erythroxylum cataractarum. Lineage (NCBI taxonomy): Eukaryota > Viridiplantae > Streptophyta > Magnoliopsida > Malpighiales > Erythroxylaceae > Erythroxylum > Erythroxylum cataractarum. The sequence continues at coordinate 41,134,274 of JANJEY010000008.1, read as the reverse complement.
CCGCAGATGAGCTACAAGACCTTTACATACTCCTCCGACTCTTCTCTTCACTCAGACTCGAGGAGTAGGGGGCTTATGGTCGGGTCGGTCATATTGGGCCCGAATCCAGACATAACAGCCCGAGGGCCGATCGGTCTATCTTTCAAGGATCAGTCTTATACCTTTTGGATATGCCAGGCCCCGGCCCAATCAATACATCCATAGCTCGTTCATAGGTGGAAGTCTCCCATGCAGACGTAAAGACTTAAACTTAACACCCGCTCCATATATAAGGTACTACTCTGCCATAATGGAGGTACGTAATCATAACCTAACTTTCTCTGCATACGGCGATCTCACCTACACCAAAGACTGACTTGAGCGTCGAAGGGGCTTATCGGGAAACAACCCCCAACGTGCCTTCTTTGTTTTGCAGGAACCTTCAAGTCAGAATTCTCGTGTTCAACAGTCGACTTCATGGATCCAAACGGCAACGTGCAGTCTCGCCAGAACTAGGCTGAACCACTATCTTTGATACATTAACATGAATTAATTCATATTCTTAACTCATCGTGTACCGAAAATAGTATATGGTTGGCACAAATTTTTAGCTTAGGGATAACTTTGTTTAATTAATTCATTCTTCATGGGATCTATCTCGTTTTTCTTGTCTGGTCCATCAATTTGCAGTCACTTTCTTAAAGTAATTCCTCATGATCATAAAATTTTAATTAAGGGGTGGAAAGGAAAAGAAAATTCGAGGCAGACTTAAAAAGAGAAAAAATCAAAAGTCAAAAAATTCCCCTCCTGGGCTTCTTAATTAGGGTTTCCACTTCCTTAGGAGTGGAGACATGATTTACTTTAGTCTGCGATTTTACATCGTCTCGCACAGATTTTGTGCAAGCAGTTAATAAAAAAGGTGATCTTTATTGATTGTAATAGTCATATGATCGAAGAGAAATTTCAGAAACGGAATCGGCATTGTTAAGCACGATGACAAGTTCCAGAACTCAATCATTTTGGTATCCAATTTGGCTTTCCCGATGTCCCAATTCAGATCCACTTGGTTATATTTGTCTTTGTCACAGAATCCTCTCATGTGCGTAAGAGTTGCTTGAGATTTGCGAGCGTGAAGATGAGGTGGAATTGTGTCGCTAACGGGGTCCAAGGTCCATGACTGGTCTGATATTGGCATTGGACTATGAGAAAGTACATCGCCATGAACGTATTAATTACCGCCTGCCCTTTTTTGACTTCCTTATTGATTACTTCGGGGATGACATGAACTGTAAACATTACGTACGTTCCTAATTTTTCCATTCTAAGTTGATGCACCGGCTACAGTAATGAGTTTCGGACTCTTTCCGCTTTATTCTGAAACTCCCCAAAATGTTGACTTTCAATGGCAGAGAAGAACCAAATACGCACTCGAAAGTCGAAACAAAACATTACATGTGAAACTGAGGATGTCTGTGCCGAACCAGAACAAGGCTATATATATTAGAATTAAAAAGAACATCGAATCCGATGATCGTTGTCAGGAGATAAATATATAACATTAAAAAGTCGATATATGGAGGTTGATGAAGAATCTTGGAGAAGGTTGAAATAGAAGTTTTGTTGTTATTATAGGTATCGTCATATGTTAAAGAAGATAAAGACAAATCCGTGATAACAGACAGCAAGAATCATGGGGAACAATCTTCCCAATGCTAAATTGCCTCTTTCTTTAACACCATTTGGTCTTTGCCCTAGTTTTCCTCTTCTTTAAGATCTCGTCATGTTTCTTCAATCGGTTTCCTTATGCGTGGGGACAAAATTGAAATCAGAACTAGAAATCAAACTATAATTGATTTTGGCTCAACCAATAATTAATTTGCTTGCACTTCAATGCATGCCTGGACGGTCATATAGATACCTAATCCGTATAAGTAGTACATACAAGTAACCCTTCTATGCGTTCTGCAAGAGGGCCAGTTCTAAATTTTCTAAAGAGGAATACATTATTATTTTGAAACGATACCAAACCATTCACAAAATATTCCGTCACATTCAGCTGTAATTTAGGAAAATTGTATTAACATTATCTAATATGTACTTAAAAAGATTTTTTAAAAGTCATCTCATTTTTTTCATATGTAATATTAAGTGGCACCAGTTGATTGTTAAAGCCAATGGAATTCCATTCCCAGAATGTCACCTCTGAAAACTTAATTAGACTCTTCCCACAATGCTTTGTAAGTTGAAGAGTTGAAGATATGCGATAGAGAAAATCCGCATTGAAGAGGTTTGGTATAGGCTGTATAAGTGCTTATGCCTTGCATATCAGTATACATGTATCAGAAAAATGCATATGGTACATATTCACGTCGTGTTAGGTAGGAATTCAGCACCAAATTATTTTTCTTTGATTTAGTATCTTGACATATATTTGGTTTTCTTTCCATTTTGGCTTCATGCTTTTGTGTTTCAGAAAAGAACAAATTGTGGGGTACTTAGATTAGCAAGATTTCAAAAAGATATACGAGATTATAAATTTATATCACCTAGCCTACGCAAAATGAAAAAGAAAGTTTTATCAGAAGGAATTAGGAGCTGTTGACAATGGTCAATGGTTGATGGTGTGAGCACTTCGTTGTTAGGCTTTTCTTTCTTTTTTTTTTTCTTTTTGAGTATCATGCCATGCATGTTTCCTCTGTTGAACATCTTTCTTCTTTTACCATGCATCATTCATTATCGACTTTAGCGGCTCAACGAGAGAAGGTGTTAAAGCATCTTCCTGTATGCGACTTGAACTCATGTTAGGTTTTCTATTGTTTTTCCAATAAAAGAAAATTCATAGTATCCCACACTCTGGAAGTTTCAAATCTTAACCCAGAAAACCCTGCTTGGACTATATAATCCATGTATGATCCATTACATACCCATACACTGATACACATATACATACCTAAATTATAAATGAATGATTGATCCCCACCCATAAATAAAATAATCAACTTTAAGGCTTTTAATATTGTTCCTGAAAGAAAGAGTATATGTGTCTGACTTTTTCGTCCTAGCTAGGGTTTGTTATGTCTCCATTTCACTATTTGGATCTTAGCTTGATGACTTGAAATTTGAGTAAGCAAGTTTTCAAGAAACTAGTGGTTGGAAGCATGGCAAAGATCAACGTAAGTAGATGAATTATTGCAGCACATGAATCTCGCATGGGGTACTACTGTTTGTCATTTGTTGGAAACAGTCAGTTTTATTGAGACTTTTTCATCACTCTCTTTTCCAAGCTACAAACAAGCATGAGGAAAAGTGAGAACAGTGACTTTCTGAAGTTGGATCCTTCAGAGAAGAACAAAGATAAAGAGGTGGAGGAGGAAGGTGATGTTGAAAGTAAGACTAAAAATAGTACAAGCTCGAGCAACAGCGTTGTAGAAGAGAGTGAGAAGGCTGCGACTTCTCGTGGGGTGAGATCATATGTGAGATCTAAGGTGCCTAGGTTAAGGTGGACTCCTGATCTTCATCTTTGCTTTGTTAAAGCAGTAGAGAGACTTGGTGGTCATGAGAGTAAGATCATCTTTCTCTACTTGCCCATGGATTCTCTTGATTTTCCACACAACCCATGACATAAAGTGATCGTACATATGAGCTTTGAAGCTCCATCTTCGTCAGGAGTCAATTACTAACCATCTATTTTCTTGTTGTAGGAGCAACTCCGAAACTAGTTTTGCAGCTAATGAATATCAAGGGCCTGAGTATTGCTCACGTCAAAAGCCATCTACAGGTAACTTTGCTAATTAAACAGATTAAGCTGTTAAGTAGAAAAGGAAACATATCGAAGAGGACTCAACGACTTCATACCGCTGATTTCGTCTTGTCTTCTTCTTAGGTATTCACGATTACTTTCCTAGGTCCGAATTATGTTGAAAATCTAGGAATAGATTATACTACTAGTTTATAATTTTTTTCTTAAAATTTTTATGTAATATTTTGGTCTGATCTATTATCTTTTAAAACAAGGGTGAATTTTAAGAACTGGATATAGTTAGCTGGGGCAAGAAACTGTTCTGTTTCCGAATTTGAAAAATTGTCCTGACAAGTCCTGTGTAATGTGTGAAATATTATTAATATTAAAAATATTTTCTTCCTTTGGATTGTAGATGTACCGAAGCAAGAGGATTGACGATCAGGGTCAAGGTATGAAATAACTTATATTTTGTTTGAGATTATAAATTAGGTTTACCTATTGCTTTCTGCATATTGATGTTTGGAGTTGGTGTTTATGAACAATTCACAGTCATTAATAGTTCGGTGAATGGCATTGGGACAGATCATTTCCCCTTCAGTCTTTGGCATCAATCCCTGGTTCGAAACATTGATCAAAGGCTTCATTCCAAATTCAGGTTCTGACTAGGTTTAAATTTTACGTAATAGCTAAAGAGACAGTTCTTTTGTTATTTATAAGCAAACATCTTTACTAAAGTTTCCCATTTCTCCATCAAGATTCAGAAACTCCTGGAGTGATCATCATGGAAGCTGGATGACCAAGCCTACTTCAACCAACAATTACCTAATTGCTGGAAAAGGACCTGGTCTTTACAATTCGATGGCAGCTGGGAGGACAGATAGAGAATTTGGTTCAAGCACAACAAATGGGGATCTCCACTTGCGTAACATTTCATCTTTTTCTGATCAGACTAGAAAACGAATGCAGGAGTTTCAGGATATTTCTCAGACATGGCATGCTTGCGAACCAATGCGAAACCGAGCAACACCGTTGTCAGTGATGAAAGAATCTTCCTTAGTGACGATACAATTTCCCCCCGGAATAAGGGAAATTTATGGATCCAGTGCCCTGGAAAATAAGCGGAGCTTGAATGAGAATCACCAAATAAGCAAAGCTAAAAGGAAGATTCTTGAAGAGAATGATCTTGATTTAAACCTGTCTCTTGGCACCAAACTAAGACCAGGGGAGGACAAAAAGCTGCAAGGGGAGGAAGAAGAAGATGTAGAAAGCAGTAATTTATGTCTTTCTTTGTCTACTTCTAAATCAAAGCAAAACAGTTTATCCATTAATCTTAACATGCCATTATCAGAATATCCGTAATTGACAAGTACCCTGGATCTGACTATATGAATTTGAGAATTCAAGTGAGATCTTGTTGGTACTTGTATAAGAGGATGAAAAATAACGATCGACTTGTATTAACATATTCAGATAATGTTCAAAGACTTGTCTTTTCATTAATTGTGTTAAACATGTTGTAGTTCATGAAGATTTCTCTGTATACAATTGTTTCATCACTTTCCGTAAGTAGTTGCTGATAACAAGGTAGCCTTGAAATTACAAACCATGCTGGTTTTTTCTTGAAAATGAAGATGACTAATTGAAGACAAAGATGCCTAGGTTATCTATCCTAGGCATTCGCACATCAATACGTAATTATATTTTAATCAAGCACATTGAAGTTTGAAAGTATCATCACCTGGGCATGACTAATGGGAAACACTTAGTCAAAGCTCCTAAAACACTTAGTCAAACACTTAGTACAACAAAAAGGACCTTTGGTTACCAAAAGAGTTGTAGGTAAAGCTCCTAAAATCGTCCCTAATGATTTGTATTCATTGTTGAAAATGTCCCTAAATCTTCGTAACTAAAAACAATAAACGATATGTTTTTACTAATCGTTACTAATAGTTTTTGCCTGTATTTTATTTTTATAGAAAAAAAAAACTAATAGTGATGTTTTGAGAAATCGTTGTCAATACTTTTGGATTACACTTAGTTTTATAGGAAAAAATTATTAGTTACATTTCCAGAAACATAGCCAAAAGCATTCAGTATTCACTATGTTTCTAAAAGCATAGACAAATATTTTTAGCTATGTTTTGTAAAATGTAGTTAAATTTTTTTGGTTACATTTTAACCAAATGTTATACAATTTAGGAATAAATTATTTGTTACATTTTTAATTTATAGATATATTTTTATTGTAAATTTATTGTATAAAAAATTTGTACAAAATAATTGATAATTTATAACATTATATATAAAAAGTAAAATATCAATAAATTATACTAACAAAAGAATATTTTTTGTATACAAAATTTTAATAACAATTTTAACAATTCTTATAGACAAAATAAATAAAAAAATCCACTTACAAATTATAATGCTAAGATTACAAAAAAATATTATAACATAACTAGAATGACTAGCTAGCTAGGTTTGTCCATGTTGATGAACCCGATACGAAAAGGCCATAGCTAAGTTGATGAGATGGATCCATCTACTACAAAGAAAAGCAAATAACCACCAACCTAAGTAAGGAACCAACAATTTACTGAAGTGATTATCTGAATCCTACTGAATGACACAAAACATTATGAGACATTGTATATAATATCTGTAACTAGCATCTTAAATAATAGTCATCATAGCTAAGTATCAACTTTATCCCCATATACACTTCTGCAACAAAAAACAGTTTGTTTAACACACAATAAACAAATTACTAGGTAATTTATCTGCATTTTAAAGTGATATGAATCAATATAACACGAAGACCAGAAACAAAAATCATAGACTTAAGAGAAACAACAATTGTAGCAGCAGGATGCATTTTAGAACAATAAAAACCATAGACTCCCCTATATTTTTTTGCAAACCACCACATATAACACCACAATTCCTTAATTGACTAGATTTCCCTAGACAATGAAAGCACAACCCAAATTGTAGCTTGTAAATAGATCTTCTTTCTTATTCAACTCAATTCTTAAAACTTAAAACTGCAATTTCTTGTTCCACACCTTCTCAGCAGCCAACATACAATTATTAGAATCCTTTACACTTACCCCTAAGTTGTACTATCTCCAAAAACCAAGATTTTTAAACTCACACGAATAAAGGCATAACTAACAAAATGAAAGCAAGGGACACCAAACTTAACACTTTCAGTAAAAGATCTAATATAATATAAAACTTTGACACACCAACATTCTCTCGAGTAATTACAATGCAATACAATCCAAAATAAGAAAAAAAAAAACTAAAGTCATCTAGGTACTAAAATGGTAATACTTGAACAATTAGTGAAAAACCAAAAATGGGTAACAATTAAAAATGGATTTTGAAGCAGTAGTAAGGCAGTGAGACCCTATCTCCATAAAAACTACCATTTTTCTTTCTCTCTCTTTTGAAAGATCCAAAACAACTGATTGGTTGTCAATTTCTTGCTTAATGTTTGTGTCGTCTAATATAATTGGCAGATGACTAATGATATATCAGTGAGCACTACAATTTACAAATTAAAATTAAACAATTAAAATTTTGTGTAATTATATGAATCAAATGACCTAAACTATATGGTAAATAGGTACTTGAAAATGCAGCAAAGATGATGTTTTTGCGAGAGGTTGGAACATGAGGACGAGGCTTGAACACGATGTCCGGAGGGCGACAACTAGAACATGACGAGGATGCTGGAAACAAGCACTACAAGAATAACATACTATTCGCGACGTTTTTTGGATAAAACGTCACGAAATGTTTGAACTTTTTGCGACGTTTAAAAAACGTCACAAAATGTTCTACTTTTTGAAGACGTTTTGTAAAAACGTCGTAAATTTATAATACTTTCTGCGACGTTTTATTCACAAAACGTCGCGAAATAAAAATCGCATCGTTTTATTGAAGAAGACGTCGCGGAAAGTTGAAAGCTTAATTAAACATTCGAGACTCTTCGTTACTTTCGTTCCCTTCTCTTCACCTGAAGAAGCAAA
>JANJEY010000008.1:40958032-40971907 GCA_024703695.1 Erythroxylum cataractarum | reverse complement strand
TCCTTCATCACCATTGTCTTTCTACACTTCTTCTTCTTCTTCTGATTCCTCCACAACAACTCCATGTGTTTCTCCATAAAGCTCTAGTTTTATTTAAGTTTAGAGACCTTAGTTTCATGTATAGAATTTAAATCACGTTACTTTTCAATGTAAAATTTTTTTAAGGTATTTATTTAATAATAATAATTAGAGCTTCTTTTCCTTATTCTTTATTGAACTTGGAACTTATTAAAGAATTGTTTCTATGTGGCATTCAAATACTTTACGAATTTGTTTATTGATTAATTATAATCAAAAAAAGAATTCCATTATACATCTATTTTATCTATTTTTTTGTTTTATTTAAATTTATTTATAAATTTTCTAGGACATATTTTTTGATGGGTTAACATTAGTTAGAATCAATGCTTGTTTTTGTCTTCGTATATTTAATTTAATTTATATTCTTTTAAATGATTATTTGTAATAACCCGTTTTCTATACTAAGGGTTAGAATCCTAGAATATTGCACATGGCCATATCATTGAGAATTCATGAATTGCATTCCATTCGCATGCATATCATTGACATATACACATGAATTTTGAATTAGTATACATTGAAACGATAATATATGGGCTTATTTTGGGGTATGAAAGGTTTAAAATGATCATGATGTGAATTATGTATTGTTTATGCCTTGCATTTTGGTTTGATTGATTACAAGTAGTAAATTTAGAATTAATTGGTACAATTGGAAATTGATGAATTAAAAATGTAAATTTGGTCTAGGAAAAATGTTAAGTGGTAAAACAAATTGACACATGAAAAATTAAGACGAGTAAGCCTATAAATGAGTGACATTTGGCATAGCTAATTAATTGAAAATTGGCATTGATCGTAGATTAACAAATGGACTAATAACTAGGTGACAATTGGCAGCATATACGTAGGACAAGTGACTTACATGCCTAAGGAAAAATGTTAATGTAAGATGGTGACACATAGCATTTGATGTGTCAAGTTTGTATAGGAGAAGTTTTAGTTTAGTTCATTCTTCTCTTTTCCACTACTTTTACCATCGAAACCCTCCCAACTTATGAACCTTGTTTCCATTTCGTTCATACTCTCTACAAGATCTATACGATAAAATCTACTCAAAGATAATTATAATTTGCTATCATCATTTTTACTTATGTTGGAAACATCCTACTTTCATCCTGTACTTTGATGATTTTGAATGCATGGAGAGCTGAATTGGTTTGATCTTTGATCCAGAATTTGAATTAGACAAGTAATTAAAAGATTGTTCTTCATGGAATGTTATAATAGAAAATTTGTGATGATGAAATTGGAATGAATTGTATATTATGTTGATGATGAGGTTGTGTTAGAATGAGATAGTGAATTGGATAGTTTCTGTTTTGTTTTAATTCATGAATGACAATAGTTATGAGCTGCCAAATGAATGATTTTGAGTTAGAATTAGAGATGAGATTGGTAATTGATATATAATTAAGATATACTTGAGGCATAATGTAGGAACTATTATAAAGGTGTTTTGGAATTGAAATAAAGGTGTTTGAATATGGAAAATTGCAGGAAAATGGGTAGTCCATGATTGTGGGTAGATGCATTAGCTTATGTAACAATCGTAGGAAGGTAACCCACGATTATGGGTAAGCTTTCAATATGGCAAATTATGTTTTGTGCAATTGTTAAACCACATGAGGACAAGACACTTTATATTGGTGTATTTGAAATTGAGTGAGTCTTGAAAATGAACCTAGTTTGTTGGATTAAAAGGTTAAGGGTTTGATAAATTTAGGTTGTTAATTGATGTTAAAATTTAAAGAATGGATTATTTTGATATTAACGTATATGAATTTAGGAAGTATGAGTTGTTAATGGTATAAAGATGCTCTTATGAATGCAAATGTGATTCACAAGATATGAACAATGTGAGCTAGGCATAAATGAATAACAATTGGGAAATTATCATAATATAAAGCATTGCAAAAAAGATTGGTGATTGAATGAGTGATGAATTTGTAGTAATCAAACTTACTTAAGGTATAAACTAATTGAAAACAAGTTATGTACAAGCTATAATATTTGAATGATCAAGACTTGAGATTAAGGATACTTACTGAAAAAAGTCAATAGAGCATGCATTGAATGTAACACATATATCTGTGTATATTTGAATATCCGTTTGATTAAACAAGTTATAATGTGTAATATGTGTGTATTGCATGATATAGAAACACAATTTGAGCATCCATGTCGAAACATTGTCAAATCATTAAGGCAATAACTTATCTGGAGTGTTCTGTGAGTTAACCTAGATGTTGTCTCATTATGATTGAATCGTTTTTAATTATTGTCAATTACTAAATTGTTACTGATATGATTGTGATAATTTCAGACATTGATGATTTAAGGAGTTTGATATTTGGGAATGTGATAAGTGATTGTGCACATTAAATGAAAGTTATGGATAACATATTTTATGAAATGATGCATTTCATGGCATTGATATAAATGATCAGATAAAGGAGTTGTGACTAGAGTGATCAGTTCGAAAAGAGCTTAAAGCTAAAAAATGTGTACAAAGAGCCACAGGCTCAGTAATTAATGAGCTCGATATCCACTAAGGGGTACAGTATAGTATCTAAAATGAGCTCATTATCCATAAAGGGATACGGGACAGTGAAATTGGCCCTTTGTCATAACAAAATAGAATGAAAGTAGAGTCTCATGTGCATTGCATACATATTTTTACATGAATCATGTGAATAATTGTGAAGAATGAATAAATTGAGTTAATGATATGCTATGTTTGTGTACATGTAGATGATATCAATGGTCGAAATGAATGATTGGATTATTTTGAAATAATTATATGAAATGTTTGTATTCATATGGGCTTATTGAAATATGATGTTTTGAGATCTACTAATATAAGGGATTAAATTCTGAATGATGTATGATATTGTTTGAACTATGTTATACGTTTGTGATGTTTATGTTCTATTTTGAGTGAGCACATCGATGATGATTCACTCACTGAGTGAGCAAAACTCATCAAAATTGAAAATGTTGATTTACAGGTACTACGGAGACCTAGCTTCTAAAGCAATCTAGTAGCAGTCTAATATTGTCAATTTTGAAAACAAAAAATGGTTTAAAGGTCTAGTCAACTGATAACTGAGGAGCTTAGTTAGATTGTTTTTAGTTAGCATCTCATTTCATATAGAACTTTTGTATAAAACAGTAGACCCTTAAATGTTTTTGTATTGTAACTATGTGGATTATGGAATGTAAAGACATTGTAAGGTTATGTTTGTGAATGAAATGAGGAAATTTACTCTTTTGAATACTTGTGTATTGTATGATGCCATAATAAGTGAATATGATTACTCGAACTTGCCAATTTTATAAGGTACGTTCTTGAATGTCCTCTAGATGTTCGAGCATATACTCTATGATAGTGGGGTGTTACATTATTTATGTTTTCAATCTTCTATCCCATAGTTCTTTCTAATCAAGTGCGCTAATCACTTTTATAATATAAGTTTTGGAGTATTAAGTGTCGATCCCACATAGAAAATGAGTATTTGTATTATCCCTTTTCCTATTATCTAACTAACAAATATGATGATGGACATTAATAAAATAAAAATTAATGAAATAAATTAAATAAATTAATACAATTGACTAAGTAGAACAAATATTAAATTAATAAAAATAAATAAAAATAGTAGTACTTATGTAATGGATCCCTCTAAGACTCCTCATGCAATTATGAATTCTTATATCAATTTAACCTAAAGTTCATCGAATTATGAAAATTCCTTAATTATATTGTTAACTTTCTCAAGATTATTAATAAGTAAATCTAGGTTGATTAACCAAAATCTTTTCAAAATTAAAACCCCCAAAATTTCATTACTCATATTTATGAATTGCTTTACTAGGTTTGATCATAATCAGGAAGATTTATGTCATTCTATCTATAGGACTGCAAGCAAATATTTTCAATTGAATTAGATCGATTCTTAAAAAGGATTTCTCAATCCCAATTTTATGAAATCAAACATGAATCAATATACCAGAAAGAATCAACTTAAGAAAAGTAAAGAACGCATTGTCAAATTATAATGAAATTGACAAATAAATTAAATTAAAATGAATTCACAACAAAATCCACCCTTAGGTTCATCATATTTAGGTATCATAAAGATTTAGTTCCTAATCATAGAATACATAACATCAAAACTAAAGGAAAAATATAAAAATAAATTAAAACTAAAAATCCCCTTTAATCTTCATGAAATTCACTTTAGGTCAATGGAAATTCACTCCAAATTTCTTTTCTTGCTGATTCTTCATCTCCTATGTCATTCTGGGACATCTAATTTTGCCTCTCAAACCACTATACTCTTTTTCTCTTCATTTTTTCCTTTTACAATTCAAAAATGATTTTTCTAGGTGGAACATAGGAAAGTACACAGTTATGTGCTTAAAAAACATGAGATTTGTATCTAAAGCAAACAAATGCATAAATATGGGCCAAAAATGTGAACATAGGCTCATCAACATCTAACATAGACATGTACCTCTTAAACATGAGTGTGTAACACGTCAATATACTTCAAACTCTTCGAACACATTTATGTAAGTTGGAAATTTTAAAATAATAAAGAATAGGAGTAAGTACAAGACTATGTACTAGACTAAGTTCTTTATTTATAGCTTTATAACTTCGTCAAAAAAGCTCCAAATTGCTCCAACCTAGTCCAAATTCCTTCATTTTCTCTAAAGAAGTGAATTATAGCTTGAAAATAAAGCATAAATGAATTGGGTACCAAAAATAATAAAAAATATTCAAATAAACAAAAAAATGTATTATATATAAACATATAAATATGAACAATTAAACACTTATAAGTGTGTTCTTTGTGATTCCTTTTCATTCTTTTCTCTAAAATTTCAATAAAAATAAAATTTTGTATCATCTTGTTTTTAGGTTTTACCAATCTCTACTTTTTGTGTTAGAGCTTCTTTATTGTTTAATTCCTTTGTCTCATCCTCTTTTAGGTTTTTTTTGTCTCTACCTAAATAGACACAGAAGAAACTTATACCTCTCCTTAGGAGCTCTTTAGATTGTTGTTTAGTACTCAACCATCACAAACCTAAAAGTCAAGCTCTCTCTACCCAATCATCGCATGTTTTAAGATTCCTATATCAAGCAGGAGCACTCTTATAAAAGGTTTCAAATATGTATAGACAAGATTTGTTGGACCCCGATTTTTAAGTGGAATTTAGAAATAATAATTGAAAAAGAAATGAGTGTATCCGCTTTGTTATTTGATTTCTATTCGATCTTTCGTATTTGCCTTCGATTAGATTTCTCTTAAGTTCTATTTCTGTGTTTTGTGGTTCGTTTGCATTCGTCTGCAATTTTTGTTCTTCATTTTCCGGTTAGGATCTGGTTCCGAGATCAGGTCCCAACATTTATGATATCAGAGCCCAGTATTGGGATCTTACTTGGGCTATATGTTTATTAAGATTGAAATTGTGAGAATGTGATGAATATGGAAATGTTTTTTTTTTGCTTCGAATCGATCCGTTTTGTTATTTGATTTGCGTTCGATCTTTCATATTTGCCTTCGATTCGATTCTATTTTCGTTCCGTTTCTGCGTTTTGTGCTTCGTTTGCATTCGTCCACTATTTTCGTTATTCGTTTTTTGGTTGCGATTCGGTTTCGAGATTAGGTCCCAACAAGATTTGGAAAATGATCTCCAATTAGCGCAACAAGAACTTTACAAACAAAATAGTAGAGGAACTTCTTAGGAATTTATTATAGTTAGAGGATTCCATTAAGAGAGATACGACTAAAGTGAAATGGGAAAAAATTACCAAAAGAAGATGAAGGTTTGTGAATCAAAACAATGAAGCTTAAAAAAAAGTCCTCATGGAAAAATGTTATGGAGGTTACTAAATGACAAACAATCAGTTTGCATGTAATTAATACATGTCTATTAATTGAGGAATGAAAACATATGGAATATACAATCTAAAGCAAGCACTTCCCGGACTATGTATAATTACTAAAAGTTGAAAGGGAAAAATTATGATGGTAATTTAGAAAAAATTTGTAATATTGTAATCATTGCATTTGGCATGATAATTGGTCTTATTTTGGCCTTTTGAGTGAATCCACTGAACTTATTACTTTGAGGAATCTCATCCTTTAAAATAGTTGTTAAGCGAGTTTTAATCTTATAAAACCCTCAACATACTAAAAGTTCATGGGTCATGAATATAGTATATGAGGTGTTAATCCCATCAGGAGTTAGTAAAGTAATCTTAGTTAGTAAACTAATCTAATTTTAAGTTATCTAAGGCCTAAAAGGATTATAGAAATAACATATAAACTAAAAAAAAGTAAATTTGTGAATATGGATTGATTGCAAATTAAATTGTAAAATTAACACACAAGGAATCAAATTGAGCACCACAAGTGAACAATCAAAAATTACAAAAGGAATATTAGTTGATTATGATAAGGGGATTTATCTTATCATCAAATACTAATGTGATTACTTTTGAGTTAATACGGTATTAGTCCTAGACTTTTGAATGGTGGATTATTCTCTCTCAAGTTATAATTATAAACCCTAAATTATAACCCCTAATTGAATTACGGAATTTTCAATCTCTCAATTAACAAAAAACCCACACATCTAATTAGATCTTAAGCTCTCTAGCAGACTATCAAGGTCCACACACGAGATCTCTCTTCGTATAAATTACTGATTTGATTATTTATGTGAACTATTAGATTCTTTAACTCTCCTTACCTAATTTAATAATTTTCCTATTAGGTCACTCTCTCGATTTGTTATCAAAACATGCAAATGGAATAAATAATCACAACTCCCAATGTATTAACATCAAAAGAAATCACATTAACATTGATTTAAGAACAAATCCCTAAAGGAGTTTATAACATCGTCTTCATCATCAAAATCAAATCCATCACTATTAAATCCATCTTATACATTCAAAAAAATAATAATAAAGATGAATTGATATGTCACTTGTGGAATAGGTCGGGTAGATAGCAGCACCGCAACCCTTCTTCTCCCTCTCTATTCTTCTCCTCTCTTCTTCTTCTTCTTCTTCTCCCTTGGATCTTTCTCAAAGTGGCAAAAAATGGTGTTCTCCTTCAGGTCTTCTTTATTTTTTTATATATCTTTTCCATTTAGTTCAAACATTAAGGTTTCCTCGGTTTTAAAAATCCAAAATATCTATTGAGAAGTCATATTTTAGAAGTCAATCGGTGTTTGTTATTGTGCATGCCATAATTGTAACACATAAAATTTTTCTTTTTTTGTCATGATCGTGGAAGACCCACCAAGTTTCTATTATGATCGTGGCCTTGGGCATTGCTCCTAGCTTCCTCTGATTTGTCAATATCGTGGCAGACCTACCAATTTTTTTATAATGATCTTAGCATTGGGCCTTACCCTAGGCTTTCTTTGATTTCTCTCTATTCTTTGATATTAGATCTAAAACACTGACACACACATCAAGGCATCTCAAATATAAAAAATTTAAGCTCAGTAGCATGCTCTAACCTATAAAAAGCTCAAAAATACAAATTTATAACTAAATAACACAATCCTAACCTAAACATGCACTAATAACTCAATTTAACAGCTAAACACATACTAACTAGCCACTAAATTATTATGCAACCAAAAACTATCAACATCAACACACTTAAACTTTTGCTTGTCCTCAACAAAAAACAAAATTAAAAAAAAACACAAAACACACCTCACAATAAAACACAAATACGTAACAATGGTACAATGGTGTTGAACTTCACGAAACAAATTTAACTACAAGTATGATCCTCTAATGTTCTAACGTATTAATTTTTGAAATCATTGTTTAAGTACTTCAGACTAAATATATATACTAATTAGGACTTAATGTCACATTCATTCACTCCTATCACTTACACACACGCATTAATAATTTTTAGTCAATCAAAATTGTAACTATCTTTATGTGGCTTTTCATAAAAAATCATGTTCGTCACAAGATTAGTAGGATTTATTAAATAACTCACTATTTTTGTTAATTTTTTAAGAAGAACCTAACCTTTTGATGTGAAGGCAAACATTTGTGATGAATGTCCCCTGGTTACTAAACTAAACTATGTTTTTATTAAGTAGCTTGGTTGGAAAGTCAATTGTAGCCTTTTGACACGAAGGCAAACATTTGTGATAAATGTCCCCTAGTTACTCAACTATATCACATTCTCAACTGGCTATTAGCTCTATTCATTACCTAATTTGTTTCAAAAAGGGACAGTGAAATTGTTATTTATTTAAGATTTACACAACATTATATATTTATTTTTTTTCTTGCCTACCTTCTTTCTTAAACTAATCATTCTCATGAAAAGATACTAATGATGTTAATTATTTGAATAACCTAAAATTATAAATGAATGTGGTAAATTTGTAAAGCGAATGAACTAACATTGTATCCTAATTAGCATTCATATTTAACCGAAGCAACATAAAACACTAATTTTTCAAGAAAGTAAAGTTAAAGACTATGTTTAAAGCTAAATCGATTCTATTAAGTCCCAGCCATTGACACATTCACATGAAACACATCATGTAATCCTAAACAAAATTAACATACAATATGCAAAATTTACATTCAAACAAAACATATGATACACACAACCCTTCCCACACTTGGACAAAATATTGTCCTAAATGTGAGAAGAATAAAAAAGCAATACATAAGGTAGGAATAAAAATAACGAAACAAGTGAAATATGAGAATAATTGAAAAAGTAAAAATAAAAATAAAAACAAGGGTTAGAGTGTAAAATCATCATGGTGATTGAGGTGGTGTTGGTGTCGAAGGTGGTAGTTGAACACCTTAAGCCTTAAAATATCTATGAATACATTGTATGTCTAGACTTTGGTGTCTTTGTTCTCTAGCCATCTGCCTCAAAACCTTGACAATTTCTAAAATGGCTTTGTTGGTGTTTCACATGGCTTCCATAACCTTCTCCCATCCCTTTGGCTCTTCCTTTTTTGACTCCTCGTTGGTTAAGTCCTCTTGTTGCGGTGGTGTTGAGCTCGAATTGGCTTGCTTGCCCTAGTTTTAACATGAAATTTTGTGCTAATATCTCGAAGTTCCATATTATGGGACTTTAAGCTTTCAACTCTCACCAAGTGACGAGTGTTGATAAACTCAGGAATATGGACAGTTAGTCTATTGAAATTGACACCATAGTATTCCATAATAGTTATGACTAAGTAACCCATGCCTAAAGCATTGCTTCTCTTTCTTAGAGTAGCAGTAATTGCATGAAAGATGTGGGTAGAGGTGCAGATTTTGACGTTATAATTTATACACCACAAAATGAAAAGTCCCTTTGTTGAACACTTTTTTGTTTCGATTTTGTCAAATCCAATTTGACATATGAACTTGTGTAATAACAAGTGTTCAAGGCTTGGAATAATGTTATTATAGGCATTTTTACCATCAAAGCTCTCCATCCTAGTCAATTCAATTCAATAGCAGGTGACACGAAATTCATCATGCTGATCTACTATGGTTAAGTTAGGAAATCCATCAATTTCACACAAAATGTTATAATCTAAGCCATATGGTTGACCTTGCAACTAAAACTATGGGTCCCTAGGTTTGGTTGGCTCATATTGAAGGGAGGTGAAGAGTTCTAGGGTTAGTTCTTTATAAACAACATAATTAAATCGCATAAATTTTTCCTAATCAATTCTCCTACCTAAAACTTCAACCTATTCTCTCAATCCAATTGTTTTTAACGTATCAAAATATAAGTATTTAGGTATAATAATGTTCTTTAAACTAAAGGAGTGGTAACAACTACCTTCCTCCTCCGAGTAGATCGGGAAAGGTACTCTGTAATCCATTGCTTGGTTTCTTTACGCACTGCCCAATAATTGGACCTTGCCTTGAAGTTGAATAAACTTGACAATTTGCTTAATGTCTGGCTCTATTGGATTGAGAGTTGTGAGGAAATTTTGAGAGAGATAAAGGCTTAAGATGGTTATAGATAGAAAAGTGCGTTCTTATGTTTAGAAAGATAACGAGAAAATGAAATATGTAAGAAAAGTAAGGGGTGAGTGAAAATATATAAATTAGGAAGGGGTTAAGAGGGTTAAAATAGGAAAAAAAAACTTCTAAAATTTGCACAAACAAGGACTGCCATGCTGCATGCCACGATCGTGTCCCTGTAAACTTCTACACTTTTTTTTTCCCGATTTCGCTCCCTTTTCCTCCTTTCACTCCTTAGGTCCCTCCATACCTTATAATTACATTACCACCTTATTGTTTTCCTTATCAAACCATTCTCATTCATATTGAAAAAGAAAAAAAATAAGAAACCCCAAGTCCTACTCATTCCTGATCTACTCCGAGTGTTCACTCAATTCAAAAACACACATAAACAAAATTAAAAACCTTCTCTAGTACAAAAGATGAACAACTGAGAATTGAAAATCAGGGGTTGCCTCCCATGCAACGTTGTGTTTATTGTCGCTATCTCGACATTCTTTTTTGACTCACAGTGGTTGAAATGGGTCATATGATGGTAGTGTCATTAGAACTTTCATAAATTGCACCTGAGTTATAGGACTATAATTCTTACTACCCTTTTTTTATTTTTTTCTTCTTTATATTCTTTTGTTAAATTGGAGATTGCTCTAATGAATTCTTACAAGGATAACCCTTCCTAACTTCCTTACAAGATTCATCGCTCTTTATAGGCCCCATAAATATGAGAGAATTGCTTTTAATCTTGGACACTTTAAACGATACTTTGTCATCCCTCACTCTCAAGGTCAATTTGCCCAATAAACATATATGATAAACCAGGTGGTAGCTAAAAATTGCCTCCCTAGGATAATAAATGTCATCACATCTTCTTCTATGTCTAAGATTATAAAATATATAGGGATGGTAAACTTGTCTACTCTAACCAAAACATCCTTGACCACATCTCTTAGATGGTGGATTGATCTATTGACTTGTTGAACACCCATCCGAGTGGGTGGGTGTTATTTCAGCTAATTATATCCTCTTATACAATGTATAATGCATCATACTTATGCTGGTTATTAGATCCATAAATGCCTTATCTATTGCAACACTACCAATAATGAATGGGATGTAGAAATCTCTTGAATCATCTTGCTTTTGGAGTAATGTTATCATGAACTTCATTCAATTTTGCATCCTTTGATTTCATCATTGTGTGAATAGGGTATGAAATCAAAGGTTGATGTCTTTTAATTTCAATAACCTTATTTATCCTACAAGGAACCTTCATTGGTCTTTCGCCTTCCTTCTTCTCCATCATCTTTAACTTGATTGGGTTTATCTTCAGCAACTTAGGTGATCGCTATTATTCTTTCCTTTGGATTCGTCTCAGTGTTATTTGGAAGGGTTCCTATACTTAATGCCGACAATGCATATACTAACTAGCTCATTTAGACTTCAAAATTGTGTTCAAATGAGGCATGATTCTTTATCACTTGTTCAAATTTTCTTTCTAGCCTCTTACAGGCATCTTCTATGCTCCTAATATTTTACAAGATCTTATCTAGCTCATAGTCCATTGAATTTGATTTCTCCTGTAGGAAACCAGGTGGTCCTTGAAGTCGGAATTGACCTCCTGCATTGTTCGACCAATAGATGTTTGGGTGATTCTTCCACCTAAGGTTATACGTGCTTGAGTAGGGGTTACTTCCCCCTCCTCGACCATATTGCACTCCCCTATAATTCACTTAATCTAGTTTGTGACCCTTCATCAAGGAACAATCAATGGTGTCGTGGTTTATTTGCCAATATGGCTTTCATTTTTGTTGAATAACTTTTACAGGAGCTAAGGAAGAAACCTTAATATTGTTTAGCTATCGAGTTAAGTTTTCAATCTTAGTTTGCATGTCTATAATTGGGTCAACAACTAAAGCTCCTTTTTGCTCACGAAGGGTTGTGGGTTGTCTATTCCTATTTATTTTCCAAAGATAACTCTTACTAGCCATTTCTTTCAATAAATCTTTTGTTTCATCCACTGTCTTCCTCATCATCGATCCTCTTGATGTTGCATCAATAGCGCCTCAGATAGGTTAATTCACTCCATTATAAAAAGTTTACAATAGGAACTCTTTAGGTAGGTTACAGTGAGGGCATATCCTTTACAAATCTTTATACCTTTCTCAAGCTTCATACAGTGACTTCCCATCACTCTGCTGAAAGTTTGTGATTGTTTCGATGATTTTGGTAGTCTTTATGAGGGGGAGGTACTTATCTAAGAATGAATGTACCAATTGCTCCCATGTTGTGAAATTTACGAGACAGAGTGAATGATACCATACCTTTGTTCTATCCTTTAACGTGAAAAAGAAGAGTCTCATACTAATCGAATCTTCCGCATTGAAGGATATCAGAAGTTATCCCATATTTGTAAGAAATTTACTATGTGTGTGTTAGGATCCTCGTTGGTCAGTCGATAGAATTGCACGTTTGTTTACAACATGTTGAGTAAGTTGCTTAAATAGGTGGTCTAGCAACATGCTAGCTTTATTTCGAATGAAGCTGCTTTACAGGTGGTCTAGCCACACCTTGATTGGTCATATTAAATCTCGGTCTCATGAAATCCATAAAGGTTCACGAATGGATCCCTTGGTTTCCTCTTTACTAAAGCTTTTGATGACATTCCTCAGCCATGTTGCTTTTGTAGAAAAATCCTGGTGTGTGCATCACATACACACGGTGCGGAAAAACAAAAATTTGTGTTCTGGGACCTTCCCGAAAGCAAGGATCTATGTGTCTATATAACAAAGTCAAACCATAACGACCAAAGGAGACCATCTTTAACGGTATCTATGCAGAGGTCGGAGAACCTAACCGGGGCAAACACTTTGACCCGAGAATAGCTAGAACAAGGGAGAGAGTGCTAGCTCTTACCTTATTCTTGGAGAGCTCAAGGAGAAGAAGGAAGATGAAGCTTGGAGAAAGATGATGAAGAGTGTAAAGAGCTTAGGATTTTTAAAACCCTTTCTTATACCAACGACCATCAACATCATTTTGTCATCTTATGGCCATTTGTCTTTAACAATTTAAGGACATTAAATGCTAAAGTGGTGAGCTTTCAACGTTAGCCTTATATATATATATATATATATATATATAGTTAAGATGATAAGGCTTCTCCTCCTCCTTCCACGTTGATGATATATATATATATATATATATATATTACTTAATTAATAAGATAAATATATATATAAATGTTGAAGTGGTCCAGTCACACTGGGGTCGGTCTTACCGAGTCCCGGTATGGAAAAAAATACCGAAGACCTGTTTCAGCAATATCGATGTCGCGATCTCATCGAGACATATCCCAATCTCATCGGAATCTATTTAGTTCTATTGCTCTCCATATAATAGATCTCTATCTAAAACTATTTTATGAATTCTCCGAGTCACTTATATGCGTGTGACCCATTAGGTTCCCAGTTATGTTGGCCACTTAGATTAACACTTAATCCAAGTAAGTCATGAGCGGTATCTAGCAACACATCATGACCTCCAATTAACCGGAAAGTAATTGGTTTGACGAATGAACCTATGTTCATCATGAACCATATCACGAACCTTTCTATAGACAATTACTGTGTAATTTGTCCTTTCACCATGCTATACCCCACTTGGTTATGAGTATGAGCAAAGTGTCAACTCTTACTAGACTGACTACGTCAAATCTAGTCCAAGTGATATCAGTTCTTGTCCTGGGACTCATT
>JANJEY010000008.1:40902222-40916364 GCA_024703695.1 Erythroxylum cataractarum | reverse complement strand
ATCACAATAAATCAGTTAACTAAGCAAAATGAGAAGGAAAACCAAAGGAAGAAACAACGAGGCTCACCAATGGGGACGAATCGTCAGATACCGCGGGAAAGGGAGAAGAAGAACGATGAAAAGCCTTAGGTTAACTTTCCCAACTCTCAACTTAGCTATTTATAGACAAAGGTCTCCAACTTGGTCCAAATTTCAGTCTCTAAATTCCAATGGTTCAACATAATTATTTCCTATCAGTAAAATTCTAATTTTTCCATTGCCATTGGACAATTCTTTCAGTAATATACAGTCAATCGGTCAGTCACCCAAAAATTTCCGGTCCGGGCATCTTCTCCCGAATTTCCCGAAAATTTCCTATAAGTCTCTATAAATTACCAATCACTCGTAACCAATATTAAATCAGTCAATTGAACCCAATTATTCTAATTTCTCAATTAACTCTCAATCCAGTCAGTTCATACTCACAATCAAGTACCGGAAAGTCATGAATGCACGTACTTAAAAATAAATGCATATGTAATAAACCTATTCCTCTAAAATCAGAGGCCAGTAGCATGCTCAGTCAGTGAATGCAGTGAAATCCTATCAGTATGACCCAATATTTACCACAATACCCTTGCTAACAGTAACGGGATGTTACACATAACCAAAGAATTATCAGAATTTCATTGACTAAAATATGGATCATTAACAGATGGTGGCTTCTTATCTCCATTAATGTATCCCTGCAACCTTCTAGCCTTAATGAACAGTAAACATGATCTAGACCAAGCCAAATAAGTACCACAACCATCCAGTTTAATAGGGCTAATTTGAATATAAGGACTGTCACTAAAGGCGTGATGTTTATCTACTTCATTTCCTTTCTTAACATCTGACATGATGATAGAGTGATTGAAGAATAGGCAAAGATCAATAAGAAATCCAGAACCTGTTCAGAGGAACCCAAAAAAAAACATGTCATCGGAAGTGACCGGAGAATGGCTGATCGGAGTCACGGAAGGCCGGAGATCAGATCTAGGCAAAAAACCAAGTCAGATGGTGGCCGAAGATGGTGACACGCGCCCCCATGCGTTGGTGCGTGAACAATGTCACCGGATCTTTAAGAGGCGCGTGACACCACGGACGACGTCGAATGGCAACGAAACTCCGGTGGCTAGCCGAACTTGAGGCTGGCGATCTTCTGGTGTGGGCAGTGTCAATAAAGGAGGAGAAAACTCAACCCCTTAGTCAGACAGAAACAAAAAAATGTAGATGCAGGAGAGAGAAAACTCAATCTCCGGAATAGGCATCTTGCTCTGATACTATGAAGAATTTTATTTCATTCTCTGATGATTATTTACAAGGCATATACACATTAATATATAGGAAAAGCTATCCTAATAAAGGAAGAATCCTAATTATACATAAATACAACATTCCAAATCTGTCAACAATCACAACCAATGAAATAAACACAAATCAAACTCAAACCTAACCTACCCATAATCCATCTAGGCTAGAAAACTCAAAACCTAGCTTAGAAAAAATCAAATGGGCTCCTTAAATCATCTTCTTCCAATCCAACACCCATTCTCTACACAAACACTTTCTCTTTCGAACTCTTTCTCTAACAAAGCAATAAGAGAAATAAAGCTTACCTTGAACAAATCTTCTTCCTTCTTCTTGTTCTTTCCTCCTTCTTTTTCTTTCCTTCTTCTTTTCTTCTCTCTATGACTTTCTCTCCCTCTTCTCTCTTCTAATTTTCGTTTTTTTTCCTCTTCAAATGCAAGCCAAGTTTTCTTTCTTTCTTTTATACCCTTAATGAATCTAAAATGTCTACTTTGCCCTTCACTTAAAGCCTTATGGCTTCTAAGCTTAAGTGACTTGCCAACTTTGCCCTTAATATCATCTTACTACCTTAATTCAATTAACCCATGTCAAAAAGTCTTACTCATATTAACATGCTAATTAACTTCAAAAAATAACATAATTAATCTATCAATACCTCAAAATTATTTAAATCATGCCTAACTCCTTCCAAAAGTCCAGACGTTTTCTAATCAGGTAAATGAAGGAATTTGATAACACTTCCTTTTAGAAAAATGTTCCCTATTGTCTTAATTTTCTAATGACACCAAAATCATTCAATTTGGTTTGAAAATTCGAAAGTTATATCCCAAACATTTTTGAACTATTTTTATACTAAAACAATATTCTGTGCTCAAATTCCATACAAAAATTGAAAATTAAAAACTGAATTAGAACTCGATTTCATCAGATAATTTGTAGTCTATTTCTCTAGTTTAATCCAAATTAAGAATCACCTCATATGAGTAACTAGATAAAAAGTTATGGTTAAAACACCAAATCATACTCAATAAACATGTTTCAACTTATAACTTCCAATATTTCACATGTAACCCATCTTATCCTAACTATCTTTTCTACTTCATTTCAAATTCAAAAATTTTTCTTTTCTTTAAACATAAATAATCACCAATAATTTCTCATTTAATAGTTCTAACTTTCAAAAAGAGTTCGGGGTCCAACAATTTAACCATAATTATATCAAGTGTTGAAAGTGGGACATATTTCTAGGTGTGGAATTCAAAATGATTTCGTATTTTCAAAGTTTTGTATCGATTAATCCTTATTATAGGTATTTATTTTGCCTGTTCGTATTATTAACATGTTTGTTAAACATAATAGATGAACATAGGATGAAATTTTTTTATTTCCACTGTGTATTCGATCCTTCAAAATATTAGGTTGTTACAAAAATCTGTAGCTAGAAAAATTAGATACAAGTTTGAGAGAGAAATTGAAAAGCATCAAGGGAGTTGTTTTTATTCGTGGTTATGTTATTTTACAAGCTAATGAATCAAGCTATTTATAGTGTGATGAAATAACTAATTTCAAAAATAAATATGATAACTAATTCTATTGTGGATGCATAACAACATAATAGAATTGTTTAGCTATCAACTGGACTAACTCTTACACCCCCCTCAAGTTACAGGATGTATTGAATCATGCATACCAAGCTAAGACAAGAGGAATTCATGTTGTTTAGAGACTACTAGCTTTATGAAAACATCAAACTGTTGCAGATGTGTAGGAAGATAAGAAAGTTGTAGAAGGCCTTCCATGACTTTATCTCTAGTAAAATGACAATCTACTTCTATGTGCTTTGTCTTCTTATGAAAAATGGATTGCTTGTAATATAAAGAACAGATTGGTTGTCACAATGTAACGTGACAGATCTTATAAAAGTAAGACCAAACTCCTCTAAGAGACTGACTAGCCATGTAACCTCAAGTGTTGCTTGGAACATTACTTATTCTGCTTCAAAAGAAGACTGGGACACTGTGCCTTGTTTCTCTGATTTCCAACTTATAGGAGATTGGCCTGACATTACCAAATTTCTTACAATAGACCTTCTAGTAATAGGACAAGCTGCCCAATTAGAATATGAGAAAGCTTGCAATTAAAGATCATTACATCCTTTAAGAAAAATATCTTATCCAACAGTGCCACTGAACACAACCTTGGATCATGACCGGCGCTAAAGGAACAGGAAATTTAAAGTTTACTGGAGGCTTAACAAGCCTAAAATGCCATCAAATCCCTATATCCATAGTAAAGATGAGATTTCAAAATGATCAAACTCATGCTGATAATAATCAAATAGTTCTAACAATATACAATACTCAATATGCTACAATATTAAGACAATTAATACAAGGGAAATCTAATATATACAAGACTACTGCGACTCTAGAGTCAAAGGTCAGCAACAAACATACATTGCACCATTGTAGAGGAAAAAGATCGACAAAGTAGTTTATTAAAAGAGATTTGAAAAGACAATCCTGAAAAAAAAAAGTTGAGGAGAGTCAAACCTAGCTGAGTGAATTAATACTATGGTTATGTTATGCTCGCCTAAAGATTTCAAATGATACATATATATGTATATATTTATAATGTATTAAATTTGTAATGAAATTTCATAACATTATGATTTTTTTCATAAACATACATGCATTTCCCATAACAATATCATGTCACATAATCATCACAATCACAAATAATAGTGGAGGACTGACAAATGACCCTATGATAGACCCCTTACTCATAGACTATAGCCGTAGGGATTCTTTTGTTTTATATGCATCACTTGGTCCAATCTAGTGGATTGTCGTCTGAGAGCCACACTCAATTGAGCCACCACGGCCTTACTACAACATGATTATCGTCCGAGAGCAAGCTCTGCCAAGCCACCACAATCATGCTACCTCTCATATACCATATTTTAGTTGGCGTCCAAGAACAAGCCCAACCGAGCTGCCCCAACCACATCATATCTCAATCAATAGACCCAATACTAACCCAAATATATGTCTAACTAATAACTCATTGTGTGCATAATCTAGTGATACCCACCAGTTAACTCATACTATAACAATCCTCCATATCATCACATATCAAAACAAGCACAATATTGCACAACAAAAATATGTATACATGTGTCAATCCATATATATGAATGTCATGTGTGCATATGAAAATGATGGTGATTTCTATGATAAATCTGAAATTCTAATGGATGTTCATAATCATGAACATCCATATATAGATCTATTTTTATAAAAGCAACATATTCAAATTCTTTATAGTTTGTGAGATAAAAATTTTAAAAGGATTATGTTCTTATAGAAATGCATGAAATTGGGTTGTTCTTGATTAGAATTGAGAATCTAATGGCACTAGTCTTGTTTCGAAAATCCTCCCGATTTGTGAGAATTAAAAGTTTAAATAATTAATATTAAATAATTAAATAATATATATTTAGTTTATAGTAAATCAAATTATGAAACAAGTCAAAAATAAAAAACAAAAACCACTTTTATAGATTTCATAAGTTATGAAAATTGGAAGAAACCTAAACCGAAACTGAAACTTAAACCAAAACCAAAACTAAAAACTCAAATAAATAGGTTTTTATTGATTTAAAAAAAAAAGAAAATAAAAAACAAAAGTAGAAACAAACAGGCTCTAAGTTATATAGAGCAATTAATATGAACATTTTAATTTATATTTTGTTTTGTAATTTTTACAAGATAATTTCTAAAATTATTCAATAATAATCATTCAAAAATCAAGTTATAGAAATGAAGGTGGATCTAAACCATTATTAAGAAATTGAAATGGTATTGTATCTTGTGCGTAGCAGAAGAAAAACAAAAATTTTAATAATTTCATGAATGTCAATATTAATTTAATTCCATAATATGATTAATTCATAAAACATAATAAAGAATGAAACTTAGTCATACCTTATTATGTAAATCAATTTTTTTGGTAGCTTCTTTGAATTGACTTCTAAAATGGATTTATTGTAACCACCATAGTCGCATAAATTTTTAACTTATAATGGTATTCATATGAATAGATTGAGAGAACTCTATAAGTTGTATAGAGAGGAGTAAACTCCTTTGAAGTCTATAAATTTTTACAATAAAGTTTAGATTTTTTAGTAATTTAATTATAATTATAATTAATTCTAACTGAATATCAATTAGGTCAAAATAAGATTCAATGCCTAATATGGGTCCTTATTTGTCAGATATTTTATATTTGACCTAAAAATTTCTCAAGCCATACAATCAGGATCAATTTGAATAAATTATATTTATTTCTTAAACTGTTGGACCATGTTCCTGGAGCCCAACTATTCAGAACATCATAAGTCATGAGTCTATTATCCTATAGGGTTATTTCCATGGAATCTCTTTAGCCATCATCGGTTCATCCTCATTCTCATAACATCTCAAATCATAAAGGCTATCCCATACTAATCAAACACCTGAATAACTATTTAAATTCTTCATAATAATTGTAGTTCCATGTCTCTAGTTTGTTTTGAAAGAATAATCATCTCATTCGAAGCTCTATAGATCAAGATATGAGTAAAAAACCAAAGTATGTTTAGTAAAACAACCAATTCATGCCCTCCCAATCGATTCCCTCAGTTTCTCTCCATTAATCTTTTTCGAATCAACACCAATAGAAACTAATTTTTATGGAGATATAGAAAAATGTGTTAGGAATATATTGGTTCAAGAATCACTTAATTTGGAGGTCAGATGATGAAGTTATAGCCAAAAGAATCAAACATGATTATGTCCTCAATCATATTATACCTATCCATTCAGATTATATCAGCTATTTGTTTTCAATTTTATTATTTTATAGAATTGGAAAAATAATTTGATAGGATTTTTTTTGAATGTTGAGGAAGTTCTAAACTTACCTTTGGAGTTTTATTTTTGAATTAATGAAATTTGATTGTTTATGTGTTATTGGAATTGTTATGATTTAATTCTAAAAATGCATAATTTGATAATAAAATGAGAGGGTGAATCGAATGAAAAATGATTAAATTAGGCTAACAAAAGTTATTAGATGATTTAATAGAATAAGAATTAAATCAAACCGGTAAATTGTGAGAAGAGAGATCTTGCATAGGGTTCCGGTAGTTTATTAAAGAACTTAATAACTACTTAGGATTTTGGATAAATTATTAATTGAGATTGAAACTTTGATGATCTGATTAGAGTTTATAATTTCGGGTTAATGGTTATAACTCGAGAGAGAATAATCAACCTTAGGATCGTTTAGAATCAATAATCCGAAAATTCATAATCAATTAGGTTGGTATTAAGGATAGGTAAAATTCCTTTTCTCTCAATTAGTAATTCCCTTAGGATGATTCTTGAGTGTATGTTACAATTGCTTAATTATTAATATTTTCGTGATTGATTATTTGATTGATTGAATTAAATTCTCGTTTTAATTTTGTTATATTTAGAATTTTTGTGACTGTTCTTGTAGCGCTCCCTTACCCTAGGATACATATCAGGACGCCCTGAGGACATTCCAATATATAACCTATGATGATGGCACGCTACATTCAATCATAACATTCACTTAACATAGCATCATCTATCCCTGCTCTCTTATAAACATCGTAAGGAAAGGCACAATATTTTAAAATCCATTTTTTTCCTCATTTCATTCCATAAAAATCGAATATATACAATGTATCTTTCAATATCCATACTAATACAACATCATTGTCTAATACAAAAATATGCTACATGAAAGAGGAAAATACATAAAATGTGTCTAATTTGTCCATATCCAGCTGACAGACCTTTGAACCATTCCTTCTTATCTCCAAAAGCAAAAGTCTACACTGCTTGTAGAATCCCTCAGTAGCTAATATCGTCTCTCGGTCCTGAAAAATTAACGTTGCAATTTTGATGAGTTTTGCGAATTCAATGAGCTAACCATCATCGATAGTTCACTCAATTCATGCATCACATCAATACATATAACATATGTTTCACAACTTTGCATAATTCATCAAATATCACATTCTCACTTCCATGTAGACAATTTAGCATTTCAATAAATCCAATATGCTTAATAAAATGCATATGAAATGTTCATGTGACTCTTTTCTAATTATTAAGTTGTTATGAGCGAATGCCTAAACTATCTTATATCTATTGTGGATACCGGGCTCATTTATACTATCCCTTATCTATTAGGAATAGAGGGCTCATTTTACATAGTGAGCTTTTGGATCTTAATCACATTTGCAGCTTTAAGCTTCGATGGCTACTCAATTCACAACTCTTATTATCTAATAATGCATTCATATATGGAATGCATCTCTCATAATCAATCATGTCATGAACCATTTAGTTCATCATATTCACTTACAAGTAGCACTTTAATATCTCATTCATACACCAAAATCATCGGACCTTCATTGTCCGAAATTAACACAATCAATTCACATTCATTCAATAATTCAAACATAATATAAGGCAAACAAGTAATTGGGTGAGACCGCCTAGGTTATTCACAAGTGTCTCCCGAAGCTAATGCCTGGAAGTTCCAGAAATATTTGGAGGTTGATGCTCCAGTTGTTCCTCTATAATAAGCAATATACACATATCACAAATTGGCACAATTGTAAGTGTTTTATAATTCACATGTATGTATATAAAATATGTAAAATGCATGTTCATGACAATCTCAGGTATTTTTACATTGTTCTCATCACATGATTAGTCTTATTTCAAAACTCACCTAAACATAATTTGTACTTAGGTTTATACCTCAATAAAATCATTAAAATCACAATTCATAACTCATTGAATTATTTCATATTTTTCCAAAAACTGACTTTTGGGTCTATTGTTCTTGATCATTTAGATAATGCAAATGGGAAAATTTGAAAACACTTTCTTCTATAAAATTGCTCCCCTATGTCTTACGTATCTCATGACACCAAGATCATTCAATTTGATTCAGTATTGTGAAAGTTATACTCCAAATATTTTTGGACTACGAAGTTGTTATAGTCCGATTTAGAATTTTATTTCTTCAGATAATTTGTATCTCTATGTCTCTAGTTTACTCCAAGTAAAAAAATCATTCTATTTGAATACTACAGAATAAGATATGCCTAAAATATCGAAATATGTTCAGTGTAGTGAAAAGTTTGCCATAGTAAACTCCTCCCAAGAGGAATTTTTGCAAAAATTTCAGAAAATTGCCACGGCGAAATCCAAAGTTGGCCGCGACGAACTTTACCCTAATGGAATTCTAGCTAAATTCTTCAAGTTCACCATGGCAAAGCAAGGAGTTTTCCGTGGAGAACTTTCATAAAATCAAACCTTATTTTTTAACTTCAGATTAGATTTTGAGACTCTTCTGGATAGAATTTAAATTCAACTTCTTCATGAAAATATAAATATACGTCTCTAGTTTAATAAAAATCAAGAATAATCTCATTTGGATAACTAGAGAAAAATTTATGGCTAAAAGACTGAAACATACCTAGTGAAAATTTTCCAGTCAATCATCCTCAAATTTTCTAGATTTTACACCTAATATAACTTGTACAAAGATCACCATTTTCTACTTCATTTTCTCCTCATTTTCAACTCCATTTCATCTCAATATCATTCACCAACAAAGCATGATCTAAATTTGATAATTAACCCAAAAACAAGATATGCTCATGTACCTATTCATCAACTTCCAATTTTTATTAAAACATCCTTTTCATAACCAATCCATCTAAAAAACAAGTGCATCATAACTCATAGTTTCTTACTCATCATATACAACGTCAATCATCCATAAAACAACTCCTAACCCATTATTTAGCATTTATATGAAACAAAACATAAATAGATACATATATATGTTCATTTCTTCACCAACATTCTCGCCTATGCAAAACTCCTTGCCATGATCATTCAACCTCTCAAACATCTTTATAGATCATTACTCATCAATAAGAACAAGAAATTTATACTCTTTATTATTCACGATACCCACATATTCAACACACCATTTCATGTCATTAACCTCTAACTATCATCATAAATCCTCCATTTAATATTGCCATAAAATTAAAACATGACTTACTTGATTTAGCTACCAAATCTTCAAACTCTTCAAAAAAATAAAAAATACCTAACTTCAAACACAACCCACGATCATCACCATCTTGAGGATTGAAAGGTTTGGGTTTTTTATGGGAATGAAAGAGAGAGCAAAGTGAAAGAGTAGCAAGTGGAAGATGATTGGCTAAGTTCAATGTGAATGGAGGTTGGAAGGATTAAAACTCATGAAGAAGAGGAAGAAGAGAAGCTACGAAGATGAAGAAGAAACCAAAATAAAACTTCAGTAACTTTTTAAGAGAGAAGCATCGTGAGAAAGTAAACAAAAAGGGGGAGGGGGGAGTCCTTCAATTAAAATTAATGACTTAAGACATGTGTCAATTGGAGCAATTTCTAAAACATTAAAAATAGGTTCCTTCTTTTAATTAGTCCAATCAATTCCAATTTTTATTCCAATTGTCTCCTAATTCTCAATGACACTTGTCAAAAAAATTTCAAAATCATTTATCAAAATTTCCATCACTATTGGATAGTAAATTCTACTATCAGTTATTAATAATTTTACCATTTGGCAAATTTTCCTAGTCCAACATACCCAATAATTTCTAAAATTTTTTCCAAAAATTCCAAAAATTTTAAATCAACAATTACACTATCCAAAGCAATTTTAAACACATAAAAACCACAATTCTTAATAGAAATCACATTTAGAAACAATCATACCCGAAATGTCCATGAATGCATGTACAATCATTTTTTATGTGTAAAATTTCACTATTGACGTGTATATGCATGTCATAATATGTATGAGCATGAAATGCATTTTTTAATCTGTCAATCATCTCTCGTATATTCTATTCTAGCCTTAATATGGGTAATGGGATGTTACATTTCTGGCCTTAGATTATAGGATTAGATTATCCCTCCTAGTGGGATCAACACCTTAGGTACTACGCTAACGAACCGTGAGCTTGCAAATTATCGAAGGTATTATTAGAATTTACACACATCAAAACTTGATCAAGTTTTTGGTGTCATTGCCAAAGAGGCAATTAGTTTAATTTTTTAATTTAAAGTGTTAGTTATTTTTTTTTATTTTCGTTTTTATCTATTTCTGAATCTGTGCTTTTACATAAACATAAGATTCACAAAAAGTTCAAGTCATGCAGTTGAAACCTTGAATTAGATATTACTCGATTAGAATGATCAATTAGGAAAGCTCGACATGAAGAACAAGAAGAAAACATAAAAACAACAATGAACATAAAAACAACAATGACCAAGGAATTTCAATAAGATTTGGATCGTGAAGTGAACAAAGGATATTAATAAAGGACCCTTATGGATTTCATGAGACCAAGGTTCAATGCGGCTAACCAAGGAGTAGTTAGGCCACCTTTACAAGCAACCTCTTTCGAAATTAAACCAACCCTCCTAAACGTGCTTCAACAGAACATGCAATTCTATGTACTAACGAATGAAGATCCCAATTCACATATAGTGAACTTCCTTGAAATCTATGATACATTTAGGTAGTATCAGATGTAGGAGGATGTGGTAAGAATTAGGCTCTTTTCTTTTACATTAAGAGATAAAGTAAAGGCTTGGTATCATTCTCTCAACCCAACTAATGTCACAACTTGGGATCAACTAGTTCGTTCCTTTTTAAACAAATATTTTCCCTTAAGACCACAAAGATTTTTAGGGAGATTACTAACTTCTAGCAAAGTGACAGGGAATCAATCTATGAAGCGTGGGAAAGATACAAGGATTTGCAACGAAAATGTCCTCAATATAACTTACCAAAGGAATTCTTGTTGTAAACATTCTATAATGAAGTACCACCACATACGAGAGGCACAATTGATGTGCCTTTAGGAGGATCACTAATGAGAAAGACAGTAGATGAAGCATACGAGTTGATGGAGGAGATGACAAGTAATAACTACCTATGGACGAACTAACAGAATAGACAACCCACTACTTTCTGATAACAAAAAGGAATTATAGTTGTTGATCAAATGCCATAGATGCAATCTAAAATTGATAACTTAACTCGAAAACTTAACAACATGAAGTCTTCATTCACAACTTCAATAAAAGTTGTAGCACTCCACTCCCGCAAGACCCGAACCCGATATCGAGGGTGATATCCGAGCTCGTGACCCGCAAGGGTGGTATGCTAGAGCAGTCAAATACACTTTAAAACTCATTATGACATTTTTCTTTTTGAAAATAGTTGGGTGCGAAAAATGATAACCAATTTGGGCCGATTTATTACGAAAACATTTTTCAATATAAAACGATTTCAGTCATTAACTAGCACTCAATAGTGCTCAACCATTTCATAAATAGAAATACATGACCCTAATGGGTCCAATGTCATTTCTGAACATTTTCGGTGACTACAATACAATTTCACATAATCAATTGGGGCCCACATAATAAAATCACTACACTAATGCAGATGTGAACAACACTGATCCCAACCCTTTACTCTGCCTTGCTAGCTGTAGGTCATACTCTCGTTTGTCTAACGGGGTACTCTTCATTCCTGAAAAATAGATGCAATGTTAGGTGAGTTTGCGAACTCAGTGAGAAACCATCATCGATGGTTCACCCAACTCATGCATATACAGTCAATTCACATTATATCACATTTTAACACATTCATAAAATCACAAGCATCACATGCATTCAATTACACATTCAATCATTCATATATATGATGCACATGTGACGCTTTTCAATTTCATTTCATTGTTGTGACCGTGCGTCTGAAATCATTTACGTTGAGCCAGTGGCTCTGAAATCATTGGGCGTAATATGCCCTGCGGTGAGCCTGAGGCTCTAACAATCGTTGGACCTGAGGTCCTGTGCGTTGAGCTTAAAGCTCTCATATACGTTGGGCGTGATATACCCTGATAAGCCCAATGACGGGCACAATGCATTGAGCCTGTGGCTCTGCATACGTTGGTACCACCGGTCACAACTACCATTATTTGATTATTCACTTATGCATGAATGCATATGTCACTTTCCATTTTCAGTCACTTTCATATTCGTATGTCATTTCTCACTTTCCAATTCGATACCGCTTTTCATTTCTTCGGACCTTTGGTCTAGTATTTCAATCATATGCATTTATAATTCAATTCGCTAATACATTCATACACATTTATTCACATTTGCACTCACATTTATTCACATTTGCACTTCTATATCACATTCCAATATTTCGAACACCCATGGTCCGAAATCAATCAAAAACAATCACATATATCCATCCTTAACTCCACATGGCAATGGTGCATACAATTTAAACACATATAGGTTGAGAAACCAACTAGGTTACTCACTTGCACTTCTGAGCTACAGCCTGGAAGTCACAGCATACCCGTGGAATTGTTCCAGCGGTGCCTCTATAACAATCAAATAATCGAACATCACTATTTATACCAATTTTAATAATCAATCATGCGCATGTATCGAATAGATTACGTACTATACATGTTATGACATTTCCGATCCTATTCCCGAATTTTCTCAATTTGATCACTCTCACTCTAAATCATAACAATTCCAGATACCATAATTCAATTTACTAATTTCCATACTGTAAAGTCACATTCCAATTAAAATCACGTTCACTATTCTTTGCCATTCGATATCCGATAATCATCGAATTCAATTCCAAATTTCCATCTTATCAATTCAAATTTCTTAGTCTCTAATTTCCAATTAATCACTAAGGAACCAATTCATTTGAAATCAAAACCTCAAACCCATTACTTGTAACAATCATCTTAAAATCACTTAATTTCGTTTCTTCTAAATGGCAACATCTTAGTCTCTAAAATTCAATTAGTCCATAGCCAAACTCATAAGAAATTTATACCTCAAAAATCATTTCAGAAACAAGCAATTCACTCTCGAAATTCAGGCGTCCTCGCCGCGGCGTGAGATCGCTTGCTGCGGCGAGACCACCTCGCCACGTCACGACGTGGCGAGGCTTTCTCCCTGCGGCTTGTCTTCGTCTGCTCGCCGCGGTGTACGTCCTTACTCGTCGCGGCGTGCGGAAGAATTTCACTCGCCGCGGCGTGCATCGCCCACCTCGCGGCGTGCAGACTAGGGGTAGCTCGTCGCGACGTGTTCATCACACGTCGCGATGTGCGAACCCAGTTTCGCATCCGAAACCCAGAAATTCCCAGATTTTCTGATTCTAATTCATCCAAATCCATTCTAAACACTCTCAATCAGTTTTAAACATTAAACCCAACTTATTTCTAACATCAAATCCATCATTTAATCGTTATTCCTCAAAAACCCAAATCAAACGCAACAAAATTCACAAAACCCTATCATCCGAAACTTATCAATTTCTACACAATTTCATACTCAATTCAATGATCAAATTAAACGACTTAAATCATAAAGAAGTATAACCTTACTTGATTCAAGCTTTAAACTTTCGAAAATTCCTCAAGAAACTCCAAATCCCAAGCTAACCTCACCCACGACAAAACTCCATTTTCTTTGAAAGCAAAGAAATTTCGTGGATGACATACTCAAACGATTTCAGTTTATAAACAAAGGGATCTAGGGCTTGTTTGGCAATTTAATTGCCACAAGTCCAAATCTTAGGGTCTATCAATCCAATTCTTATTCTAAT
>JANJEY010000008.1:40888880-40901397 GCA_024703695.1 Erythroxylum cataractarum | reverse complement strand
GGTAGGGATTCTGTGGTGTCGGCAGTTCACTTATTATGCCTAAATGGGCGTTTACTATCAGGGAAGGTTTATGACTACTTGCGCATTGCTCATTCCCGTCGCCCTTGGATGTCATTTATCTGGAGACGTTATATTCCTCCTAAATATTCTTTCATTGCTTGGTTAGCAATGCGACAACGGCTACCAACTAAGGATCAATTGCCTTTCCTGGACGGGCCTCTCACTTGTAATCTATGTAACAGGGAAGATGAATCCGTCACCCATTTGTTTTTCCAATGTACGTTTACTAACGGGATTTGGCAGGATATCAGGCAATGGTTGCATATTTCACGGGAATTAGGCTCCCTCCCCCGAGCTATCAGGTGGATACGCGCGGCAGCTAAGGGTGCCTTATTAAGGTGTAAAGTTATCCGCTTGGCTTTCCTCTGTTCTGTGTATATCATCTGGCAAACCCGGAATGCTGTCATCATGGATGGCATGACTTTCCAACGCAACGTAGTAACTTATAAAATTAAGGCGGCTACGTATCAGATTTTATATCGTTTATACCCGGGCGACCTTATTACGTTTTAATCATTCCTGCTGATTGGGTGTATGAGTCCACATAGGTGTTTGGGGTGGCCTATATTATTCTGATAGTTTTGGTTTCAGGGGGGCAGATGTTCTTCAGGTTCTTTTTGCCTCCTGGATACTGCCTTTTCTTGGTGTTTTGGCTGTGACCTTATCGCCTTGACTCCACCTATTCCATTATTGTGGTGGGCGAGTTGGTTTGTGTTCGTTTCCTAGCACTAGTGTGTTTTTTGTTGGGCTGGGCTCCTTCATGACGGGGCTTCTTTTGTTCTACTGATGCGGGGAGGGCCTGTCCTCCCAGTTTGACGGGGGTATGCCCCTGTGATTTGTATACATATCTATTCTTTTGATAAAATTTTTACCTTTTATCAAAAAAAAAAAAAAGGAAACTGTCCCATTGTACAACGTAATTAGCATTGAAAAAGGAGAACGTTATGGATGTAACATCTTAAGTTAATGTTAACTTGTTAATTATAAATAGTTTTGAAATATTTAGGTTTTATTTTTTCCTTCTAATTTTTTTTTATTTTCATCAATATATATATATATTTAAGGTACTCCAACTTAAAAATTAGCAGCAAAAAATTTCACGATTATGTCTTCTGAATTATGAATATAATTTAAAAGTAAAGTTTCTAATTTTTAATGTATTTTTAGCTTATTAAATATTTGAATATGTTATAATTAATTTGTAATTTATCATTATCGTGGACATTGTATTAGCATTTTAAATCATAACATTTATATTAAATGATATTGTATTTATTTTTATATCTTAATTTTATTTTTAGATTACTTGTTATTTATAATAATTTAATATTAATAAATAATTTTATTTTTTAATTGTAATTTTCATTATACTTTGCCACAAGTAATGTAATAATTGTTGGATTTGTGTTCTTGTAGAGTTCACGTAAGTTTAGTGATAATATGACTAAATCAAATAATTTAAGTTACTCAATTCAAAGACTACATAAATGATTTCCTTTATTATGAAATATACGTATGATTCTATTAAACATGTCGTAATAATAAAATAATATTATTAATAATAATATTCAATCATTTCCACAGCTTATAGAATAGGATAATATTTGACTTGGGAAACTTAGAATATTTAATAATTTGGAATATTATTCACTATATTTTTCTAAAGTATGTTAATTTCTTGTATTTTTAGAAATTAGTGTGTCTCTATCATTAAAATTTGCTCTTTTTTATTTTTAATATTAGATATTAAAATTTACTATTATTTTAGTTGATAAACAGTATGGTTACAAAATAATATCATAGTACTGTAGGGCTTGGTTGTAGCATTCTTTGTCTCTATTCTTGTGTTGATTCAGTCTTAATTCCTTGTGAACTTTTTGGTTAACTTGCTGTCGGGTAGACTTAACGCACGTTGTGCAATTGATACAGAAGAAAAATCCAAATCCAATCGATCCGTAGACTCCTTCGAGTGGAAGGAGACCTCAGGACCATCCAATTCTACACTAAAGTTAAAAAATGAAGTCGGCGTGGAATATGATTGTCGTAGAAGTCCTAGATCAATTTACAGTAGAAAGGACATAATTTTCCCAACTTCATTTTTTTAATGTTTTAAAATTCGGACCCAATATTAAATTGGTTAAAGAAAAAATTTAAAGTTTAAAAGTTTAAATAAATAAGAAGTAAAAGTTATAAGAATAATTAAAAATAAAATATAAAATAAAATATCTTATTAAAATAAAAATGCACTAATAATGTTTATTAATATATAATAGATTAATAATAAATATAACAATTTAATTATAAACTAAGATTGAATCTAATATAAATTTTAAAATAATAATAATAATAATTTTATTCCAATATTATAATTTATTTAAAAATTATAAAAGTTGAAGTATATTTAAAAAAAGTCAAAACAAAACACTCTAAGTTTATTCTAATTTCCTTTTTAATGTCCTTTAAATACACTTCTTTATATTTGAAATATTATTTTTAACACATTCTTAATTATTTTAAGCAAAATTACTTATATATACTAACTAATAATTTAATTTATTAAATAAATTTATGATAAAAATAATAATTAGAATCTAACAATAATAATTTAAAAATTTTCGATTAAAATGTAAGAAGATAAATAAAGAATATAATTTTTCACATATATAATTTATTAATGAGATTAAATAAATATATTATTTTTTAAGAATAAAATAGTACTTTGTTTTTAAAAATAATAATTTAAAATAAAGTTTTAAATTAAAATATAAAGAATATAAATTTTGAAAAGTATAATTTTTTGTTTAGATTACATGAAAGAGTTGAAAAGAAATTAAATTTCATTAAAAATTTAAAAGATTTATAAATCTACCCTTTAAAATCTTACTTTCATTATAATGCATTTTATTAAATTTTAAAGTTAAAAGATTTACAACAATAAGTAGGGTCGCATTTGGTGTGCGTGGCTAAAAGAGGAACTTAAATGTTGATAGTAAGTCCACATCATTAATAATATATAGGTCTTGTAGCATTAAATAGACTATAGATCTTACATAATTTAAAAAGACTTAACCGATTTTTAAAAAAATTGGGTCGTCTTTACTTAACTGGCTGATTTTTTACAGAAAGTTTAAAAGTACCAAAATCTGACCAATTCATATTTAATTATTTATTTCGGTTAAATATCCAATCCGATTTTAAAATCATTGCTTTCCTTTCCCTTTACGTTCCCTGCATTTATCCATGGTAGTAGACCAAGTTTACAAGTCAGTCAAGGAGTACAAATAAAATAAAATCTCTACCGGAAAGAAAAATTCTTATTATATTTTTATAAAATTATTTTTTATGTCCTATAAATAATTTTACAAGTCAGTCAAGTTTACATGTCGTGTCAATGTTTGCCTTGACTTAGTCTTGTGGCTGTTGAGATAAATGCAAATTGTAAATATTGTTAGCTATCTGATAAGGTGTAAATATTGTTAGCTATCTGATAAGGTGTTTAAATTTAGATCTTATTCTATTAACCGTAGGATTCTACTTGTGTAAGCAATTGTATTTAAACTCCTGTAAAGGCTTGATATCAACATCGAATTTTCATCATTCTTTCAGTTCTTCTATATGGTATCAGAGCCATTAACCTCTAGCTGAGCCGATCCAAATTCTTCCGCTCCATTTAACCACAGCAATCATGACAGGCACAAACAACCACAATGTTGTCAATGCTGACAACACAAACTCATCCTCTTCCATTGTCCAATTCAACCCGGCTTCACAACTTCCTCTCAAGCTAACTGGTAGTACCAACTTCTCCACCTGGAAAGCACAGGTCTCTATGCTGATGCACGGTCACGACCTTTTCGGTCACCTTGACGGCACCAAACCAGCCCCTGATCGCGCCAATGATACTGCTCAAACACCCAACCCAGCCTTTGCCCTCTGGTTCCGACAGGACCAACTAATACAAAACGCCCTCATGGCCTCAGTTGACCCAACCATTGCACCTGTGATAGCCAATGCCACCTCTGCCCACCGTGCGTGGCAATCTCTTCACTCAACCTATGCAAGCAAGTCCCAATCTCGCCTATTCAGCCTTAGAGACCAACTTGCCCGGCTCTCAAAAGACACCATGCCTATGACTGATTACCTTCACCGAGTCAAATCTCTGGCCGATGAACTTGCCCAAGCCGGAGCACCACTAGCCAATGATGAATTGGTTGTTCAAATCCTTCGTGGCCTCGGAACTGAATACCGTGAGATATCTGCTGCAATTCGTGCCCGTGACACAACCATCTCTTATGAAGATTTGTATGACAAACTCCTAGACCATGAAGTATTTCTTCAACATGAGGAACTGAAAAAGCCAGCAGCTCCTATCACTGCTGCAGTCGCACAACGCAACAAGCCGCCTTCAAATCCAAATTTCAAGAACAACCGCAAAAACTCACAGCCATGGCGCCCCAATGAACGCTTTAACAATCAAGCACCCCAGTGGCGTGAGAACAATCGGTCCAACAATTGGAACAACAATGGCCGCAGAAATAACAATATTGAGCCTGTCAAGTGTCAATTATGCAAGAAGGTTGGGCATGAAGCTGATGTTTGCCGCTCAATGTCTCACAATCATTTTGAAGCAAAGGCCAACTATGCAATGGGAAATCCGAGTCATCACAATACCTGGCTGCTTGATTCTGGTGCCTCACACCACATGACATCCGAATCCCGAGACATGCCTGAATACTTCGGCAACGATGGTATTACGGTTGTAAATGGTATGAAAATTCCGATAACCCACTCAGGTTCAACTCAATTAATTGCTTCGAATAATACTTTCAGACTCTCTAACACTCTTTGTGCACCACAAATCAATCACAATTTAATATCAGTTTCTCAATTTTGCAATGACAACAACACATCTATTGAGTTTT
Organism: Erythroxylum cataractarum; assembly: GCA_024703695.1. Classification (NCBI taxonomy): domain Eukaryota; kingdom Viridiplantae; phylum Streptophyta; class Magnoliopsida; order Malpighiales; family Erythroxylaceae; genus Erythroxylum; species Erythroxylum cataractarum. The sequence goes on along the minus strand of JANJEY010000008.1, from coordinate 40,896,415 downwards.
TTCCCTCTTCCTTTTGTGTGAAGGACCTACAATCGAGGACACCATTGGTGCACGGACGGAGTAAAGATGGCTTGTATGAGTGGCCTCAACAAAAATTCCCACCACCGCGAGCCTTCCTAGTCAACAAAACAATCCCGATTGATGTTTGGCACCATAGATTAGGTCACCCTAGTGTAAGGACTTTGCATTTCATTTGCAGCAAATTTTCTTTACCATTTTCCAAACATCACAAAATTTCATCTTGTAATTCTTGTCAATGCAATAAATCACATCGTTTGCCGTTTAAAGAGTTTACTCTCTCAAGTACTAAGCCTTTGCAAATCATTTTTAGCGACTTATGGGGTCCCTCACCAATCTTATCACTTGACAAAAAATTGTACTACTGCAGTTGATCAACATACCAAATACACATGGCTTTATACCTTGAAAAACAAGAGTGAAGTGAAAACGATCTTTCAAACATTGAAACCACTACTTGAGAAACACTTTGTTGCACATATCCTATCCTTGTACACTGATGGTGGCACTGAATATAAAAGTCTTGCCTCTTATTTGCAAGAACATGGGATTGAGCATCTGATAAGCCCACCATACACACCACAAAGGGTTGCCGTAGCTGAACGACGTCATAGACATATCGTTGAAACGACAAAAGCCTTGATGTCCGAGGCTTCTCTACCACCCTCATTTTGGTCATTTGCCTGCCACCATGCTGTCTCTACTCAATTCATAATAAAGCGAAAATTTAGTTCGTATTTTATTCCGAAGCTTAAACTTTTTCTTGCCGTATCTTCCGAATTGTTCTCAAAATTGATCCATTTCAACTACCTTAGCCACACAAGTATCTTACTTCTAACGGTATCTATATAACAGGTTAAGAGAACTCTGTAACTTTTACATAAAGAGTTAAGCCGGAAATGCTAGCTCCATAAAACTTAAGCTTATTTATAATAAACTTTGGACCTTTAGTAATTTAATTGAACTTAAATTCTAATTTCAATTAAACTTTATTAGAATTACAAATAATTCTAATTAAATACCAATTATACCTATATAAGATTTAATATCTCATATTGATTTTTATTTATTAAATATCTCATATTTAATCATAAAGTTTCTCAAATTTTACAATCAAGCCCAATTTGATTAAATTAACTTTGCTCTCTTCAACTCATTTTATATGTGAGATCCATTAGGTTCTCAAATATGTAAAGTAGTCCTAGAATTATTCTTCAATGCTAAGTTACTAAAAGTCTAAAACAAGAAACATTTTCCTAAAGTTTCTACATCTAATTCATTAAGGGATTTTAAAACTATTGCCTATTGTAATACTTTCTATAAGCTAATTAGCAAACTCCTTTCTAATGAGTTGAAACTAGTGCCCCCTTACATCAATAATGACACCTAGATTGCCTTCATTAGTGGAAGATCTATAAGAGACAATATTCTACTTGTCCAGGAAATTGTAAAGAATTATAGGTTTAAACTCCAATTATGAAATGAAAATTGACCTTTATATAGCCTTTGAATTAGTGGTTTGGAAGTTCATTATTGAATCTTTACAAACTTTTTGATTTCCCTTTCTATTCATATCCTAGCTAAGCAAGTGCATTAAAACTACCTATTATAATGTTCTCATTAATGTTGAGGCCTTAAAGTTGTTTAAAAGTCTAGAGGGATTAGGACATTTGATAACTTAGGATATATAATGCTTCCTGTACAGATGACATTATGCATTTTTTAAAGCTGATTTAACATCAATCTCCTATCTTAAGAATTCCCTGGATAAGTTCAAATAGTCATTAGTCTTAAAAGTCAACAATGGTAAGAGTTATATAATGTTCTTAGATGACGCATCTCATATATTGTAAGTACTCACTGATCGCTCTAGATTGCCTTTGAAAATGTCTCCTTTCACTTAACTTAGTGTGCTAATGACCTTAATTAGAATCTCCTTCAATGATTTGTAGAGGCTATATTATATGGTAATTAATAAAATTGGATATTGGTGCAACAAATCATTATATTTTGCAAGGAGGATACAATTAATGTCCTATATGCTTAGCAAAATATATTTATATTGGGTTTTATATATTTTCCTACCCAAAAGGATTCGTAAAGATATAAAAAGGCTTTTTAGGAAATTTCTTTAGTTAAGGAAAACACAAAAAAAGCCTTATGTAAAGGTAACTTAGAAAATAGTATGCTTACCGAGACATAAAGGAGGCTTAGGAGTACACTTAATCAAAGTGATACAAAAGGTGTTTTTAGCTAAGAAACTATATGGAATATTTAAAACAAAAAGTCCTTTTAGGTTAAATGGGTCCATGATCATTATATAAGGAACAAAAACTTCTAGATGTTGGTCCAAATACTCAATTAAAAGAACTGATTGTTTACACACATTAGATGCTTAGTTGAAAATGGAAACAAAACTTGGCTATAGTATAATAATTGGAGTACTATAGGACCCTTGTATAGACACCTATACTACCAAAATCTTAGGCTTCTCTATTTTGCGATGACTATGGTAACTGCATTTAATAAGTAGAGTTATTGGTTTTATGACAATATGAGCAATGCGTTATTCCAATCATATTTTTCCAACTATTCCCATAGGACAGATGAAGAGGATAATATAATATGGATCCATAAGTCTATTAAATGCTTCTTTAATGTTTCATATAATGAATTGACATGAGATCGTGCCCTTAAATTTAAACGATTCATGCTTGTTTAGGGAAATTTCCTTACTCCCAGACAAAATTAAAGGACTAACTATATCAGATCATTCTTGTATACTCTGCTAAGGAACAAATGAGATCTATGATCATTTTTTCTTTAACTACCCCTTTGCAAATAAACTACGGTAGAAGATCTAAGTGTTATGTAACAAATTCTCATATGCAAATTCCTGGAATGACATACTTAGCTAAGACACTAATCTCAACCATTTAAGTAAGGAGGATCACAATCTTTTTAGATAACACCATTTACATAATATGGTGGGAAAGAAACTCTAGGATTTTTAGAAACAAACAAGATGTTAAAGTTGTCATCCAAATCAGCATATGCAAGAATATAAAAATAATCTATCCAAAAGCCCCTCTCTGGCATTATTGCCAGATTTGGCTCACAGATGGGGTTATAACCTCTACTTGCTAGCTTACTCCTGTAAACAATTTTTATAGACAAATGGTATTGCCACCTCAATACAGGTGGTGTTCAAGGGCATGGAATTCATCTTTTGTAAAAGAACAAAATTGCACCAAGGCAAGGCTGAGTGTCTTCCTTAAGTCTACTACCTGAAGTGAACTCTCAAACTAGCTTATCATTGTAGTTCTTTACAAACTTAGAATAAATCATAAAGTGTTGTATATAGATTTCATGTTATACACATCTTAGTTTAGCTAGTTCTTTCAATTGTAACTATTGAACATAGTGCATTCATGCTTCCTTTTTGGAAGTATATATTTCTTTAATTTCTAAAAAATATTTAAAACTTCAAAATAACAAAAGACTTATTCCTTTTATTTATCAAATTATCTACAATGCCAATCTCTTTTTTCAAAAAATATCTTCATAAGAAATAATACCTTGAACAAAATAATACCTAATGCGAATATGATTTGTCCTCTTTAGAAATGTTTGATCCTTAGTCAAATGTATATCAATTTGACTATCATAATGGACTGTAAAGGCCTTAAAATCTAAATTGAGTTTAGTAAACAAATATATCAACCAAATAGTCTCTTTTAAAGCTTTTATAATAGCCATATACTCAGCTTATATACTAGATTGTGCAACTATAGCCTACAAAGTTGCTTTCTAACTAACTGTACAACCACCAATAAAAGTTACATAGCTCATAAGAGACATTCTTCTATCAAGGTTACCTACATAATTTGAATCAACATAGCTAATTAATCTTCTTTATTTTTTACCCAACCCTAAACATATATTTATACTACCTAATAAGTATCCTATAATTTATTACCTATTAGTGTTTCTTTTTTAAGACTGATATATATATTTTAATAATAATAAAAGTGTATGAAATATTAGGATGAATGCATACTGTAACATATATAATGCTACCAACTACATTAAATTTGGGAATATGAGATATATAATTAACATTATAATCTATCTGTAGTGGGTGAGCAATTAGAAGTTTAAAATAAGTTATAACTGGAGTATTGATAAGTTTAAAATTAGTTATGTTAAATCTCTTTAAATTAGTTATGATAAATCTCTCCAAAACATTCTCAGTATAATTATGTTAGGTAAGGCCTAATATCATTTTATTTTTATATCGAAGTATCTCCTTACTAAGAATATTTTTACAAATCCTAAATATTTCAATTAAAATTCATTACTTAACAAGGATTTCAATATGTTAACTATATATTATATATATCTTTAGCAGCAATAAACATAGGATCAATATACAGCATCAGATAAGTGAATGACTTATCAGGGTGTCTCTTATGATAAACATAACATTCTATGATTATAGTCATGACAAATCATAAATGATTTAAAGTATTTATACCACCAAGTAGGTGATTGTTTCAACTAATTAATAAACATTTTCAATAAGTAGACATTATCTTCTTTTCCTTTAACTGTGAAAATTTAGGTTGCTATATATAGGTCTTCTCTTTGAGATACCGTGTAATTTTTTTTTTAACACTTATATATTCCAACTCAAGGTAATACATAGCACTAAAAACAATTAAAATATGAATAAGGAGTATTTTATAATAGGAGAAATTATATCATTAAAATCAACTTCCTTTTTGTGACTGTACCTTTCTATAACTAATTAGGTCATATACCTTATGCCTTCCAGTCTTGAAATGTTATTTTTTCTTTATCAATAAAGATCTATTTGCAACCAATGATCTTCTTAGTGAAAAGTTTAGTAGCTTCTAAGTTTAAGTTTTCTAGAGGGACTCAATTTCATTGTGTATAACTACAATTGGTTCATATATAAGAAATATATACCTTTTGAATATTGATTCCAATTTAACATATTTTACATATAAATATTTAGAATAACCAAATATAAAAAATATAATAACTAGAATGTTTACTAAACCATACTTCTTTAGGAGTAACAAAATCAAGAGATGTGTAAGGAGAGTAGTAGCCAAATAACAAGTTGTGGATAATGCTAAGAATCTTTAGAAAATTAGAGTTTGATAGCATAGACTACCCTATCGAATAATATTTTGTTCTGAAGCTTAACAACTCCGTTATGTTAAGAAGTTCTTATAACTATACAATGTCAGAATATACCATGATTTTTACAAAATCCCCCCTCTATAAAATTATAAATCATTATCAATTTTGAGATGTTTAATTAGTCTTTAGTTTTATTTTCAATCAATTCCTTCCCTTACTTGAATGAAACAAAGATGTCAATTTTACTTTTGAAAAATTAAAATCATACATTCTTATAGTAATTATCAATGAAGGTAAGCATATGTTATGCTCCACTTATTAGAGGAACTTAAATGAATCCAATATATTCAAGTGGATGTAATTAAAAGTAACTTTGATTTTATGAGTGGATAAATTGATGTTCACTCTTTTCTGCTTCTTAAAGATGCAATGATCACAAAATTTCCTACTTTGATGTATGTCTCTCATCTAGCAATTCTCTTTTTCTTAGTAAGGTTATACCTTTCTAGCTCAGGTGTCCTAATCTCTTGTATCGTAACCTAGTATCACTAAAATTTGAAAAAGAAGATGTAGCTCCATCTAGAACATACAAAATAAGGCTTTCATCATAACTATAGCACCCATTGGAGCTTCTAAAATCTGACCTCCACCACTATAACTATACATGTTAGCTTTGAGGGTACTTAAAAAAATTAGATTCTTTTTTGAATTTAGACTATGTTAGACATCAGTCAGAGTTTATAACACACTATCATACATCTGGATTTGGATTGTTCATATACTAGTAGTCTAGAAAGGTTGATTATTCCCCCATTAAGCCAACTCCATTATCAACAACTTGATAAGTAGAAAACTAGTTCTTTTTTGGAAACATGTGAAAAAACAAGTATTATCTAAACTCTACTATGGTAGAAATGTTTGCTATTTGAAATTGTGATCGCAAATGGACAAGACAATATTTACCATCTATACTTGTTTCTGATCGTAGCTTTTTTGATAAGTGTAGTTTTAATATTTTAACCTCGACATTCTGCAAGTGTATGGGTCATTCGTGTAGTACCTAAGGTGTTGATCCCACAAGGAGGGTTAATCTAATCCTAACATTTAAGGCTAAAACTAATAACAGAAATTCAAATTTAACTAAACTAAAACAATTATGCAATTTAATCAATCTATTCAATCGAACAACTCAATTCAAGAATTAATCACAAAATATTAACAAATCAACAAATTGTAACACACATATGAAGCATTAATATAAGGAACTATCAATTTAGAGAAAGGGAAATTTTTACTTATCTTCAACACTAATCTAATTAATTATGAATTGTTAGATTATTAATTCTAAATGATCATAGGTTGATTACTCTCTCTCGAGTTATAACCAATACCCCTAAATTATAAACCCTAATCAAATTATGGAAAATTTCAATTTCTCAATTCATAATTTATCCAAACCCTAACTAGATCTGAAGTTTTCCACTAGACTACCGGAAACCTATATGAAACCTCTCTTCACACAATTATCGATTTGATTGATTCCTTGTTCTTATTAAATCACCTAACTCTCATTAGCCCAATTTAATTATTTTTCATTCGATTCATCCTCTTAGTCTATCATTGAATTATGCAAATGCAAAATCAATCATAATAAATCCAAATAAACATAAACAATTAGATTTTTTTTGAATCAAAGATAAAAAAACAACCCAAAGGTGAGTTTAGACATTCCTCAACATTCATAAAATCCTATTTCAACAGCTATCCTAACTCTATACATAAATAAAATTGAAATACACTAAAAACCAGATCTAAACGGATGACGAGGTAGCAACATCAAGAAACCTCCTATTTTGGGAAGTACTTCATAGTGGCTTCTTCGCCACGTCTCTTTTCTTTCGTCTCTTTCTTAATCTCTCGATGAAGTCTCTCTAGCATTTCTTGATGGTGGCTAATTGAAGAAACTTCTTTTTCCCCTCCTGTCTTGTTTTTTTATACTTGATGTGTTTGTGGAAGCCCTAGGGTTTTTTGGGGGTCGAGAAGGTCTGAAAAAATCTTCAAATTTTGGCTTTTTTGTGTGTCTGCACGTCTATCCGATGCAGGCCATGATCATGGGCCAAATGTAAGCTCTCTGACACAATCATGGCAGGAATGCCATGATCATGAGTCAAATCTGATGCTTTTGTCACGATCATGGCACGATTGTGGTAATTTGGCCATGATCGTGGGCTGTCGCGTTACTTCTGTCATGATTGTAACATCCCGTTACCGATGTGAGAGCATATTGGTAATTAGGATGGTTTGAGCAGTGAGTGCATTCGTGACTAAATTGCACGCATAGTGAG
>JANJEY010000008.1:40874336-40884708 GCA_024703695.1 Erythroxylum cataractarum | reverse complement strand
CATGTATTTCATGTTGTAAATGAATTATGGATTTGTGTATATAATCGAAATGTGAATGTGTCTTGGATATTGAAGTACTATATGTGTATATGAATGTGATTGATTGCGTTTGGATTCTGGACAAAAGGTCCGATGATTGTTGTGATGGATTTGAAATATTGAAGTGCTTATTGTGTATGAATTGTGGGTATATCGATTTGTGTGTAAGGTGTTTTATGGCAAAAGAAAAATAAGATTTTGTTTAAATGATGAGATATGAATGAATATGAAGAAGAAAATGATTTGAGGTTGAGGGATTGATGAAAATCCCATTTGGAAGTGGTTTTGCTTTGATTGATGGAAAAAAAGAAAAAAAATTATACCGATTTGGATTGGTTTAGACCGATTGTCTTATAGTTTTCCAACGTGACACGTGATCTTTGTTTTTTACAAGTATTCGTCTTCAGATGTTAGAGTTAAGTTTTTGTCCTTCAGCAATTTGTTTGCTTTGTTTCTGAGTCAATTCGATTCGCATTTGATTCCTTAACTTTCGCCAAGTATAAGTTTGCTCACATTTAGTTCATATTTTCGATTTATGATTATGAGGTTGTGTTCCGAAAATAGGACCTAACAAGGGAGATAGAAGATGAAGGAGAACTAGGAAATAACTAGCTAAGTGATAAATTGAAGTAAGGGATCTTAGTAAGAATAGAAGCACTCATGCCATCTTCCATTAAGAAACCACCCACTCTTAAGTTAAAACCCTTACCTACACATCATAGGTATACCTTTCTAGGAAAGGGTCAAACTTTACCCATCATAATTTCAAACTAGTTGGATGGGGAACAAGGAAATAAAGTGGTAGAGACCATTAGGAAGAGGATGAGATCCATAGGACGAAAAATTTCTTACATAAGAGGAATAAGTAATATGGTGATGCATAGGCTTAACCTTGATAAAGGAAGCAAGGAGGTGAGGGAAAGACAAAAAAGGTTAAACCCTCACATGAAAAAATGTTATTTACCTTATTTTAGATAGTGAATAGATTAGTCTAGTATAATGTGTACATAAAAAAGGAGGCATTACAGTGATGGGGAGTGAAAAGTGAGATGATTTCTACTCGCATGGTCACAAGTTAGAGAGTTTGTATTGATTACAAGAATCTCATCATGATTAATAAAAAGGATCAATTTCCTTTACCATTTATAGATCAAATGATTGAAATGGTGACTGTCCACGTATTTTATTGTTTCCTTAATGGATAATCAATATACATTCAAATTTTCATATATCCAAAAGATTAAAAGAAGACTGCCTTCACATGTCCTTATGGAACACTTGCAATGAGGCAGATTCCATTTGGGTTTTGTATTGCAGCAATAACTTTTTAAAGGTGTATCATGTTTTCTTTTCCATATATGATTGAAGACATTATGGAAATATTTATGGATGATTTTTTAGTCTTTAGAGACTCTTTTGATCACTGCTTAATAAATTTGAATAGAGTTCTTCAAAGATATGAAGAATCACATTTATTTCTCAACTGGGAGAAATTCCATTTCATGATGCACGAGGGTGTAGTTTTGGGACTTAAGATATTGCCTGAAGGTATAAAAGTAGACAAAACCAAAATAGAGATCATTGAGTAGTTTCCACTACCGAATAATGTCAAAGATGATCATTCATTTTTAGGAAATGTAAGATTTTATTGTTGAATTATTAAGGGCTTCTCGCTCATTTCTAGACCTTTAACTAATATATTAGTTAACGATGTGCCTTTTAATTTTGCGAACAGATGTTTACTTACTTTTAATGGGTTGAAGGATGCACTCATTTCATTAACTATATTGTTTTTACCAAATTGGTCATTACCATTTGAGGTTATGTGCGATTCTAGTGATTAATCAGTAGGATGTGTGTTAGGGCAATGAAAGGACAAAAGGTTGTAAGTTATCTACTATGTAAACAAGAAGTTAGCAAGAGCCTAACTAAATTACACCACTACAAAAGGATTTATTAATAATTGTATTCATGTGTGGCAAGTTTTGGTCTTATCTTTTGGGATCTAAAATGATCATCTATATCGACCATATGGTATTGAGGTATCTCTTTGAAAAGAAAGATGCAAAACTAAGACTTATCTGACTACTTCAAGAATTTGACATTAAGATTAAAGACAAAAAGGGAACAAAAAAATTAATGGTTATTCACTTATCAAATATAGAAAGAGGGGAGGTATAATAGAGTGAAGATATCAATGGTTGACTCCCTAATGAATCCTTTGTAATGATAAATTACTTATTAGTTCCATGGTATATTGATATAGAAAATTATATTGCAGATGTCATCCTACCCCTTAATTTGTCTTATCAACAAGGGAAAATGTTATTGTATGAGTGCACTCACTATTTTTGGGATAAATCAATCCTATGCAATACTTGTGTTGATAGTTTATTTAGGAGATATGCTCCAAAGGAGGAGATGTTATAAATACTAACACATTTTCATGATTTTTAAATAGGGCAATATAAAACAAACAAGATGGCAATTTAAGTATTGGAATGCAGATTCTATTAACCTAACTTGTCCAAGAATGCTTGCGAGTTGTTATGCAATGTGATCAGTTCCAAAGAGTGGGAATATTTTGAAGATATATGAGATGCCCTTTTCTAATATCTTAGAGGTAGAAGCATTGATGTATAGGGATTGTATTTCATGGGACTGTTTCTATCCTATATAAGATGCACTTTTCTAACATCATAAAGGTAAAAGCATTGGTATATGGGGATTGTATTTCATAGGACTATTCCCATCCTCTGTAGGAATCATATATAAATTGGTGGGAGTATATTCTGTTTTAAGATGACCTAAAGTAATGGAAACTTTAACTAATGATGTTAAGGTGGTTCAAAAGTTCATAAAAAGGTTATTCAGTAGATTTGCAGTGCCAAGAGCAATAATAAGTGATGGAAAAGCCCATTTCTGTAATAAATCATTTAAAACTCTTCTTAAGATATACGGAGTCTTCCATCGAGTGGTCATAACTTATCATTTGTAAATAAGTGGTCAAGTGGAGGTTGTTAACTTAAGCTAAAGAGAATCCTAGAGAAGATGGTCATTAGTTTGAGAAAGGATTAAACATTTAAGCTTCATAATGCTTTATGGGCATATTGAACCACCTTTAAGATTCCTATTAGTATAACAACCTTCCAACTTATTTATAGGAAGGCTTTTCACGTACCTATGGATTTAGAGCATAAGGGATATTGGGTGACTGAGGCTTTAAATTTCGATTGGAAGACATTTGGTGAAAATCAACTCCTATAACTAAACGAGTTACAATATTTAAGGCTAAATGCTCACGAGAATGCCAAGTTGTATAAGGAAAAAGTTTAAAAATAGCATTATTTTCATATTGAAAAAAAGATTTCAAATTTGGAGATGTGACTTTATTATTGAACTTAAGATTGAAATTATTTTTTAGAAAGCCAAGTCACATTGAAGTGGTCCTTTAAAAGTGACCCAAGTGTTTGAATATTAAGTTTTAGAATTGGAGAATGATAAAAAGGAAACATTTAAAGTGAATGGTCATAGATGCAAACCATATTTCAAATGAGGATATTCACATGAAAGGGAAGTAGTTTCTTTCCTTTTTTTGGTTTAAAATAATTAAATTGAAATTGTCAAGCTAGTGACCTTAAAATTAGCATGTTATGCTTTCATTAGGATTTTGTAATTTCTTACATGATAATTTATTATTTTTTCATGATTTTTGGAGTGAGTTTGGTTGACGAATGATAATTTGAATTGTGTCAAATGGTTGCGGGAAATATCTAAGAGGATGCATATTTAGGTAGACGTATGATGATCCAATATAGAAGGAGTAACCTTGTTCAATCCCAATTTTATGCATAATCGTTCATTTATGCATGATCATTCAATCCTAATTTTACCCCCTAAAAAATTAATAAACTCTTTATATCCTTCTTCTTTCTTCCTCCTCTCATCTTCTCTCTCTAATTGGCAAGCCCCACTCTCTCCTCATGATTTCTTTCAACTTTGACTTAAATTTTATGCACATTTCACATTTTTCTTTCACTTTTCTTCCATTTTAACATCGTTTACCTACAAATCTAGCAATTCATACAATAGAAAATACCTTTTAGTGGTTTTTTCAAGATATTTTTTCTCTCTCTTATATGTTTTTTTTTTAATTTTCTTGTGCTTATCTTGCGGCTTCTCCAACACGAAGACACAAGGAGTGAAAAAACTTGTCCATAAGTCCTAACCTAAGGGCAAAAAGAAGGTATCTAGAAGTGGTGCACGTGATTTGGCAATAAATTTTAGAGCTCCTTTCCTAATCTTCTCACAAGAAGAAGGTGAGAAGTTCCAAAAACTTAATTCCAAAAATATGGTTGCACCTAAATATTTTTATTTAAAATATTTTAAGGATTTAGGTTTCAAAGAAAATTTTTAATCTCTAAGTATTATAATTCATTAGAACTAATTCATTCATAATGATTATGTTATATATGAAAATTTAACTTTTGAATTATACACTACATTAAGTTTTGAGCCTAAAAAGTTAGATAATTTTTTGTTTAGATTAAAAGAGAACCTATGTAACTTGGATTATTTATTATGAAGGAAATATCTGGATTCCTTAAAATAAAAATTATCAAAATACATAATGATTTTCATGCCACCTCTTTTTGGACTAAGTTGATTGGTTTAAATATGTTTGACTCGCATAATACACCAAACAATGTTATTCAGAGTCCAAAACATTTATTACTCCATAAATTCACGTATTACACTACTTTTGTTAAAAGTTAGAGTCAAAAAATTTCTAAAAAGGATTTATTCTTACTTTGGAGTATTAACCAAAAAATCAATGTCTACACATTGACCCAGATTTTTCAAACAATAGTTACTTCACTTACAAAAAAATAGTTATTTAGGCATATAACTTTTAGTAACTACTTTGGCTCAATAACCTAGTGTTATTCTTGATGGGCTATTCTTTATTTTGTTTGAAAGGGTTAAATAATACACACTTGATGAGGGATGAGATCTTGAAGTCATATGTTTATTGCTTTATATTCAATTTAATTCGAGAGATTAGATTAGATTATTTATGTTGGGTTGCATAGCAAGAAATAATAACCTAATATACTTATAAACATCCAATTAATAGGCAATTGAGAAGAGATTTTAACTTATTAGTTACCCATAAAATTGCTTCAAATCTAATTGCATAGTTAGGAAGAGTTTTGTTAGATCGATAGGTGACAATTTAATTAATAGTTGTTTTAATTAGGATTACTTAATTATATCATAAGAGAGGGTAATCATAATTATTAGATATCTAGGACCAAGTAGTATTAAATCAAAAAGGTGAAGTGAAAACAAATAAATATTGAAGTAATTCCTAGTTTCATCATTGATCAATTAATTAATTCACTACGTATACTTCATTGTTTAATTATCCATTCTCTATTTCTAGTTTAAATTTTTATTAATTATCTTATTTTTTATCTTAAACAAAATTTGAAAGAATTGATGGGTGACTAATCCTCACAGGATGATACTCTTTATGCTATAAGTTAATATTTGTATACTTATAGTAAAGAAATTTTTTAATTTAAAACTTCATCAAAACATTCAACATGTTTATTTACCAATAAGTCATGCAGGGACTTGCTAAAGGATTCAAATCCTAAATTTATTTGTAATAATTCGGATTGGAATAAATTTTTAGCCACTAATGTGGCTTTTGTACTTTATTTATTTATAAAGGAGAGACTTGCAACACTGGAGTTAGTAATAAGGACTTTAGCTCCCAAATAAATCTCAATGGCAAGTTTTGTTGACAATCCTAAGAATTTTTAAACTACTTAATGCATTGAATATTCTTACTCTAAATTAGTGTAATCTAATGTCCTAAAACATATAGGGTGTTTTATAAGATCAGGGACTGGATATGTGCCATTCAATGGGCTCTCAATACTCAATGAAGAAATAAAGATGACATAAAATTCATACAACTTGCTCTAGGATGATTAGCCTATAGTTTATGATAGGAGAGGAATTAGCATATGTTAACAGGGTTTAACAGGGCTGTCAATGTTGTGTTTCATAGAAACATCTTAATAATTTAAGAAATGGTAATAGTTATGGTAACAAAACTATCCATCTCCTTTAAGGTGACTTTCAGGCCTTAATCTCTTATTGCTTCTTTATCAAATTAATTTCCATAAGAAGTGTATTCATTTATCATACATGGAGAGCTTAAGTTTTTTATTATGATTAATTTAAGCAGTTGATTGTTTTATTCCTCTATTTTGCTCTTGTAACTTTCTAGGTTCATTTTTAATAGAGGAGGCCTCTTTTTATGTAATATTTTGGCTAAGGCTTTATATTATTATACATTCTTTTAACTTCTAACAAAATACTTTCTAAATAACTTATAGACTCAATCACTAGTCACTACATCTCCTTTCTTTCTTTGTAATAACAATCTCTATTGACAAGAAAGAGCAAGCTTTCTGCACGATTACAGTTTTAAATAATACTAAAAAGTTGTACATAGGTATAATGAGTACGTATAAAGACCATATTTTCTTGGCGCATATCAACTTGCCTAATTAAAAATCTTATAGAGTTATTTTGGTGACAAATTACATAGGAATTAAACCACTTAACATTAAATCAAGACTCAAATGTTACCTATTTGGTAGTAATTGCCAATAAATTTGATTTTTCAATACAATTGCTAAATCAATATTAGGCTTAGTAGTTAGGTTTAGGTCTAACTCGACCCAGCCTAGCCTGAAATCAACGTGTCGGGTTTAGGTTGACCAAGCCTTGGTTTGAGCCTCAAACCCCATTTTTTGGGCGCAACTGAACTTAAGCTTAAGTTGTCCAACCCTAGCCAGGCCCGAGGCCTGATGGGTAATGAACAAACAATAATGTTTTTAGCAAAACGACAATGTTTTTGAAAATCTTTTAAAAAAAATAAAAAGGACCCGACCTGACCTATTATTATCCCTAATCAATATTGACATTAAGTTTCCAATATTATGGCTAAATTGGTTCAAATTTCTTGCATTTAACGTCTCATGAGCATTCAAAAAATTTAAGAGATAAAGAACCTTCAGACAAAATATATATTGGAATACTGAAATTATATGTAATTTTTTGGAATTCCCTTTTATGTTCTTGAAGTGATCTTTAATATTTTTTAAACCTTTTGTATTTCCTAGAAGACCTCTTATATAATAGCTTGTTTTCCATATTAGGGATTAGAGCCTTCGACTGTTGCATAGCCATATCATTAAGAATTCATGAATTGAATTTCATTCACATGCATAATGATAGCATACACATATGAATTATGATTTAGTACACATTACAAAGAATGTATAGGCACTCAATTGATTTATTCTGGGGTATGAAAGGTTTTTAATGATCTTGATGTTATTTGTGTATTGTTTATGCCTTGCACTTTGGTTTGATTGATTACAAGTAGTAAATGTGGAATTAATTGGTATAATTAGAAAATTGATGAATTAAAATATACATTTGGTCTAGTAAGACAAATGAACACAAGAAAAATTAGGATGACTAAGCCTATAATTGAGTAACATTTGGCATAGATAAATAAGTAAAATTTGGTATAAATAATTAATTGAAAATGGCATTGATCATTAAGTGACATATGGCCTATTAGACATTTGGCAACTTATTTTTGGGAAAAACGGAAGGCATGCCTAGTGAAAAATGTCAAGGTAATAAGGTGACACCTAGCACCTAATGTGTCAAACTTTTGCATAAGTAGTTTCAACTTTGTTCATTCCTCCCTTTTCCCTTACTCTCACCATCGAAACCCTCCGAACTTCTAGACGTGGCTTCCATTTTTTTCATGCTCACTATAAGATCCATACAAAAAAATCTACTCAAAGATAACTATAGTCTGCTATCTCATTTTACCTTTGCTAGAAACATCCTACTTTCATCTTGTACTTAAATGAATTTGCATGGAAGGAGATCTAAATTAGCTTGATCATTGAGGTGGAAATTTGGGCTAGATAAGTAAATAAAAGGTTGTTTTTTATGGAATGTTATAATATAAAGTTTATGATGGTGAAATTGGGATGAATTGTATATGATGTTTATCACGAAGTGTATGGGAAATTTCTGCATGAACTTGGACACCTTTCTATTGTGTTCTTAATGTATAAAAACAATAGGTTATGGATTGTTTTATGGATGATTAAGATTGGGATTTGAGGTATAATGAAGGTGAACTTATGTTAAAGAAAAGTGCTAATATAGTGATCTTGAAATAGGAAAGAACTAGGACTACATGTATGATCAAATGAATGATAGTTTCTGCTTCAATTTTGATGTATGAAAGACCATAATTTATGAGCTACCAAATGAATGATTTGAATTAGAAATTGGATATGGAATGGATGAGGAATTGAAACATAATTAAGGTATAATTGAGGTATAAGTTATGGACTATGATGAAGATTTGTGAATTTGGTATGAAGATGAGAAAAGATGGAAAAAAACTTTGAAGAAAAATGTTGGTTAACCTTCAAATTACTCATCCCACAATCGTGGGAGCTATATAAACTCCATCCCATGATCGTGATCAATGCTAAGAAGTGAAGAAAATGTGTTTCGTGTGATGGTTAAACCGTATAAGGATAAGTTACTTTATTTAGGTGCATTTGGACTTAAATGGGGCTTGAAATGACCCTAGAAAGTTACTTGATTAAGTAATCAAGTGTTTGATAAGTTTAAGTTGTTCATTGAGGTAATGAAAAAGATATGATTGAATCAGAATTGGGAAATTGTGTGAATATATAACGCTAGGAAAGGATTGAAGAATGTATGATTAATGAATTGAGTGTAACAAACTTATTTAAGGCATGAACCTAATTGCAAACTAGATATATTCAAGATATAATGAATGAATGATCAAGACTTGTGAATAAGGATACATACCCAGGATAGTCAATTAAGCATGCATTGAACATAACATATATACATGTGTATAATTGAATACTCATTTGATTAAACAAGTTAGTAATGTGTAAATATGTGTGTATTGCATGATATATAAACACAAATAGACTGAAAACATCTAGACATTCCCGGATCATCAAGGTAATAGCTATTTTAGAGCATACTATGAGTTAAGCTAGATGTTTTCTCACTATATTTGAATTGTTTTTAATTAATTGTCAGATATTAGACTATTATTGATATGATTATGATAATTCCAGATATTGATGGTATGAGGATATTTGAGACTATATTGGAAGTGTTTACAATTTCAATGTGCAATATGAAATGTGTTCTCAACTGTGTGTTGAATGCCAGACTCAGATATGATGGATATGATAAATAACTATGCACATTGAATGAAAGTATGTAACGTCGAACATTTTGAACCCTTTTGTATTGTTCTGTATTTGGAGATACTACTGTATAATGATACATACACATATATATATATATACATATATATATAAATATGGTTGTGTATGAGTTAAAAGATGTATTTGAATCCTTTTGGTATGTATGTCACTGATATAAAATGTTATATGCCCTTACATGAACTTAGAGTTCATCGATATGTGAAATCTTGGAGATTTCAGACATGTAAGCTTCTAAGTCAGTAAAATCGAATCCATTGGATGGATATGACCATGGTGGTTGAATTAAATGTGTTCTAATACCTTAGAGGTGATTAGACATGATTTATAGACTTATTTGACACATAGAAAGTTTAATTGGAAAAGTTGATATACATAAGGGCTTATTTGCAAATTGTTAAAACTCAAAGGACATAAACATAATTTTTCAATTCTTGGAGGATCAATACATAATTTTATAAAGTTAAAGGGCTTAGTTATTATCTCCAAAAGTCCAAGGAACAAAATAAAAATAAAAGTTTTGGAGATTTCTAAACATTGCACTTATTTGCAAATTTAGGAAAGTTTGGAGGGTAAAATGATCATTTCATACAACCTAAGGGTAAAATGGTAAATTAATCATATTTTGGTCAAAGAAGAGTCAATATTTTAGACCTTTCTTTCACTTATGGTTGTGCATCGCATTTATAAGGACTTAAGACATTTTGTTTTAATTGAAAGAAAGGAAAAGAAAGGAGGAGAAGAACCCATTTTGGGTCATCATCAAGTTTCCACCATTATTTTGATTTTCCATCCCAAACTAAGGTGTTATAGCTAATTTGGGGTCAAGGAACTCAAATCTATCATTATATTTGAGAAATTCTCAAAGGATTTGAAGATATCACTAAAGGAAGGTTTAGGTAAATTTTGTCTCATCTCTCTCTACATTATGATTTTGAGTT
>JANJEY010000008.1:40728842-40742024 GCA_024703695.1 Erythroxylum cataractarum | reverse complement strand
AAAGATATGTCATCCCTTCGTTAGATTAGATCTACATATTTAAAAGGGGAAAGATAATGTATCTCACATAGATGATGAGCTATTAGAATCTAGTACTATAACCAAGTATGGACTTTGGTGGATGCTCTTAATGATGTTGAACCTATATTTAATAGAAAAATTTACATGGATGGTAATGTACATATGTACAAAGTAAGGATAATGGCTAAAGGTTACAAACAAAAACAAGGAGTTAATTTTGATGAAATCTCTTCACTAGTAGATATACTTAAGTTCATATATCATAATTAGGAAATTAGATAGATGGATTTAAAAATAACATTTCTCAATGGGAATATGCTTAAGGATATGTATTGTTGAGAAAGTTTTATATATAATAAAACTCTTAATACTGTAAGTATACGAATGTGTCTTGTAGTATCAAAAGGTATTGTTCCTATGAGGGCTATAAACACCTAAAAATTTTGAATAAGAACTTTGTCTAAGGTACTAATAATTGATTTGAATTAAAATAAAATAATTAAATAATTAAATAATAAAACAAAAACAAATTAGAATTGATAAATGAGCTGGCATCAAACTTGAGGATGATCAAAGTTAAAGACCTAGGAACTATTTTATCCTTATTTTATTTCCCTTAATTTTGTTAATTCAATTTATGTTTGATCCAAGATAGCCTAAAGTGTTGATTACTCTCTCTCAAGATCCAATCAAGTAACCCTACTTGAATTCGATATTCATATAGTTGTAATCTCTCAATTCGGAAACTACTCCAAACTTATTCAATTAAATCTGAAGCAATCTTATAAATAATTAATTTCACAACCAAGACCTCTCTTTGATTGCGCATTAATCTAATAATTTTAGGTCTATTAAGTTACCAAATCTCATTGCATACCTTAACACTAATTACTTTGACCCTCCCTCTCGATTTTTTCAAGTTTATGCACGACAATTATCATAAACATTGATAGATGTATTGAAATCAACAACATTAAAGTTTAAAAAAATAATTAAAAAAATCCCTAATAGGGATCTAGAAACCTATAATCATGTTAAACATCTTAGAAATCCAAATAAAAATTCAAGACAATGAAAGAAATAAAGGTAAAGAAAGAAAAACTAGTTTATGTCTTGATATGGAAATCTGGAATTTCTCTGAAGCTCTTCGTAATGTCTCCTCTTGATCTTCTTTGAATTAGTGATTGCTGTTTTTTTTTTCATGTTCTTAAATATTGCATTAAGGTTATGAGGTTGTATCTAGGGGTTCCCCGCTACATTTAGTTCCAAAAAAAGCCTCAAACCTTCAAAAGACAAAAAACCTACACCTGGAAAAGCCTCTATCACGATCATGACTTGGAGTCACGATCGTGCTTCATACTATTCAGCCTTTGTCATGATCATGATACCTTAAGATTCCTCCATCTTTTTCATTCATTAATTTCTTATGCTCTCAAACACATAACACCTTTTGAAACATAAAATTAAGGTCCAGATCTTGGTATAAATCAAACAAACGCTTAGAATATATACAAAAATTAACAACAAAGAAATTCTATGCCTATACACGTGATAATCATCTAATAAACACTTAAAAACACACTTAAATACTAAGAAAAACATAATATAATCTACAACTATTAGCATTCTCACACTTAAACCTTTTCTTGTCCTTAAGCAAAACTAAAAACACAACGACAAAATACATATGTATATATAATTGCACAATCATGCAACAATACAATAATGATACACAACATCAATTCTTATGGAATGAACTTAACCTCAAACATCAATCACTCAAATTGTTCCAACATATTATAACTTATTCCTTTTATGTTTGAGTGTATTTATTTGAATATACATATTAATCAAAATTTTAACACGCTATTCATACACCTATGGCACTTGTAAGTATGAGCTTATTATTATTAATCAATAATAAAGGCAAGCTATCACTAAGTAACCTTTTATGAAAGTTCTTGTTATTTGTAAATGATCAGTAGGTTTAATTTATTGAAACATCAAAATTTTAAAATATTTTCTTTAACGATAACCTAGTCTTTGATGCAAAGGCAAATACCTTATCATGAATGTCCCTCGGTTACTCAACTAGGTCATGTTTTTTATTTAGCACAGTTAGAGTCTTTGATGCGAAGGCAAATACCTTATCTTGAATGTCCCTCGGTTACTGAACTAGGTCATGTTTTTTATTTAGCATGGTTAGAGTTTCATTCTAGTCGTTGGATGCGAAGACAAACATTTTGTCATTAATGTCACCAATTACACAATTATATCACAACTCGCAAGTGGCTACTAGCTATATTTTAACCTAATTTTCTTAAGATGGGCTAAAGGAATAGTTATTTTATTTAATACTTTTTCATTTAATTTTTTAGGCTAATTTATTTCTTCTTAGTCAATAATTCTTATGAAAGAGTACTAATAATGGCAACCAATTTAGTTGATTATAATTATAATTGTATTAGAACAAAAATCATAAAGTGAAAATTAGGTATCATGTCCTAATTAACATATATATTCATCCCAAAGATCATCCCAAAGATACTTAAAACACAAAATTGTAAAATTATTTTAGAGATGATTTTATAGAAAGTTTAAAAAGATATTAGTCTTCAATCCTAGAAGGGCTATGTGTTTTAGGGACCAGAATAAAATATGTCTGACTAAATTCATTAGGAAGTTTTCTAAAGAGGAATTCGAGAAATACTTTATTGATAGTTGTACCCACTAGATTCCAAGATTTTTTTATAGAAAATTGCATTGAGGCCATTAAGAACAGGGGCTTTATTAGGATCCAATTTGAAGAGGGCTTGTCTTACATCTAGGTTCTTAAAAGGATCAATAGGAGAATTAGACTGGTTCTCAATTATTACTTTAGTAATGAAGGTATTTATTTCTCCTAAAAGGGGATTGATTTTTCTAGAAAATCTGAGAGATTCTTTGAAATACTGTAGGGCCAAAAATCTTAAGTTCTTTCTTCTTATGAAAACTTACACTAGAGTTTTCTAGTGGAGAAAAAATTCTAGTAGTGTTTCTTATACTAAGGATAAAGTTATAAAAAGTTTGATATTACCATCGCCTTCTTTAATCCACTAGACTCAAGATCTTTTTCTTAGCAAGAAGTTATCATTGCTTAGTGCAGTGATATAAACAGTGAGGGAGCATCTGTCTTATATCATAAGGAGCTTGGTCTTGATGAAAGCTTAAGTTATAAGTTTTAAAGCTTGTCTTTGTCAACATTGAGAGTTTGAAAGGCATCAGATCCTACCTTGAGATTGAGCTATTTGAGCTGTAATTTTACTGCCTTAATTTTGGTGTAGAATTTGAAAGTTTCATATTATAATACATTGGTAAAGATTCATCTAAAGTCTACCTTTTTGAAATCATAGTGATTGATTAGGTAATTGTTGAATCTAAAAGGGGAATTTTTATAAACTTTAATCCATTAAGCTAGACCTCAATGGGATAATGATTATACATCATAAGTGACATTAAATAACATATGCTCTTAAAAAAGAGAGAAGATCATACAACATTGATTAAAGTTCGATCCAACTTTCTTTTAAGGTGAAGGCTTCCCTCTTACTTCTTACTTTATGTGAACTAATAGCTCTTGTATCTGAGGTCTTTGAGGCCATATTATGCAGGTAATCCCTATATTTTCATCTGCCTTTATTTGCTTATAGAGTTTGCTTCTATTTAATAGGAGAAAAGAATATTATTAAAGTCTCCAATAACAAACCAATGCTTATAAGTGATATCCTTTTAAAGGAATAGCCTTTAAGGTTAATTTTTGGCCATGAACAAAACTAATTTCAATAGGAGTCAAATTTTGCAAAATAGTGATAGATATGTGGAGAAATTGATCAAAAAACTTGATATCTTCAATCTTAATATGAATAAGATTAAAAGCTATAATGATTTTACCATTGCAGTGGTATCGGTGATTAGAGATCACTTGCCAATTTTTATTTATGAACCATAATCCATTTTATAAAGGTGATGACTTTTACTTTAGTTTTAAGAGGCTAATAAAAAAGTTTTTCTTAATGAAAAAAAGGACATAAAGGGCCTAATGTTTATTAGGATTGTTTAACCCTTTTACATTCCAAATGAAGAATGACATCAAGAATAAATTTTATGATAATAGGTTTCTTTTTCTTACCTAGGGATCCTTTAACTATTGTAAAAGGACCTTCCTTACTTGGTTAGTGAATAAGTAAAGATACTTATATTAGATAGATTTTGATCTACTTGAGGTTGAGTAGATGAGAAGTGTATTGGTGGAGTAACTGTATAAAGGGGGTCTTATTGGAACACCAATTTTGTGTTATATGTTTATAAACCCTAAGAAAGAAGAATTTGCTCTATTTAGGCTAATGTCCATAACCACTTGGTTTGAGACTTTAAATCATTTTAATATTGCTTTAAAAGGCACGTTGGATTTCCTTATAGCATCTTCAAAACTTGCTACAAGTTCAGTTGTATCAGTATTTGTTCTAAGATATTTGGGTGACCACCTGAGATAAAAATGTTTTCTAATAGGCCTCCATACCTTGTTACTTGTATGGAAGTGATATTTCAACTTTAATGAGGCCATCATCTTCATAATCTCAAAATTTTCACATTGTTTGGAAACTAATTTTGCAATTCCACTTTAACACAAACTTTGGTAAAAAGAATTCTCTTCATACTTATAGGCTTCCTTAGGGTGCTAACAAGGCGACTTAGCCTAAAGTTTGTCAATATTCCAAAAGGAAATTGTGGAAGTTCACCTAAATAGGAATAAAATTTAATTTTTTGCTATCTAAATTCTTATTTGACTTCCATTTTTGAAGTAGCAATGGTTTCCTATAAAAGTTTCATGGACCTCATTTAGGGACTCTCTTCATTCTTATCTCATTAGAGAAACTGAACAAAGAGTAGTCTTCTTCACTTACCAAGGTTTCTAGTAAACCTAGTTTCCCCCCACTTTTCTTCTAACCAAGTTTACATTTAAGGGAAAGGAGATCTTTTGTCAACGTAATATCCTACAAGAGTGCAAGACCAATAATCTACTCCAATATGGAGAATTTCTATAGGTGGCAAAATATGGTTGGATCCTACTGCAAAAGCTTAGGGTTTGTAGTAAAGCTTGGTAGCTCTAGCTTCCTGATATCAAGTTTTAGGGGATAAGATAAGAGAAGAATTGTTACAATGTAGGGAGAAAGCTTTGTAAGGAGTAAATGATTAGAGGAGAAGAGCTAGAGTGGAGTGAAGCAGTAGTGTTGGTACCAAAATATGGAGAGGCCAAAGTGATTGAGATGAGCTTTAGGTAAGCATAGTTTCAAGGAGGAGGAAGCAGTGGGGAGGGAAAGGTGTATAGAGTGATTATGAAGGATAGGAATTGGAATGGAGCTTAAGAGGAGAGGAAGCTTATAGAAAGGAAGGGAGGGGCTTTGGGGCTAGCCATTAGTTACTTTATTGGGGAGTAGATAAGTGCAGTAAAAGAGGGAAAAATCTAGATATTGTTGTTATTTTCTCACAAAAGTTACAAGTTCTTTAAAATCTGATAAATTTTATAATATGATTCTGACTAATCTCTTACTCTTGGTTAAGTCAAACTAATACTTTGAGATACATTAAATTATGATATTTGATTTATATTATTGCTTAATTTATGTATTGAGTATTAGATGTTTTTTATGATTGTTTGAATAATTTTTTCACTTGATTGGTAAGAGGCATACTAGTTTATTACTTGACTCAGTCTATAGCTTAATTAAATATTAAATTTGTTTAGAAAATTTCTATGAAGCAAATATAGTTTAGTGAACTTCTACATTAAAGTTCTTAGATCCTCTGGAGAATAATTAACTTAATTCAATAAAATCAATTTGTGCTTGTATTATTCTACTTTCATTCTTTTTAACTCTTCAAGTTGCTACTCAATTGAAAATTTAGCACTAAGCAAGAGTTATTCACTCGTTAGGGTTAATTAGAGTGTTTTTCTCTTTAATTAATGGAGATTGATGAGAGATATGAATCAATTTTGATAGTTTAAGAGAGAGTGAATATTCAAGGTATAAATTGATTTATTCTTATATCGATGTTTAGTATACACTTTTCAATATAGATGTGTACTAAACAAAATTTTTTGTTTTCTATTACTATCTTAAATTCAATTTGCATTGTTTCTTTATTATACTGTTATAATTATTTCATTATAATCAAAATCCCCTTCATTTTCTTATTCTTGAGCATAAGATAAAGCTAGATACTTATCGTGGGATTGACTTTTAAATTTGTTACTACGTAACTTTTAAGATTAAGATAAAGAAAAATTTGATAAAGAGGAAGAATCACTAATTACATGGCAATATGTTTTAGCTGAATAGCCATTAGAAAGACTAATGGGATCTTAGTGATAGCTTCATGAGGAATACAAGCAACAATATGGCAAAGTGAAGACGAAGTAGCCTCACAAGCATTAGTATTAGATATAGTACTAGGATAAGACTCGGTAGTTTGGGTGGTGTTAGGTATATAGTAGCTAGAAGCCAAAAAGTGTTAGGGAGGAGGAAGAGTAATATGTGTTGAGTGAGCAACCATATACAAGATGGAGCTTAAGAGGAGAGGGAACTCATAGGAAAAGAAGGGAGTGCATTTGGATTGGGCAACAGGAGTCCTGCCTAAAAGCATTAGACCTGGTTGCATACTTAAAAAGGGAATAAATTTAGTGGGTAGAGTAGGGAGAGAAAGGAAGCAAAAATTATTTAACTTAAAAAGGCAAATCAAAGGGATGTTGAAATGGAGGGGATTAGGCTAAACTAGTGAGAAGTGAGGACCTTTTTTCTCACATCCATTTTTCTTATCTCATACAGGGTCTTTGATTATTGAAATAATACCATGTCGACTTAATTTAATAATTCGTAATAAATAACAAACAATCGAAGACAAAAATGAAAATGGGAAGATATTTTAAATAAGAAAGTAATAAGTAAGAAAAAAAATATTAAAATTAATTCCAATAATAAATAAAAGTAAATTATCAATTTTCTAACCTATACCTAAACAAAAGTACATCCTTAAAATGTATAGTAATTCATTTCACAAAAATAAAAAGAAATAGGAGTATAGTAACAAAAATACACCCTTAAAAGATAAACGTTCAAGTATAATGACATATATGGATTGGGTGCTGTAGAGGAGGCTAAAGAATGGTGCTATGACTGTAGTTGCTAGTGTAGGTAGTGAAGGCTGTGTATTGAACTAAAATGTAAAGGGAAAGACGGTGAAGGGTGGTGGCTCCAAATATGGGATAAAATATAAATAACTTGAACTAAGATATATTAAGAAGGAAAAGAAAATATAAATTATAATTTTTTTCCAAATTTTTGTTAAAAAATGATTTTTAGAGGCAAAAGACATTTTCATAAAGTCTGGGAACATGTTGTTAACCAAATTCTTGTAAAACAAAGTTCAAACATAAAGTAAAGTTTGCCTTACAAATTATGAACATAACTCTAAATAGTCATGACTATCCTAAAAAAAAGACATACATATGCCTTATAAAATTTTACCCTTGTTTAGAAATGAAATTTAATATTTTCAAACATCTGAAATTTTAAAAAAGATATAATAATTGTAAAAAATTAAAAGAAATTAAATCTTTATGTTAACTCCCATTTAGGTCCTTTCTTTTATATCTTCGGTTACAAGTAATGATTGCTCAATTTTCATAACTTAGACATTCAAAAAATGTTTCTTCTAACTTATACAATAGAAAACCTTCATGAAACTTTAGAAACTCAGAGGATTCAACAATGGTTTTAACTTTTATTTTGGTATATATAAAATAAAAAGAGAAGTTTAAATGAGATAAGGGAAAATCAATACAAGTGACATTGTTCATTATAGGTTTAAGAGATTTTAACTCAATTTATATCTTGTAATTTAGGATTCAACAAAAATTCCTTCCAAGCCATTTATAGTCTTTCATAAAAAAATTGTTATTCAAGTGCACAATACTTATCACCTTTCAAGTTAAAAATTATCTACACTAAAAAGTTAGCAAAATTTATAACAAACATGTAATGCACGTCACTAAGATATCTCATTTGCCATAAAAATGTTAAATTTAATATTTTTTCCATCAAATTCCATAATAAGTGTTCCTTTATCAATAGTAATTTTAGTTATAGACTTTTTAAGAAATGGTCTTCTTAATAATATTGGAGTTAAATTAGAAAAAATTCTCTTATTCTATCTTTCAAAAATATTTGTCTTCTTATATATAAAACACATCAAAATTAACTGAAAAAATAATTGACTTAAAGTAATACATCCCTGAAAACTCCTTTTGGATATGCAATGAATCTGTTAGTAAGTTGTACAATCACACTCCTTTCTTTTAGTGAATTGATATTCGAAGAATTATAAATATAAAGTGGCATAAAATTAATTAAAGCTCCTAACTATAGAATGCTTTTTACTTATCTTATAAGGGATAATGAATGTACTTGGTTCCTTATATTTATGAAGTAATTTTTCTTAAGGAAACCCAAAACATTATCTTCTATAGATTTCTCATCACTTTTTAGCATCTTTTGAATGGTGCATAATTATTTATTTAGCATAATGAGATAATTGCTTAATTGTATTAGAAAGGGAAATTTTTACCTTAACCTAGTGAAAAGTATTAAGAATATCATTTTCTAGTCTTTTTTTGATACTACAATCTAGCTGGGGAAAAGAAAGAGTTATCACTACAAATTTGTGATGTTCACCACTTGAATTCTTCAAATGAGTAGTTTACGCACTACAAGAAAACAACACAATTTGTGACATTTAAAAAACATCACAAAATCTCAAAAATTCACAGAATACAATTTGCCACGTTTTAAAAAATGTAATAAATAACGTCATAGAATATGGTGTAGGCAAAAGGTTTTTGCGACGTTTCCCATAAAATATCAAGGAAAATATGGACATTCTGTGACATTTTAAAAAATGTCACTGAAAGATTGGTCTTTTTGTGACTTTTTTGGAATGTCACGGAAAGTCACATTCTGTTCCACGACTTTTTAGGAACGTCGGGAAAGTCACGTTTTATGACATTTTAAGAAATGTCGCAGAAAGCAACATTCCACGACACTTTTGAGACATCACGGAATGTTGCTTTTTGTGAAATTTATAAAAAAAAAGTCACAAATAGTATTATTTTTAGATGTTATTTTTTATATTTTTGGAAAATCATTTTAATTTAATAAATTTTTAATTTTAATAATTATTTTTTAAAATACAAATTTTTAAATCTTATTTGTTTAATAACTATCAATATTATTTATGAGTTTTATTTATTTAATAATTCTTCAATTTTTTAATATATCATTTAATTGCAATTCGCAAACATGTCATAATACACTAATTAATATCAAAAGTACATAAGTGTATAGTAAATTGTCATAAGTATATAATATATCAATATCAATACATACATCTAACCTAAACGAATATTATATGTAGAACATAAAAGTTCCAAGAGCATTTTTTGCTGTTCAAATTCAATTCTTTGTTGTTGGAATTCAGTAGTTAGTCGATCCTGCATTTGTTCAACTTTTGTATTCAATTCATTGACTTGAGACTGTAACTCCTAATTAACCTTCTTCGACTCCTCTAGTTCGTCTCAAAGTCTCTTTCTGACTAAAGTCTTCCCTTGTGGTTGAGGTCCAACTCCCATGCCAACAACGTAATCTGATCTAGTG
Source organism: Erythroxylum cataractarum (assembly GCA_024703695.1). NCBI lineage: Eukaryota > Viridiplantae > Streptophyta > Magnoliopsida > Malpighiales > Erythroxylaceae > Erythroxylum > Erythroxylum cataractarum. The sequence continues at coordinate 40,732,254 of JANJEY010000008.1, read as the reverse complement.
TCTAAGACTTTGTCGCACACTTCATCCTCTGTCATCGGATGACCTTGTTCTATTGAATATACTAAGTCCTTACACATTAATTCCTAAAAAATTAAGAATTAATTACATACACAGTCTCATTTAAGAAATATTTGTAAATGAACTATGTACTCACCCATTTTTTCTCTGCGTTCGGTAGTTGGCCATTGACCTTTACTTTCATCATAATGAGTGTGATACCATAGCTTCATCTGGGCACACTCTTCTCCATCTTTATCACTCTGTTGTATAGAAATATATTACTATTAATATTTATTATAAATTTTGAAATGTCAATCAAAGTAAAATATAATTAAAAAGATAATAACTCACAATCTCATGCCGTATCATTACAAAGGCCTTAGAGCTGAAGTTTAGTAGACATTTGACCTGATTCTTAGCCAATTTGGCTTTTGAACTTTTTTCCTAATTGTAAACGTAACAAAATCTATTATAACATCTATAAATCACAATTCATAAACTCTAAAATATAATCAGTTGTCAATAAAGTTGTGAAATTAAGTTTTATGATCAAATTAAGTAACCTTTGTAGCTGATTGCTCCCAATATTCACATAAATCCACTCCTCCACTGTCACATATCCGGCTTAACATCCTTTCCTTTCTTGGTATAATGCTTTTTTAAATGAAATATTTGATCTTTAGACCTTAAAGAAAGAAACTTCTTAATAGCAGCATGTACTTTGTTATCTGTCCTCATTCCCTTGACTTCTAAATTTTGTTGCAAAAAATTATAAATTATCGATCAAAGCGTTAGGCATATGGAAAACGCGTACAAATTAGATAGTTTTATAATACCTACGTCTAAGTTATCAAATGCAATGTCCAACTCCTGATTAGTTATTTTTTTTCCATTTTGTTCTTATAGGTAAGGAAGTTTGGGATAACACACCAATCTCACTTGATAATTTGGTAGACTGTATGGAGTTGGTTGGTCGTCCTTCAGCTTGGGAGATATCTATCTCCAATCTCTTACCTTTCGTCTTATTAATCTTTGTCAATCCATGTCCTTTTGTGACACCCCTTTTCTTTTTTGGATCAATCGTGGATCTTAAAATATAGCAAAGGAATATTTTATAATAAGCATACAAGATACTCTTAATTGGTTAGATAAATAAAATTATTAAAATTATATGTTTCACCAATGTGATGTGAAAGATCATACCTACAGTGCTTGCAGAGGTAGCACGAATACTGGGAAAGATAGTGTCATTTACTAGTGATTGATTATAAGAAGCTAGACGCATCTCTTGAGAAGTTGATAGAGAACTAATATTACATCGAATATTCAAAAGTTGTAGATTCTTATCTCTAGGATGAGTAATAGGAATAGATGTGACATCTTTTGGTGTTCGAGTAGGCTCACAAGGTGCAGGCGTGTGATCTTCTGCCTATGTAGGAGTAGATGACTCATCAGCTACACTTCCAAGAAGTTGACGGTACCATGACTATAGTTGTGTCAGTATTAAGCTGCTTGGTGTAGCCTTATTCTTCTTTATGGGTAGACAAGGTCCCATGTGAATCACCAGCATTCAATTAAACATTATATTTCAAACTGAGGAATAGAAAGCACAAATTGAAATTATACATGCATGTCATTGAATTTTGATTGTGGATGAAATGAAGTTGGAAGTTTCAAGTTATAGGTTTAAGAAATAAATGAAGGAAAACAGGTACTCAACAAAACAAATACAAAAAGAAAAAGAAAATCACTCTCTCAATACACAAATGTTACCCTTGTAAGTTATTTTAGGCTTCCCTTTACAACGATTATAAATGCCTGTAAAGTACACAAATTGATAGGGTCATTTCACATGCACAGTATGGGGTGCTTTACTTCCAACCAATAACCTATATATTATGTATGTGTATGGTGATGTAATTGAAAAAAAAAGCTAATCCCAAATAGGGAAGTTGTTTCCTTCAGCAACCTAAATATGCAATACGATTGAAGTAAAAAGAATAAAAATATGTTAGATCATTTGTATTCCAATCCAAAAACATAGAAAATGTTTTAAAAAGCTATCTCATATTACCAAAAAGAAAACCACTTTAGAAGCTAAAACATTATGCAAGACCTAATAGGAAAAAATGAATTCTAGAGACATCTCAAACTCCTCAACAAATTTTCTATTAGAAACTCCTTGCAGGCAGTCAACAAGGCTAAGTCAATGTCAACAATGGTAGATCAAGTGATGCAATTAGTTTTGGGCATGAAAGAAGAGCTTGATAGGATTCAAAATATGTGTATCTCAATCCTCTAAATGAAGCATTCAAGGCCAGGTAAAAAAAAATTATGCCCTCACCTCCAAGCCTTAGATTTTCTTTCCTTGATTTAAATTAAAACGTTAACTTCAAAGCTGTGGAATATCCCATTTGAAAACTAGTTATTATGTTGACAACTTGCATATTTATGTGCATAAAAAAAGTTGGCTAGTCAAGCATTGGCATGTTTTCCTATAGCAATTTGAGCATAGTTTTTAGTTCAGATAACTAATATATAATGAGAATTTTGGACCTTTAGTTTGTGGCCAAATAGGGAAGGATACATTTTAGAGAGCAACAGGAAATGCCTTTCCCCACATTCTGACTTTTTAAGCTAACATTAATTATCATCAACTCCATGCTAACAAAATTTGGACTTTTCCTTTGATCATAACAAATCTCACTATAACATATGTTCACGGTATAACGAACCTCACCCTTATACCATCAAACACACATTATCATATGTACAATTGCTAAATAATATTAACTTCAGTTATCTGCCAACTGTTTTCTTAGCTTGACTTGACATTATTAAATTTCGCCTCACTATCATCTTTCTTGTTACGAAAAATATATTAATTACACCAGAATTTAAACTGAAATTACAATAGAATTCACTTTTAATTTATAAAGCAAGATAGGAATTATTATCAACTGTCTAACTAGTTTGTGTGTAGATAAGTTTTTTCATTTCAAAAGTATGTAAAACTTGATGACTAATGACAAAGAAGTCTAACAAGGAGTATTAATGTACATATATTCTCATTTTGGTAGAACTATACAAAGATTTTGAGTCAAAAATACAAAGTCCACTCGGTGAATCTAAAATGAGTAACTTGCTATGACTTACCATAATTGCATTTAATGGGCAGCCAAAAGATTGTTTATGATTTTAGTTAGAGAAGACTTAAATACTAATTCATGACAAAGGGTGCTTTAAACAAGTATACATAAATCATCAACTATATCAAATTTTACATTTAATGCACTCATGTTATACATATCTCTAAATTATTAAATCTTTTTATATATGTCTTTTGCTTCTCACGTAATTACTGATATCTTTCTATGTAATAGTTCCCAAGTGCATGGTTCCTTATTAACTT
>JANJEY010000008.1:40621551-40631572 GCA_024703695.1 Erythroxylum cataractarum | reverse complement strand
GGAATCTGTAGGATAAGATTAGCATCCCGTGGGGTGAAAGAATTGCGGATCAGCGTTTCGTTCCATTGTCGTCCTACCATGAGATCAGCCACCACATGTAGATTCAAGGCCTCTATGAATTCTGTCTGAATAAGAGGATCCGCCTCATCCAACAACCAAGAGTCCTTCCAGATGTTGATAGTAGCCCCATCTCCAACTCGTCTTCGGCAACCCTGAAGTAGAATGGGTCGTGCTTGACAGATACTTCGCCATATCTGACTTGGGTTATGGCCTATAGGTGCTGTAAAAAAATCAGATGTAGGAAAATATCGTGCCTTGAGAATTTTTGCAGCAAGAGAGTGTGGAGATTTAAGCAGTCTCCACCCTTGCTTTGCTAATAAGGCCAGGTTGAATTGGCGTAAGTCACGGTATCCTAACCCTCCATAAATCTTGGGGATGGCTATACGTTTCCAGGAGAGCCAGTTGATGCCTTTATTATTCAGTCCTCCATTATGCCAAAAGAAGCCATTCATAAGATGTTCCAGATCCTTACAAATATCGACAGGTAATAGGAAAAGAGACATGATGTAGTTTGGCATTGCTTGAGCAACCGTTCGCAGCAAGATATCTTTACCCGCCTTAGATAACAATTTTGCTTTCCATCCCTGCAATCGTTTGGTTAATTTTTCCACCACATAATTAAACACCTGTCTCTTATGTCTTCCAATGGCAGATGGCATTCCCAAATAGGTATCATGCCCATTTCGCTCAGCAACACCCAAGATTTGACAAACCAAATGTCTAGAGGTCTCTACTGTATTAGGGGTGAAAGAGACCCCGGATTTGGAAAGATTTATTTGCTGCCCCGAAGCGGTCTCATATATGTGTAAACATTCTTTCAACTTTAAGGCCTCCGCAGGTGTGGCACGGGTAAAGAAAAGGGCATCATCTGCAAAGAAAAGATGGGACACCGGAGGGGCCCCTCTTGCAACTAGAGCGCCATGAATAGAGCCTTGGGCTTGACATTTAGATAACATAGCCGAGAGACCTTCTGCACAAAGTATAAATAGATACGGTGAGAGCGGATCTCCTTGCCGAAGGCCCCTACCAGGAAGTAACGGGCCATACTCCTCAGCTCCCCGGGTAAAATAATAGGAGACAGATGTGACGGTGTGCATGATTCTGTGAACCCATAAAGCATCAAAACCCAATTTCAACAGAATCGATCGCAAATAGCCCCATTCAATTCTGTCATATGCCTTACTCATGTCAGTTTTTAAGGCAAGGAAACCAAAATGACCCTGTGTTTTCCGTTTAAGAGAATGAAACAATTCATAGGCGACAATTATATTATCAGTAATCAGGCGATTGGGGATGAACGCACTCTGTGTGTCAGCAATGACCTGTGGCAAAATGTTCTTCAATCTGTTAGCCAACACCTTACATACAATCCGATCAGTGACATTGCTTAAAGAGATAGGGCGTATGTCATTCATAGTCGCAGGAATTTTCTTTTTTGGAATGAGGAGAACATTTGTGCGATTTAGACCTGGCATCCGAGCTTCGCCATTCAGGCACTGTAAACATTCATGAGTAACATCCTTGCCTACTATATCCCAAAAAGTCTGGAAAAAACCGGGGTTGAAGCCATCAGGTCCCGGAGATTTCTGTGGATGCATTGAAAACAAGGCTTGCCGGACTTCCTCTCCTGTATACGGAGCTAGTAATAAGTCATTGTGAAGAGGAGTGACCTTAGGCTCGACATATCGTAGAAGGGCTTCTGGATCCCCATTTGAAGAGGTAAAAAGTTGTCGATAATAATCCAAAATCAGCTCCGGTAAACCGGAATTCCAGTCAACCCAATCTCCAGTGCTGTTCTGTAGTCGAGAGAGAAAATTTTTCCGATATTTGTGGGAGGCCATCGCATGAAAAAACTTAGAATTAGAGTCGCCCTCGGCTAACCAATGTTGTTTTGATCTCTGTTTCCAGTAAACTTCGTTCTGCAACAAGAGGTCACTATACTGTTTCTCAGTAAATCGTAGGACTGCCATATCCACAGTGGATTGTTTTCGTAAAAGGGACAGCTGACGTTTAATGCTCCGGAGTCGATGGTGATATTGCTGCTGATGCGATTGTGCCCATGAATGAAGGTATTTGGAACAAGACGTAAGGCGATCAGTAAGTGATGCAAAAGTACCGTCGGCCCATCCAGTGCTAACCTTCTGTCTGCAATCAGTTTCAAGGGTCCATGCTGTTTCAAATCGAAAACGTTTCGCCACATATTTTTGCAGTGTAACACCTAGGGAAAGGAATAAGGGGAGATGATCAGAGGATACCGCTGGTAGCACCGATACTGTAGCCAGCGGAAAGATGTCTGTCCATGAACGCGTCCCCAACGCCCGATCCAAGCGTTCCCTCACTATGGCTGTATCATCTCTGCGGTTCTCCCATGTAAATCGTGGTCCATCGAAGCCCAAGTCATGGAGATGACAATCAGTGAGAGCCGTACGAAATCCCTCCAACAAGAATCGAGGATGAGGAGTATGACCCTGCTTCTCTGATAAGAACAGAATATCGTTGAAATCGCCTAGAACACACCATGGCAGCCTGGAGCGCGAGGAGAGTGATCTGAGTAAATCCCATCCTTGCCTCCTATTAGATCTGTCTGGATAACCATAGAAACCGGTTAATCTCCACTGTGGCACGCCTTCTATGTGGACCTCAACATCAATGTGATGACTAGAGAAGCTCAACAAACGGGCCATATTTTTGTCTTTCCACATTAACACTAGCCCACCACTTATGCCAATGGGGTCAACAACAAACATACCATTATACCCCAAAGTTGTTTTGATGCGTAAAACACTTGCTTTTTTTATTTTCGTTTCTATAAGAAAAAGAAAGTTGGGTTTCTTATCAGACACAAGGTCTTTTAGGGCTCGAACTGTGCGTGGGTTCCCAAGCCCCCGACAATTCCAACTCAAGGTACTCATAACTCTAGGTGGGCCTGGAAGCCAGGACCCACCAATTCCAAGTTTTTTGGCTCGGTTTCATTACTTGCCGAGACCACCTCCATGTGAATCGATGCAGGCATCATGTCAGATTCCTCCCGCAGGCGCCGTCTTTTAGGATCCGTAATGACTATTGTATCTGAGAGCAACTGGGGGCAGGTTTCCGTAGGCTCGGCGCTGTCCTTGGGCATTAAATGAAAAGTTGGACTGGGCACGCCTGTAAGATTCGGACCATTTGCTATCTGAGTTTCGCCGTAAGTGGTTGGAAGTGGGGGACCATGAAGCTCGGTGGTATGATGAGATCCGCCGATATCAGAGCATAATTCTCGTTGTTGGGCTAACCATGTCGGGGATGTTGGAGTACGCCCTTCCCCTTCTGGCAGAAGGTCGTTTTCTGAGCGCAGCCATCTAGCTCTGATGGAGGTTTGGCGCTTGGATTCAGCCTTTAACCAATTACCGTAGGCGAACTTGTCTCGTGGGAAGTTTGGGTAATCATACAGAAGTCGGCAAAACCTATCAGTATGTCCCACGATACCACAAAAATAACAGAATGTGTTCAGGCGTTCGTATCTAAACTCCAAGCAAGCCGGCTCTCCTTGAGGTCGCTTGATCATTAGTTTTCGTTTCAGCGGCTGTCGAATATCAATAGCAACCCGGATACGCATAAAGTCCCTCCAAATACGTAAATAGTTACGGGGGTCGGATTCGATGTATTCACCAATGTAGTTACCTGCATCGCCGGCGACTCTCTCTGACATAAAACCATTGGGGACGTTATGCAACTGGACCCATAACTCCAGTTTCACCAGCTCGATATGACGCGGATTCTCATGTGGCTGAAGGACATGTAGTAGAATAGGAGTTTGCTGGTAGTTCCAAGGTCCATCCTTGAGCACTCGGGTAACGTCAAGGTGATGAAAAAATTGGAAAAGATAGACATTGTTACCCAGCTCCTTAACCATAAGACCTTTGACAGGGCGCCACACACTCGCCATAATCTGCTTAAAAATCATAAAGTTGATAGGTTTCTCCGTCAGGAGGCGTCCCACCACACAATGTTGCCAAGTCGTCTCTGGGGGTTGCGGATCGCCCAATGTTGGTTCCTCAGCATAGTCTAAAATACGTTGCTCTTCCTCCAAGTGCAAACGTTGATACATCGCATTCACCAAACTGTTCTCATTCGTGGAGGTAGCCATAAGAACCAGAATAAACAGAACTACAGATAGGAGCTGTAGAGTAAGACGGATAGAAAAACAAAGAGAGGGAGGCTTGTTATCGGAAACAAGAGAGAGAGAATCTCAACCGAAACGTGAGATAGAAGAGACTTTTGGTTTGGTACTGTTACCATATATGACTTTGAGAGTCATGATGATATTACGGAGGAATATTTTTATCAAAATATTTTTGCTTCTCCACTACAACAAAAGGGGCTTTTGGTGACGAATATTTTCATTGCTAAATGCCAAAAATTCATTAGCAAAACTTTTTAGCGACGACAAAAATTTGTTGTATGAATGTTTGCCCAATCATAGTAGCAAAATATCATTGGTGATGCTTTTATAAAATCGTTGCAAATTATAGTTTTCTCTAATCTCAGATACATCGCATAAAAAGATAGGCAAGGATAAAACAAATCATCACCAAAGATATTTTGGGACACTTTTCTTTCGTGGCTAAAAGTTATTAGCTATGTTACCGTATTTGTAGCTAATAATGTTTTGTGACATTTAGTATTTCGTAGCAAAAATATTTTGCAATGATTTTCAAATCATAGGTAAAAGTTATTTGAGACGGTTTCTAGAAAATAGCTAAAAAGTTTTGTGACAATTTTAGAATCGTAGCTAAATCTTTTTAGCTACATTTTTATTTAATTTTAATTTTAAAAAATTATTTTTGACGTTTTAAAAAATGTAGCTAAAAAAATTTGATGACGAATTTTAATTTTGTACTAAACAATCCTATTAAATTTTTTCATTTAATTATAATTAATGGTAAGATTTTTAATTAATCTTATTGCTTGTAATATTTACATCTTTATTTACAATTAATTAAATGAAAATAAAAAAAATTAAAAATTAGAAACATTTTTATATAAAAAATATAATGTCATTAAATGTTAATTACAATATAAACAAAAAACTTATGTACAAACTAAGACTTATACTCATCATCACTACTACTAGTATAATTTGAGCCAAGTATTTGTTTGATCATCTTTTCAAGCTTGGCCAACTTTTGTTTAATACGGTTTAACTTTTGCTCATTATGTTCTAACTTTTCTTCATTACATTATACCTGAGCCTTAAGCAACCGGTTCTCCTCTTGAAGCATCGTCATATATGTTGGTCACGATGATGATGAACCAATTGGATTAGGGTAATAACCAAGACCTTTGATGTACTTTGATCTTGTACCAAGGACATTATTGCAAATCCCATCTACGTTTGACTCATTTTCGTCAGACAATGATCTTTGCAACAACTCCTGCATATTATTCTAAAATTTTAAAAATAAAAATAATATTTAGTTCAAATATTATTAGTTAGTACTACATTAATAAGTAAGATAAAAATTAAATAAAATTTTATACTTACATAATTATTTTTCACTTCTTTAGACATCCAACCTTTACCTTCCTGGTTGTGTGTAAGTTTATGATCACACTCTTCTCCATGTAGTACCTTCTGACTCTATTTTATGATAAAAAACAATTGAAACACAATAAATAATATTATATTTACTTATATAATTATAACTTCTAAACAAAAAACTTGCAAATTCATTTTGTATGACAACAAATAATTTGAAGCCTTGGTTGTGAGGAGTTTTCATTTTTCCTCTATTGACCTTGACTTTCTCATACTTTTCCTAAATGAAGAAAAGAAATAGTCATTAAATTAAATTATGTGACAAGATTAATTGAAGGAAATGTGAAGATAAAGAAGACAAACTTTAACATTGGTAGAGGCCCAATAATCACACATTTGGCTCCAAGTTTTTGGAATCACTTGTTTGGGAACATGTCTCTTTGCCTCCTCATCTGAAGGAAAATATTTGTAGTATTTATGTAGTCGATAATGAAGATCCTTGGCCCTTTGTTTTAATAGTGAACTTACACAAATTGAAACTTCAGGGTTCTCGATATTGACAATATTAAGCTTCATCTGTAAACAACAATTACAAGTGAAATTATTCTTTAAATAAGTTTTAAAAATGCATATACTTAAATAAAATGAAAAATTACAGAAACTTATCCAGAGCATTTCGTAGCGAGTTATCTTGCCTCAATTGCTTAGCATGCGGAAGACAAGGCAATTAAGTCCTGACAATGACCCCTAACTTACTGAATAATTTTGCTAATTAGATCTTATCAATAAAATGATCCCGCCTGGTGTCGATATGTATAGACAACTTGTTGTTCATCGCAACATTCATTTATTGCAACTCAAAACCTTTAGTGATACCTCTACCTCTTTTTCTAATGCTGGTTATTGGAACTTGAGAAAAAATTAATGATAAAAAAATGCACTAAACATATAAATATATATTTGAGGATAAGTGTAATTATAGGTGGTAAAGATTAACAGATCTAAAGACCGCACGATCCACTCAGAGCTTTAAACTCACTAAATTAACCTGTATGGTTGGAAAGAGGAGGGGGTGAGTATACTAGATACTCAGTGAGCAGGAAAAACATATATCATAAATAGAATTCAATTTATACTAAGACGGTGTAGATAACCTATGAAGTGAATAAACATGAAATATATAGGCCCAGTCTATGCCTCATCATATACCGGTTAGGAACCATATAAGCCTAGCCTATTTATCACCCATCCGGTTGATATAGGTTCCAATTCTAGTATATAAATGCATAAAAACATTAGATGTATAAATCAAATCTCATCAGAAAATAAATATCAGAATAAGTCAAATCAATAATGTGTGACACCACTAGTCAACCAAACTAAGGTGCACACCCACCAATTATTGGTGTTAGCTCGACTTTCATGATTCCGGACTACAGTTGACAAGAGCTTCATGACCTTAGGTGATGACCTCGTCGGTGTCCAAACCCTAGGTGTGGAATCACCCGTGAGTACCGTAGAATGGTGTCGATATGACGACTCGACTTTTATGTACCAACGTCAAGGGTACGACGATTGCTTAATCAGTTGTGCCTAGCACACGATTGACCAATCCTTTTTTTTGGATCCCAAACTTTTCTTGGAAGTTAGAACTATTGTATGTGAAATGTTGGAAGGAGTTAGGCATGATTTAAATAATTTTGAGGTCTTGTTAGACTAACTATTTTATTTGGAGTTAATTATTATGTTAATTTTGGTAGGATTTTAAAATATGGTTTATTTGAATTAAGTGGTAAGAGTATATATGTATGAAGGCATTTTTGGAAGATCACTTAAGGGTGTAAGACCATAAGCTTATAAGGAAGGGCAAAATGGACAATTTAGACTTATTAATGGCATAATTGAAAAAAGAAGTGTTGGGTTGCTTTTAAAGAAGAAGCAAAAACGTGATTTGAGGATAGAAAAGGAGAGAAAAAATGAAGAGAAGAGAGAAGAAGGAGAGAGTTTTGGTTTTGAGAGGAAAGAAAGAAGAAAAGCTAGGTTTTGATTTTTCTTAGTCCTAAAGAGTGATTTTGTAGTTATTTAAGAAGGGAAAAAGTAAGAGGAGGATTAGAGCTTCCATTAGAGCCAACAATCTCACTATTTTGTGAAGATTCAAGGTAAGGTTATTCTAAATCTTTTGGAATTTTGGAAGGGTTTTGGTTCAAATAGCTTAGGAAATGCATGGGCTTAAGTATTCTAGGGTTAATTTCATGCATATGGTTTTTTGGGTTCTCCAATTGGAATTCATTTTTTGAATGGGAATTTTGTCAATGTTGAAGGGAGGCAAGAGAGGCAAGAGGAGCAAGAGGAGAGATATCCTTGAGCAAGTTTTCAAGCAAAGAAATTAAGGTGGGTGACATTTTTGTATTTGAGTTAATAAGCCATTAAAGTTTCTTTCAAATAAATGGAATTAAATGATTTTCAACTACCTTGAAAATATGCATTTGTTGTTCTTTAAAATGCTTTGCGAATGTGACACATGTTTTTGTATGTGAATTTTGTGAATCACTTATGAGCTGATATGAGAATGATTCCAAATGGCTTCACAATTGTTGTATTTGTCGCTTTTGAATGATTTGGGAAATGGCTATATGATTGGTATGGGATTTTGGTTGATGAAGTGTGAAATAATGATGGAATTGCATATGAAATATTTCACGCTCATGAAAAACAAATTTTTCAAAATGTGCCATTTGGGCAATTGGTTTTCAAGTCATGAATAACATGTTATGTGGGTTTATGGTGGTTTGTTCTATCTGTAAAGCACACTTAATTAAAAGGCTTCTCCCACTTGCCCGCTAGTGGCATGGAGCTCCTTCATGGACTCTTATAAGTTCACGACTACGCAAGACCACTTTGTGGGATTGTAATAGTACGTTCTGTTCACGGCTACACAGGACCCTTATGGGAAATGTGTAGTATGTTTTGTTATGAAACCACCCAAACCATTATCATCTGCTTATGTGTTTATGATTTTGTGAACAAGTTGATGAATGCATAAATTGTGTTGTTTGTGAATTGGATTACATGACAAGAATTTGACAAACATGGGCTTTATAAATTCAATATGAATTTTCTCAAACAAATGAATATTTTTAAGGTTTTGCTTATTTCTTTATTATAAACATATTACCCGCGAGTTTTCTAACTCACCCCCTTTCCGTCCCATCCTCAGGTGTAGAGAATGAGATCAAGTAACCAAGAGTTGAGGTATCATTCTACTTTTGTAATGTCTTTGTATATTAAGTTAGATTTTGTAAAAACAAGGCTTTAGACTTATTTCGAAAATTATTGGGTTTTGTATCTTTTGTATTTTGGATTTTGATATTGATGATGCAATATGGCTTGAAATGCCATTAGAGCTTTGTAAACTTTTATCTTATGATGTTAATAAAATGTGAATTTGTGTATGAATGAGGTGGAGTTGAAATGTGAATTAATTAAAGATAAGGCTAGGTTGGAATTAGGTACACTTGAAGAAGTTATCAATTTGAGATGATAAATTGAGAATACGAATTGTTGTTACATATAAGGGAGATGTATTATAGAAAGGAAAGATAAGAGTTGTGTTTTGACTTTAGAGCAAAAACTGGACTAATCTATGCTAAATTACACAAAGTGGTATTCTGGAAAGTTGTAGCTCATGCTCTTAGCTTTCCAACGATATAAAGTATGAAATTTTTGGATATCGGAGTTGAGAGTTATGATCTTTATAATTTAGTAATGTTACACAAGATGCATACATAACATCTATAGTGGAAGATGGGAATTTGTTGTATGAGATGAATCATTTACCCTGTGTTTGGTTACCATCTTTAGGAGTGAGGATGGATGACGAGGACATACAAGTTATGTCCTATGACGTTTTTGCTTACCGTCTTCATCAATGTCTGTTCCGTCTTCAAAGGACAAGGATATTTTTTTTTTTCCATTCAAAGCTAAGGTACAGAAATTCTTGTCCGTAGGACAAGAATTGGAAATGTCCAACATACCCTCAAACCGAACCAGCTCTCCTTCGTCTGTCTCTCTTCTGTCTCTGTTTCCTCTCTGCAGTGAACCACCGAAATACCATATGCCATCTTGTTTTCTTTGTACTTAATATTATCCTCTGAAACTACCGTCCCTTGCAACTCTCCCTCGCGACTCTCCTTCTTCAGTTTTTGCGTCTCCGTGGTGAAGGTAAATTGTTTTTTTCCCCTGCACACGAGAGCACCTTGCGATAACTTTCTCATTTTTCACTTTCTGTTCCTCCAGATCGTCTTCTCCAAAAACGTAACTCTCCCTTGAAGCAAACCCACAGTTCGACTTTTTGTTCTCTCTTCTGGGTAAGACTCTTTCATCCATCGGTTTTGTTTTTCTATATGGGTAATGGGTTTCGAATGGGTGTTTGTGTTTGGAGGT
>JANJEY010000008.1:40580217-40595614 GCA_024703695.1 Erythroxylum cataractarum | reverse complement strand
CTTCATTAATTTGATTACAGATCAATATCAGTTCATAAATAATGAACAACAAATTAATGAAATATGACTTTCTTTATATATTCATAAAGACTGTACACAAATTTGTACAAAATGTGCTAAAGGCGATTGCTTTCAGAGCACTACTCTAACAGAAGGTCCAATACTTAGACTAACAAGCATGCATAACCTAACAAAATCACACAATCTAAAGCTATAAACTTTATACAAAAACCTAAAGCAGGGGGGATATGCACCTTCTGTATTTAGAAGAAAGTCAAAATTTATGGCAATTTTAGAAACTTAAATCAAAGCTAAAATAAGTGATAAAACCATTCTAGAAGCAAAACAAAGGGATAAGGCAAGCGATGGCATTTCAAAAACAAAACGAACATAGCAATATTTGTCCCAAAACAATGAATATTCAAAAAACACAAAACAAGGGAGACATGCAATTTTTAGATTTAATTTATAAAAAGTTAAAATAAATCATAATTAATAATGCCTTAATCAATATTAAGTAATTCATGTATCATGAAACTTGTGCATCAATAAATTTTACCCAATATTATCAAATTAATACCAATCAAGTAACTTTAATCAATTTAAATAATTAAATGAGGCTCCGATACTACAGTTGGAAAACTAACCATGATCCATTCATAGGCATAGTAAAATAATTTTTGCAATTTCTCGATTTGATATCTTTAATTACATAACTTGAAATCATAAATAAAATGTTGAAACATAATTTATTTGAATTCCTACATAAATTTTTCTTCTCTAACTATCAACAAAAAATTGTTCATATATCCAATCTTTAACAATATCTACAGAAGAGAGAAAAAGACCTTACGATTTGAAAGCAAAAGCAGGAATGTTATCTCCCTTATGCCTTCCTCCTATTTATAGAGAAAGGTAGAAGAGTTTCTCTCTTATTGAAATTAAACTTCCTAATTTTAATTAAAGCTTAACACTAACTATAATTACAATTTAATTTTAATAAAATCAAATGTATTATGATCCCTAAAGTTTCTCAAACTTTGTGTTTAAGTCTAACTTAATTTAAATTAAATTTTCTCTTTTTAAGTGCTCTTTTATATGTGACCCATTACGTTTCTAATATGTTGAAAATTATTATAAATTATAATTCTAGTTTATAATTAAAACTAAATAAATTAAAAAGCCCTTTTAATTTATACATAATTCTCTAATTAAATAATTTATAATTATAGATTGAGATTGTCGTGTAGTAGTATATCATGATCACCCAAATATTAAGAATGTTTAAATAATTGAGCTCAACATATCCTTGCATGGTCATGTTGTCTAATTTAATCAATTATACAACCATCATAAATAATTCACATAAACAAAGGTAATATTCCATTTAGGATCCATATAATTATGTAAGTTTAGTGAACTTATCATTTAATAAGAATGCACAAGTTTGTTTAAATATCTTCACGCATTAACTTATTAGATTAATATTTTTTCATAAGAAAATATATAATAAGTGCTAGTTTTACCATTTCATCTATATCCCTTTTTGATAAAACTACGAGTAAAAATTTAGAATTAATCCATAAATGCAAATTGAATCTTAAAATTATTATTTCATCATAATTTTAATTGCAAAGAAATTATTACAAAGAATTTATAGTTAATAAAAAACATAAAGATAAACAGTGTCTTTAATTAATTATGTCACAAAATCTACAACCGACCAAATGGTTATAGGCCATACATTGATAAAAATCCCCAAGACCCTAAATTCCTAGGTTCAGACAAAGATCAATATTTAGGAAATAGAAGTCGGATACTAATATCGGCTACTAATATATTAATGTCACTATTTATCCAACTTTAATGAATATTAGTATCAAAGTTATAGATACTAGTATATGTAGTACTATATAGAATGACAACTAACTAATTATTTATGCCTTATACCCAATCAGTTAGCAATAGTTTAGTGATATAATTATTTAAAGGCATTCTTTATAAATATATATATATGGAAAAGTCAACATGATAAATATACATTAAAAATGAAAATATGTTGAGATTATAAGTATGAGATTACAATAATTTATTATTCCTAAATTGTTCCTACTCAATGTTCAATTGAGAATGGACATGAATAGAGTGTCAAAAGATTTGCATATATTATGTTTCTTCTTTATAAAAGAAGTAGTTAACTTTATAAACTAAAGTATGGATATACTTAAACAAATCTGTGAGTGCTTGTTAGAGAAAAAGTTTACTGAATTGACATCATATGAGAATTCCATTTGGAAACTTACTTGTATGTCTATGAAAATTTTCATTGTATTGATTGTTTAAGTGATCGTATGACTTAAGATCTCCAAAGTATATTGTATAGGGATTGATATCTTTTGATACTACTTATGAACTATTTTAGTCAAGGGTAGCTCACTTGGTAGTCATTAGATATAGTATGAAATATATAGAGGTAGTTGAGTGATTAGATTCATTACCTTAAAGTGATTAGGGAGATGGTTTGAAGTTCTCGATTAGTATTGTTTTGGGAAATCCTTAACCAAGGTAGAATGACACTGTGATAATAGTATTTAATCTCATTAATAAATCAGTTACTAATGGTGGGGAATCGATATGATTAGTTCAAATATAGTAGACAATAATTTCATATTCTATCTCTAATGGAAATGTTATATAATGAGAGGATTGAATTATAACAAAAAATTATATATGAAAAGGTTAGTCAAAACTACTTTGACATTCTTAAATATTTGAATGGTCATGATGCATAGCTAGACACAAGTCTTGATATTTGGATATAAGCTGTTTAATTAGAGAATTTAAAATGAATTAAAGGAGTTTAATTTTTCTGGTCCTAAACATGAGATAAAATTATAATTTATATCCATTATAGATTAATTTAGAAAGCTAATAGTTTATACATAAAGAACAAGTTGAAGAGGGTAATCAAGTTAGACTTGATTGTGAAATTTGATAAATATCATTATTAAATATGAGATATTTAATAAATAAAGACAAATGTGAAATATTGAATTTTGTTTGGGTCTAATTTTTATTTTATTAGAATTAATTATAATTATAATTAAAGTTTAATTGAAATCGTAATTTTAGTTTAATTAATTTATTAAAAGGATCAAATCTTATTATAAATAGGCTGAGGCTCTAAGGGAACTAACACTTATTGCATAACTCTCTTTACATTAGTTATAGAGTTCTCTTAACAAGTTATGCAGATATCATTAGAGCCTAGACATATATGTGATATAGTGCTTGAGATGAACCAGCTACAGAAATGGTTCGAGGAAAGTTGGAAGAAAATGATGAAACTTCACAGTAAGACGCAAAAAATTATATATCTTTAATCTTAAAATCATAATGGATCTTAGTCTTAATCCCAAAATCATATTAGATTTGAATAAAAATAGGAAAGGTTTATATTGATTACAAAACCTAAATTAGAATATAAGATTTGGAAACATATAATTCAGAATTTCTACAAATTCAATTAAGATCCAAAACCATAAATATTATTGCAAGTGAAGAATTATTTCTTAGGTTCTGGAAATCACTTGAAACCACCTAGGACAATAATTAAACATGAGACTCCCATCAATTTCTAAAGCAAACAATGGAAATTGCAATGGTGAGAACAAGCAAATGGCTGGCTGATGTTTATCTAGGGGCTTGGAGCATCAAGTGATGGATTGGTGACTGGATCCCCTTGCAATGGTTGTTGTTTTGTGGTTTTGTGAGGCTTAAAGGTGCAACTAGTGACTTCTCCTTAATGACATATGAGGTGACATATCGAAGTTGCCAATAGAGTTGTGTAAACTTGTGGCAAAAAAATGAACCGAAGAAAAAAAGACATTTGTTGCTGTCAGATATGTGTTTTAGCATGGAATAACAAGTCACCAACGGTTAGCCAACTAGTGTCTTTGATGGTCAGTAGCCATAAAAATGGTGGTAGCAATAGTGGTGTCACTTACTGGATCTAAAAGTATAAGGTGGCTGCGAGGCTAAGGTTTCTAAAGCTAGAAGAAGCTTGGTGTTTGGACACACGTTTGGGAAAAGAGTGTTTGGCAATAGGAGTAAATCAACTCAAAGGCATGTTTAACTATAAGATTAAAGTAATCTAAAGTCAAGATAAGGGTTATTTAGGTGTGAGTTTAAGTGTGACTTCAACTAAAAAAAGGGATAACTTGTATAACTTAAAGATTTTAGTAATCCTAAGTGTTAACAAAGTTATTTAAAATAGGGAATAATATATTCCTATTTTAACCCAATTCTCAAACATAACTTAATAAGGGTTTTATACTTAAAATCAATTTTAAAATTAAACTAATTATTTTTCGTATTGTGATTAAGATTAGTAATTATGTTGATTCCTAATTAAATTTTAACAAAGTTGTTTCTAGAATTAGAATTAATTATATTTCAGTTAGATTGGAATATTAATTGGACTCCTATATAATTAAGAAAAGCATTTTCTTTAGTAATTAAGAATGTATTTCCTGAGTAAATTTATTTATTTCAATATTTGGTTGAGATAAATTAAATATATTTTTATTTATTTAGAGAAATATTATTTTATTTTTTAGAAATTGTTTCTTTATTTATTTGAATAATGAGTTTCTTGATATATTAGATAAGGTATTTTTCTTAATTAAATTTAGAAAGTTATTTTTATTTATTAATTAAGAAAATTGAGATCTTTAAAGTATCTCATGTATGGATTGCTTTGTTTTGATACTACTTATGACATAATTGATTGACCTATTTTATGAAAGTTAATATTGTAACAACCACAAGTACACGGTGTAGTTGTAGCTAGTACCAATAAGTACGGTTTAATCCCACGAAGACGATGAATACTAGCAATTATCCTTCCCCTATTAAGTCTACTAATAATTAATCTTAAGTTTTCTAACCAAATTACTCAAGTTAATTTTACAAGATTGCGATACTGTTTTATGAATCACTATATTAGGTTTGATCATAATATAGAAGATTTATATCATCCTATCTCTAGGGTTGCAATCAACTCCTTCCAATAATAGTGGATCTATTCAATCTAGGTTTTCCCAATCGTGTATGAAATCAGATTCTGGTCTAATATTATGGATTACTAGAACATAAATAAAACAAGTAATTGGATCACAACAATTGATCAAACCAATTGCATTAATAAAAGATTCAAATCATATGAAAGTATTAACATAAGGTTCATCTAACCTAAATACTAACTGCATGATTAGTTACATATTATCTTACATGAAATCAAACATACAATGAAAATAAAAATGAAATGAAAACAATGGGTTCATAATTCTAAATCTCTCTTATTGTCTTTTATCGAATGCTTTTGCAATGTAGAAGCTTGATCTTGTATTTCGATGGATCTTTTGATAATTTCTTCATTTTTTTGCTTCTCTGACTTAAAATCCCACTTGGAGAATGAGTTCCACGTCTGGAATCGCCTCCTTATGTATACTCTACGACTCCTCTTTCATCTGCCCATGAAAATGTCTTTTTATCACAAAACTTAGGGTTTTAGGAGATGCACAGCTGTAAAAACTGCATGGCCTAAGTGAGGTGCACGATCTCTTGCACGGTCGTGCATCCTTTCTATTTCTTGAATCTTTGTTTTGTGCCATGTTTACATCCGAATTCTTCTCTTTTAAGTCCATGAAGGTAATTATAAACCCATAAACACACTTGGAGCAATTTAAGTACCAAATATATAGCAAAAGTATAAAATATCAAACAAAAACACATCAAATATGAGGTAAAATTATAATCAATTATGCATCTATCAAATATCCCTATGCTTAAGCTTTTGCTTATCTTCAAGCAAACCATAATCAAAATTATAAATTTTGCAACATCAATCCATCATTAATCTCATTCTGTCCATTCATACTATACATCATCATATTCATTCAAATCGATATACAATTAGAGTCAAGCTATTTTAAAATCAAATTCCTAAAACAATATTAATAGTAATCACATTAACAATCTTATTGAAATCCAAAGCATATTTCCTTACACCCTTACCAAAATTTTACTTAATGTACTCAAATGTTTAGGATGAAAAGCATCAACACTCTCAATTATTGCATAGTGGAACTCTTACCATATGCATGCAGTAAAATCACATATCCACCACTTATGAACAAACTAGAAACAAAAATCAAAGTTCTTTGTATAGGTTCTAATAGGGCTTAAGTATAGTATGACTGGGACAATAGAAGTAGTTTAAGTGAAGGAAATTTACTCAAGGAAGCAAGACTTGTTTACAAAACACACGTGTCCTTTCATCACAAAACTAATGATACTATATTATTATCATTATCATCATCATCATCATCATTATTATTATTATTTCTCTCTCTTTTTTCTTTTTTGTCTTTTATTTTTATTTTTTCTTTTTATTTTCTTGTTTCAACAAATCAAACATTTAGTACCACAATTCAAGAAATATTGGACCTTTCATAAATTTTAAACATTAAAAAATAATGTAAATATCCTTTAAGGTTTGAAAAAATAAGCAGGTCTTTGAAGAAAAATAGGATGACAGTTTATAACTTGGGTTAAATAAATCAAAATGGCTAAGACTCAACTTGGTTATTCTTAAAGGTAAATTTTTTGGTATGGTAATTTTTAAAGAAATAGACTAAAATAAGTTATTGACTCTAAGTGCTGTTATCATATTAATGCTTCTACTTTAACAAATATTGTCTCAATATACATAATAAAAGCAAGTTCTAGAATTATTCTCTCAAAAGCTCACAAAAATAATTTGTTATATATGTGTGTAAATAATATAGAAGTTCATTCAACTTGACTATTCCAATGATTACTAGAAATATGACTCAGAAAACTAATTTTATTCTAACCATCATCCTTTTGCACACAAATTCAATTCAATATTCGACAGGGAAATATAGTATTCATAAACAAATTCAACTAATTCAATATATCAATTAATAAAATTTATAATTAGGATTATAATATGCTTAAAGAAAGCAGTTAACGATTCATTAAACTCATACCCATACTTAAAGTTGTACATTGTCTGTACATAATATAAAAATGTATAATGAGTGAGAGGGTTGAGTTGTTACTTTTCTGAATATTACGATTTCTTGATTTAGATCTATCCAATATGAGACTAATATCCTTGTAAAATATAAAAGAAAAGGATAAAAAGAAACAAAGGAATAGCATAGCAGAAAATATAATCCTATACTAACATGAAAGCAAAACAAGATAATACCAAAATTGAAATAAAACTAAATCTAGATTGAAATAAAACTAAATCTAACTCATGGGTTACCTCTCATGCACCACTTCTTTAACGTCGATAGCACAACATAACCTATATGTTTATCGTCACCCTAGGTCTATGATCAGCGGCTTGCTTCCACCCTTTTCTCCACAAAGCATTTTCGTAAGCTATAAACATGCCACTTATTATAAGATAATCATTAGGACATAATTTATAAAATTAACAATCCAATTTCAAGCAATAATCCCTTTTCAATGAAAAACTATTCATAAAATGACAGATAATGAAACTCCATGATTCATCCACTAAGTCGAACAATTTGTCTTCGATGAAGTGGGAGCCCTCCATACTTAAGGTTACTACCAACACCTCATTAGTAGTTTCCTTGGTTCCTTTGCAGTTTTTCCTCAACCTCCTCTTTTCTCTCATCATCTTCCTCTTCTTTAAAAAAGGCTTCTGTCTCATCATCTTCAATTCCCTTATGCCATTCCTCTACTATCTTTTTTTGGATGGAGATTTCTTGACAGACCCTTTCCTGATGTCTAAATGACCTACCCAACACCCCACGAAAATCCTCTAGTCAATATCCAATCCAACTGGAAAGTTCCCTTTTAGCTAAGCCTTTTCTCTTTTCTTTAAAATATTTTAAAATCAATATAAAGAAAAAGTAACCTTTATTAAAATTTTTGACAACATAACAGTTGTTATTTAATAAAATAAAAAATTTTAGTTTCTTGAAAAGCAACTCAGAAGACTTCTATCCACTTAACTAGAGCACCAATGCTACTTTTGGACTTCAAGTCCATTCAGAAACAATCTCAAAGGGTCAAACACATTCATGCATTTAGTTAAAGAAAAGAACATTTATAAATAACCATATTTTCATAAAACCAATATCAAGACATATTTACAAAGATGATGAACTATACGTAGTAAAGCATTTACAATCTATCTTTACAGAAAAGATGTTCAAAACATGTTCATGATTATACAATACATGTAAAACAAATGCACAAGCAAAACTGTCTACACAGTCACACGTGACTAAGGTAGCTACTCAAATGGTGGAGTCTTAACTACTGAAATCCCTGAGTGTGCACCTAGGAGGTTAAAATTAAAAAAAAGAACATAAAATAAAGGTTGACCTAAACGCGCTCAGTGAGTGTTATGGTTTCCATTCAAAATTTCTATAAAAACTAACCTTTATAAAGAACAAAGATAATTTTCTTTTCTTTTCAAGCAATAACCAATGTTCTGACATAACAAATTCATGTAATCAATGCACATGTAAAACATAATCAAGTTCCTCTTTTCTTATAAGGTAAATAGAGATCGCAATCGATAGTTTCGTAAACTTTCTCTTTTAGAATTTTCTTTGCCATTGGTACCGTTAAGTGTAAGGCTATAGGCCTAGTTTTGTACCGCTTACCCGTGCCTGGATATCCTCTAGTAAAGGAGCTGATTTTGCATTGCTTACCTACACTAGGTTAACCACTATATACCGATTGTTATGGAGTTGGTTTTGCATAACTTACCTATAATGGTGTTGATACTACATATAAATCAGTAGTTACGGAGTTAGTTCTGCATCGTTTACCTGTAATAGTGCTAACATAATATATACTCCATACTTGCAGAGAGCGACTCACAAGACATATTAATAGACACGAAACCATCCATCGTTAGTGAAAGATACTCCCCTTAGACTCTGTCATACACGTTAGGACATACTCTAATTGGTATAATCATACATATAAGGAGACCTAATGGCATACCATAGGCTAAACAACAATTAATACGCAAGTATCACATTTTTATACCAATTTAATTCATATTCAAATTCCATTATCATGCCAATGCAGTGCATATGCAATTTTAATTAGATGCCATCTCAAATCATATATGTATATCTAATAAAAATTAGCTTTCAAATTCAAATAGCAATACCAATGAACTTATTCATAAACATACTTTTCATGATAAAATAGAAACCTTTTTTTTTTTCATAAAATTAGTTTAAAGATACACTGACAGTTTTGTCGTTCATCACCAAGTACGCTCATGTGTTGAGTGTCTCTTCTTAACCTACACAATTTACAAGTCGTTTAATCATTTATTTCCACTATAGGAAATAAAGCATTATAACTATCAATTTGGTTTTAACTACCATAAGTTATTCCATTTGTTTCCATTTCAGAATCTAACTCCAAAATTTACTTTAAATGTTTTTGTAAACATCCTGTCATCTGCTTGAATCATAATATGGCTGAATAAGTCATGCTAACTTTTTCCATTTGACTTTTTGCAAAAGCGACCTTAAGATTTTGGGTTATTTACACATTAACTGTAATTGAAATTGAACTTTAACGAATTACACTATCAATTACTTTCCTCTTTAGGGTTGAATTATACTCGCTACACACACATATATATACTACTCCAATTTCTTTCAAACTTTTCAACACATGTCACCTAAGGTCCATACCAAGCATCATTTAAACTCTTGAACCTAAAATTTACAAATTTTCTCCAACATTTCCTAACTTGGCCGAATACACCATTCTTTCACTATCCTTCCATTTTTCTTAACACATCTTCTCTTCGTTACACATAAATGAATTTAATCCAATTATAATTCAATCCCTTTTCATTTCTTTACTTCATTGACAACAAATCCATATTATTAACATCATAACCTAAACGTTGGTTTCTTGATTCACTTTTGTTATTTTCAACCTTTACATGCTTTCAAGTTTATTATCTACTCCATAATAAGTCAAAAACAACCTTTCAACTTAAATAACTCTATTCCATATGAAATCCACAAAATAAACAACTTAAACTAAGAAAACCTTGCCACTTTTCTCCTAATCTCTTAGGAAATTGGTGAACACCAATCCTATGTCAAGATTTCTTCAATTTCTACTCCGAATCCACCAAAAATGACACCTCTCTTCTTCCGCTTCTCCTTGGCCAAATTCTGCCTTTTTCTCTCTTCTTTTCTTCCTTTCCTTTTGGTTCTCACGAATCATTGTTTCAAATGAACCAAAATTTGTCTTCTTTTGCCTTTTTATACTGCTTTAATACTTAACACACGTCATTTTCTTATTAAACATCTTAACTGACTCATCATCATCTAATTTAATATTTCTTAAACCATATGGAGTCTTGTAATTGGTCAACAAATGTGAGTCATTTAAAATTTATTAATTAACTCCATTTATATAAAAAGACTAATTTGTCGTTTCATGGATTACTACACTTATAAACTAGACTAAATCCTAAAAATATTCCACAACCATCTCATCATCAAATTGACCATGAGATAATTTAGTTAGGATCAATACTTAATAGTTATATGCCTCAAAATTTTTGAATGGGTTTAAAATCGTTAATACCCATTATTTTTCAAAAAGGGCATTTTTGTCCTAAACTTATGAAATTCCTGAAATTCATACGATTGGACTTGTTTTCAGTCCGTTTCAATGTCATTTGATTCTAATACCTATTCTGGGTATTTAAAAAAAAATTGAGGTTAGGTTTTCAAAATCCCTATTTAAGTGGAAATACTGTTTACCTAGGTTTACTATTCATTCAAAAATACTATTCACCCAGAATAAAATCAATAAACCAATAGAAGGAAAGTTAGAGGTTTTACAATCACCCTCCTTATAAAAAAATTTTCCCTCAAAATTTAACTGAGCGTACTTGCTTGAAACAAATGAGGGTGTAATATACGCATTTATTGCTCAGGCTCCCATGTTGCATGGTTCCCCCACAATACCTTAACCAACAGAATGGTCTTATTATGCATCACTTGTTCTCTACGGTCGAGTACCTGTATTTGTTTTTCCTTGAAAGTCAAATCTTCTTTTAGGTTCATTGGTTGTTCTGTGATGGATCATCCAGATATTTGCGAAGCATAGACACATGGAAGACAATGAGAATCCTTGCAAGTTCATCTGGTAACCTCAATCAATATGCAAATGGTCCTATCCTTTCCGTAACTTCATACAGTCCTATGTATTGCGGACTTAGTTTACTGCATTTCCTAAATCTCAATACGCCTTTCCAAGGGGAAACCTTAAGAAAATCCTTATCTCCAATTTCAAGTACAAGATCTCTATAATGATTATCCGTATAGGTTTTCTGTCTATCTTGGGCCATCTTTAATAAATCCCGAATAATATGGACTTTTTTTGTTGTCACTTGCACAAGTTTGTGATCTATCACTTTTCTTTCTCCTACCTCGTCCCAACATATTGGAGTTTTACACTTTCTTTCATAAAGCACCTTATAAGGGACCATGCCAATGGTTGCCTGATAACTGTTATTGTAAGTAAATTCTATCAATGGTATGTGGGTGTTCCAACTCTACTTGAATTCAATGACACAGGACCTAAGCTTATTCTCAAGTGTCTGAATAGTTCTCTCTGACTAACCATCCATATGAGGTTGAAATGTAGTGCTAAACTTTAATTGTGTACCCAAGGCTTTCTGTAAGTTGGGAAAGAAGTTATGTAACATCCCGTTCCCATACTAAGGATTAGAACCCTAAAATTTGGTACATGTGAGATCAAAGAGAGATTTAGAAAATGCATTTCATGTTTATGCATAATGTCAGCATACAAACATGTGAATTTGATTATTGCACACATTAAAATAATTGATCATGCACCCAATTGACATTTTTGGGTATAAATGATTGTTTTAATGTGAATATGATGTGAATTATGGTTTTGTGTCTTAAAAATTGAGTGGAAATGTATAAGTAGTGAATTAGAATTTTTGGAGAAAATTTGAGAATTTTCTGAAATATAAGGATATTTTTGGACTAGGAAAAATGCCAAGTGACAGAACACTTGGTGAATAGTAGTAGAAATAAGGATCAAATGGTGGTAACAAAAATTTTTATAAAGGACTTTGGGATTTAATGACATATGTCATTGAAAATGTAGAGACAATTGGATTAGAAATTGGAGGCAAATGGACTAGCTTATTAAAAGATCAAGACGGGATCATAAGAGAGCGACATGTGCCAAGTGATAAATGTCACTTGCCACACCACATCTTAAGTCATGAAATTAATAAAAGAAAGACCAATTTATGGTCTTTCTCTTGTCACCCATGACACTGGCTCCATTTCTTCATCTTCTTCATTTGTTTTTCTTCCTCTTTCTCTCTATTTCACTCACGACACTTCTCCAAGCCACAAGTTTAACCTTGCTTTCTTCAATCACCAGCCATTCTGTTTTCTTCATTTCTTACTAAAGACCTAACCCTAACACCTTTGAATGATGATGCACATGTGAGATTAGGAAGCTAGGGTTGAGAGAGATCTTGAAGAGTTGAAGAATCTTGGAACTAAATCAAGTAAGTTATGCTTTAATTATTATGGGTATTGTAAAGGAAACTAATACGAAGAGTAATTTTAGATTGATGAATTGATCATGAAATTTTTATGTATGAGTCATGAGTGATGAAATGATTATTGTTAATGTCTTGCTTTTTTATATGTGATGATTAATGATTCGTAAATTGCTGTAGAGATGATTTAGAGTTAGAATGAATCCTTAAGAGATGTAGAACGAAGTGAAAAAAATTGATTTGTGAATAGATATTGCTATGTTCTGTTTTTTATGGATAAAAACCTGGATCATTGATTTGTTAGACATGTATTGTATTAAGATTTGAAGTTAGAGAAAAGGCAAGTATAATGTCTTGAAAAGGGAAGAACTAGGATGAAAGTTTAGAGACAAAGTGAATGGTGTATAAAGTGTGCTGGAGAAATATTAGCTGTGATTTTTTTCAATGAATATTCTTATGTTGTTTAGCCATAACTTGTTCTGTGGTTATCCAAATGAGATGATATTTGATTTGGATTAAATTAGAGACATAGGGCTATATTTTTTATGAATATATAGAATTCAAATTCTGTCATGTGGAGTTTCGAATTTCAAATTGAAGTTCAGTACTAGGTATAGGGAAAAAGTGCAGAAAAAACTGGATACATATTAGGTTTTTGTTCTGTTTTTCTTGATGAATTAATGTGAATCTTTTTGGGTGATCTTGTGATGATGTAAAATGAATATAAACCTAAAGAGAGGGATTAATTTGGTGTCTTGAAATGTGAAGGATCTAGATGATAGTTAGAAGTGAAATGAAAGTGGAAATGAAGTTGAATATGTGCAAAAAATTGATGGTGAATGCAGATATATGTGTATGTACTGTTATTAGTGTTTATAATCGATCATAGGCTATAATTTGGTTATTGATGATGTTGAGTTGAAAGGGAGTTATAATAATGGATAAATGATGGGCATTGAACTAGAAATGATAGATTAAGCATGACGAATTGAATTTTATAAGTAAAGATTAAAAAAAAATTTCATCTGAAACTTCCATGAGTTTTCTGTATTGATATAGAGAGTTTTTTTGACAAAGTTGTTTTATTGGAAGTTGTAGAGTTTTCTTCAATCTTTCCATTGATATAAAGTATGGAATTTTTGGACATTGGAGTTGAGAGATATGACTTTATAATTTTGTAATGCTGTATAGGAGGGACATTTGGGATAGCTACATTATTTTGAAATTTTGACCCTCATAGAGGCAAATTTTGTTTTCTAAATCTTCATGAAAGTTGTAGGTCTAGAAATCCTCTTCGAAACAATCTTTGAATAACCTTAATCCGATATTTACATTGAAAATTAGGCCCATTTTACCAATTCAGGCTGGAAGGAGAAAGGAGGAAGGGAGAGGTCGTGATCGCAACGAGATTCTGCGCATTTTCGCGCAAGTGGCGATTGCGTCGCGCCCGCAACCAGCCAATTTCGCCCCAATCTGAACATACTCCACTATGTTGGCCATAATTTTATCATCCGACTTCCAAATGATCTGATTTTTAAAGCATTAGATTCATAACACATTCCTCTATCTTTCTACAAAAATTTATAGCTTTTGGTTTTGACTAAAAAAAGATTGATCGAATGAAAGTAAGGGTATCAGTTGGAAGAGCATGAATGGGATATTTTACTGAACAAGTTTCAGTATTTTGATGATATCTTGATCTTTAGGATTCCAAATAAGATGAATTTTAATTTGGAGTAAACTAGAGATATAGGCCTAAAAATTTTCTCAAGAATTCGAATTTTTATTCTTTCCTTAAGATATTGAATTTTTGGATGGAATTTGTACATAGTACACTACTTTTGAATACATATAACCTCATAATGTTTGAGGCATATCTTCCAAATTACTGAACCAAATTGAGTGATTTTGGTGTCAATGGAAGTATAAGACATAGAGAAACACTTTTATAGAAGAGAGATTGACCAAATTACATCAGTTTATCTTTATAATTAAATGTGAACAGTAGGCCCGAAAGGATGACTTGGAAAAATCTGAAGTGAGTCAACGAGAAAGGAATAGAGATTTTAATGGTTTTAGTTAGGCGTAAACCTAAGTATAAATTATACTTATATAAGTTTTGATATAAGAATGATTTTTTGATGAAATTAAAGGAATGATACCTGGGATTGTCATTGAGCATGCATTATACATTACACATATTCATGTATGAAAAACTGAATGTTTATGTGATTGTGCAATTAATAATGTGTGTGCAATATGTGTTTCGGATAATGATGATACAGGATAGAACGTTTCCATCTAGACATTTCTAGATCATGGAAGCTAATGTTAATATAGAGCATACTGTGAGTAGACCTAGATGGTCTCATTTCATTATTTTTTCTGTTTTAAATTTTGTATTGATTGAATACTAAATTGTTGGATCGCGTACGGTCCGAGTATTCACAATACACTGCGGAAAAAGATCATATAACAATATGAAGTATAATCGAAAATACCAAGGATGTGCGAAAATACCTTATTTCAATGAATTGGTTGCTTCTTTTTCAGATTCCAAAACACTACAAACGCGAATGCCCTCTACCGGTATCCATACGAGTATGCACGATCTAGGCTGCAGCTGTTGTATGCTAGCACGTCCTGAAACTCTTTCGAATGCTGCACGATTTTTCTCTCGGATGGCGGCTAGGGTTTTGTCTCTTCTTCCTTAACCTA
>JANJEY010000008.1:40452791-40474118 GCA_024703695.1 Erythroxylum cataractarum | reverse complement strand
TACCTTCGGATTGTCCAGAGGAGAGAGGGAGCAGCACGTCGCCGGAGAAGAGGGAAGGAGAAGGTCGCCACGTCGCCGGAGAAGACGGAAGGAGAAGGAGAGTCGCTCAACGTCGCCGGAGGAGATGAGAGAAAGAGAAGAGGAGAGTCGGGGAAGGAGAGAAGGAAGACGGCTGCACAGGGATTTAATTTTATTTTAGCAACGGAAATTATCCATCGGTATAATTAAAAAAAACCATCGCAGGGTTAAACCTTCTAACCTAGTATCCCGACGCCGTTTTGAAATATACCGACGGCTTATTTCCGTCAGTGAAATTTTTTCCTCCGACAAATTTTGCCAACCGAATTTTAATTCCGTCCCTATTTACAGAAGGTTACATATTCATCGGCATATTTCCGTCGCTATAACTCCCCGCAAATTTTCTTCTCTCACTGACGGATTTCTGAGTACCGTCGGAAATCACATACGATATACTGTCCGTCGGTATATTTCCGTCACTATTTGACAATTTCCTTGTAGTGTCAGTTTATTCTATAGCCATCGAAGCCGATGTACAAAACATATGGAAGGATCGCAATGCACGAAGATTCAAAACTAAGCCATAAACTCTCTCCCTCCCGAATCAAAAAGGAGATAAAAAGTGATATACCTTTTCGAAGAATGTGCCAAGGTAGGCTTTCTGATATGTTCCATATATAGGGTGTCTTTTTAATGTAGAAATAGTAAAATAAATTATTCCTAATTATAATGCTAAAATACCATGATCCACAATCAATAGAAAGTTGACTAAAGCCTATAAGGAAAATACATATTAATTACAAATATAATTCTAATAATTACAAAGATAATTCTCAACACTCCCTCTCAAGTTAGAGAGTGAATATCATGAAGTCCCAAATTGCCACGAAGTGTCACAAATTGATCCTTTCCTAATGCTTTTGTAAAGATGTCTGCTAGTTGAAGTCGTATAAGCACATATGAAGGTTTAATGAAACCAGCTTGTAATTTCTCTAGAACTATGTCACAATTTATTTCAATGTGCTTAGTACGTTAATGGAAGATAGGATTTGCTACAATGTATAAAGCTGCTTGGTTATCACAAAATAATTGTGCAGGTGTTTCTTGTGGTACCTTTAAATCATGTAATATGTAACGTAGCCAAGCCAATTCCAAACATGTGTTTGCCATAGTTTGGTATTTAGCTTTTGCTGATGATCTTGAGACATTAGTTTGCTTCTTTGATTTCCATAAAATAAGAGAGTTTCCAATAAAAATACAATATTCAATCACTTAAAAGGACTACATAATGTACTTTATTTGTTGAGTTACGGTCGGGCATTTTACCGCCGTGGAGGAAAAATCGGATTGTTCGGAGGAGTTAGAGTGGGTAAAACAGTCTCAATTATATAATTAATCAACAATATTGCAAAAGCTCATGGGGGTGTATCCGTATTTGGAGGAGCAGGTGAACGTACTCATAAAGAAACGGAAGCCCTTTTGAAAGAAAGTATTTAGGAACAGATGGAACATTTTCTACTTCAGGAGCAAGTATAAAGAAATGAGTCCCTAGCACCCAATTTTTCGATTTGGCAGTTTGATCTATTATTTATCATTTATGGACGTTGATGAGATTCTCATGAATTTGAAACTTTCTACACCAAAAATATTCTCTTAAACGAAGGTATTCGTGCTTGGATGGCGGCCCAAGATCAGCATCAAAGATGTAGTCATAGATTCTCCCGAGAAGCCACAATTACCGTCACTAACCTTCTTGTGGCACGATTTCCTCCCCAATCAAAATCACAGAAGGCCTTTAAAGTGATATTATTTGTGGAAGGAAACAATAAGCCTTGACTAAGGCTACCTTTGATATATTTGAGGATGCGCACAGCAACCTCCCAATGAGGTTTTCAAGGTTCATGCATGAATTGACTAAGAGTACGAATAGAGTAAACTATGTCAGGCCTGGTAACAGTAAGATAAATAAGCCTCCCATCTAATCTTCTATACTTAATGGGGTCATCTAATAATTTTCTATCGATGGGAGTTAGTTTCAAGTTTTGCTCCATTGGAAACTTATTTGGATGAACATCTAAAAGTCCTGTATCTTGCAAAATATCTATTGCATATTTTCTTTCAGACATAAAGATGCCTTTCTTGGAATGTGAAAATTCAATGCCTAAAAAATATTTCAATTCTTCAAGGTTCTTGATGAGAAATTGCTTTAGAAGAAACCTTTTAAGAATTTTAATTTCTTGGAGGTCTTTTCCTGTGAGAAGAATATCCTCAACATAGATTAACATGGAAGTGAATGAAGTACCTTAGGCTTTAGTAAAAAGGGAGTAGTCAGTTTTAACTGTTGATAACCAGCTTTCTTAATAGTGTCTGAAAAAGTGAAGAACCAATTCCTTGATGCTTGTTTGAGGCCAAAGAGAGATTTGTTAAGCCAACATATAGTGTTCTCCCTCTATCGGTAAACACCAGGTGGAGGTTCTATCTAAACGTCTTCATGTAAATCTCTATGAAGGAAGGCATTTTGAACATATAATTGATGAGTAAACCAATAAGAGCAACAACAATAGCTAAGAGGCAGCAAAGAGTAGTGAGCTTAGCTATAGGTGAGAATGTTTCCTTGTCATTGATGCCTTCAACTTGGATGTAGCCTTTACCAACAAGGAGAGCTTTATAGCGTTCAATAGTGCCATTAGACCAATACTCAATTTTGTATACCCATTTACAGCCATTGGGCTGGTGACCAACAGGAAGAGGAACCATGCTCAAAGTGTTGTTATCTTGTAATGCCTGTAATTATATATTTATAGCTTGCTGCCAATGCGGATCAAGGATAGTTTCAGTATAAGAGTTAGTTCAATATGACTTGTAATGTTAGCTAAAAAAAGTGCAATGGGTAGAATATAGACAAGAATATGAAAGAAATCAAGAAAAAGGATACCAAGTACCTAATTAAACATCAAAGAAGGTTGCTTGACATAAGCAGACAAAATGTAGTCTTTATGCCATACTGGGGGCTGTTTAGGGCGAAGGGATTGTCTGGTTAGTGGAAGGGCAAGTGGTGTAGAGGAAAGGGAGGGACTTTTGAGTGGACGTAAAGGATGTGGAATAGGTGAATTAGGTGTACTGGTGTCTGGAGAAGAGGGTGTAATCTTTGTGGTGGTGTTGGTTGGATTAGGTATTCTAGATTGTCAATGGTCATCCATGTCAAGGAAGAAAGGTTGTGACTTAGGAATGGGGGTTGGTGAAGTAAAGACAAAAGAAAAAATAGTTTCACAAAATTTGACATCGCAGCTAACCAAAAAGGATTTAGTGTCCAAATCATAAGGTTTGTAGCCTTTTTGATTAGTAGGATAAGAGGATCAAATTTTTTTAGGGGATGAACAATTGTAGTGACATAAACATCCAAAAACTCTCAAGTGAATAAGAGATGGGGGACGATTGTATAGCATCTCAAAAAGTGATTTAGAAGAAAGAAAAGGTGATGAGATGTGGTTAATTAAGTATACAGCAGTTGAAATGCATTCTCCCCCAAAATCAATGGTAAATGGGATTGGAAAAGCAATGCTCTTGGAACAACAAGTAGATGACGATGTTTACGCTCAACCACCCCATTTTGTTGTGGAGTGTAGATACAAATGTGTTGATATTTAATTCCTTAAGACTGTAAGAAATTTTTTATGGGAAACAAATTAGAACAATCATCAACTCGAATTATTTTAGTAACATCATGAAATTGGGTTTGAGAAAATGTAATGAATGATTGTAAAAGCTTATGAGTCTTAGATTTATGCTGCATAAGAAATACCCATGTACATCTTGTAAAATCATCCACAATAGTAAGAAAGAAACAAGCTCCTATGTGTGTAGGAACTTTATGTGGCCCCTAAACATCACAATGTAATAATACAAATGGAGCGCAATTTGATATAAAACTTGAAAGAAATGGAAGTCTAGTTTGTTTAGCTATAGAACAAACACTACAATTATTGTCAAAAGCAATATTATGAGAGGGCAACAATGGGGAAACTAACTTAAGGCAGGATGGTGAAGGATGTCCAAGACGCAAGGGCCACATATTAGAGGGTTGAGAATCATGATGAGAGATTGGTGTTTGTTGGAGAGGTGACATGTAATAAAGACCACCATGTTGTTTACTCAAGCCAATCATCTTCCTTATAGCCAATTCCTGCAAGATACAAAAGTTAGGAAATAGAATGTCACAACAATTTAGGGAAGAAGTCACTTTAATGATAGACATCAAATTTAATCCAAAAAAAGGATCACATAGAACGTTGTTTAAGGTGATGTTTGGGTTGAAAGTTATAGTGCCCATCAAAGTTATTGATGCTGATGACCCAGTAGGTAAATTAATATAGGGTATTATTGATGATTCAATTTTATGAAATGTTTAGAATAAAAAAAATGATGTGATCAGTGGTCCCATTATCCAAGATCCAAGAATTTGTGAATACAGAACTAATTGAGGCATTAGAAAAAGGATGCAGACTTGCAGCGTTTGCATAAGCATCATGATTACCAGTTATGTTTATCATTAATAATGCCCTAGCAATTTGTTGAAGCTGCTCTTTGGAAACCTCATGTGAGGGATTAGATAATGATGCATTAGTGTCTTGTGTAGTGTCACCACGAAAAGAATTTGTTGCATTAATTGTAGGATGGGAATTTGATCCACTTCCTTAATGTCCACACTGATTTTGTTTATTTCCTTGAGTTCCAGTATTGTTAGAATTCCATGTGCCATTTTTTAACCTACATCTATCTTCTGTATGTCCCTTTCTATCACAAAATTTGCAGTGAAATTTAAGAGTTCTATAATTGTCAATTGTGTGGCCTTCTCTGTTGCAATGATTATACTGCTTATCTTTGTTTTTATTGGAGACATTACTTGGGCAACTATGGACTGCAATAGCAATGGAGAAATTCTCTGTTGATTCTGACATCATTGGTCACTGAATTCCCTCTTGAATCACAAGGGAGTATGCTTGACGAACATTGGCAAGAGTTGACATCATAAGAATATTGGTACGAACAATGTTATAGGTGTCATTGAGTCCTATGAGGAATTGCATCAGTTGGTCTCCTTCCTTATGTTCGTTATGTGCCTTCATTTTATTGCAAGTGGGAAGAGTCCGATATATCTCTAACTCATCCCAAAGACTTTTGAGTTTAGCATAATATATAGAGTCTGTCATTATGCCTTATGATAGAGAGGCTAATGATTTTTGGATTTGATATATTGTTGGGGCATTTTTTTGTGAAAACTGATCTTTGAAATCTTCCCATACCTGATACACTGTTTTGGCATGAACGACTCTTTGAGCAAAGTTGGGCTCCACTGAATGGGTAAGCCATGACAAAACCATGTTATTGCACTGACTCCACAAAGCATACTCTGTTGATTTTTCCATTTCTAAAGGTAACTGGATTGACCCGTTGATAAAACCAATATGGTCTTTTGCTGTGAGGGCATGAGTCATTGACCTGCTCCATGAAGGATAGTTGGCTCCATTTAATTTGATGGGTGCAAGCATGTAGCTGGGATAATTAGAATGATGAATGAGGTATGGGCTTGATGAATCGATGTTGAGACTGTTGTTGGAGTTTGAGGCTTTGAAATGAGATTTGTCTGTAAGTGCCTGAGGCTCTGTCATCATCGTTGAAGAGATTAAGAGGCAGATCAACCTGGCTTTGATATCAACTCTAAAAGGAGAGAAAAGTGATAAACCTTTTCGAAGAATGTGTAGGCTTTCTGATATATTCCATATACAAAGTGTGTTTCCTATATACAAAGAGTAAAATAAATTATTCCTAATTCTAATGCTGAAATACTGTGATCCACAATCAGTGGAAAGTTGACTAAAGCCTATAAGGAAAATACATATTAATTACAAATATAATTCTAATGATTACAAAGATAATTCTCAACATCCTGATACATGAAACGCTGAAAAGTATCCATAAGATTCTAATGTTGAGACATATTGTTTAACTCATTTACCTCTGTTCTCTATTTTGCTCACGTTATATGAAGCTAAGGTAAAGGAGTTGTAAAATTTGGTTTATCTAGGATCTCTCCCTTTGTTTTGTTTGTTATCGATGTTTTGTACCTATTTACCTTCTATAAATGAAAATTTTTATTTTTTAGAAAATAGATTTATAATGCTGTATGTATCTCACATATTATACTGAGATCAAACCATACTTTAAAAAAAATTTAAATGATATAACTAATTAAATTATTTTTAAATTTTATTTTTTAAAATTTTAATTATTTTAATTAATTAACCTAATATTAACTAAATCTCTAATTATACAATCCTCTAATTTTACCTTAACCCTAAAATAATATAACTTTAAAATTACTAATATGCACATGATGCCTTTTCAAAACTTGCGACGGATATTTTATGCCCTCCCATGCAACAATAATACTAGTTTGTAGATATAAAATTAACAAACTCATAACTTATCAAAGCTCTTAAGCATATTCTAGAATGTCCTCTGGTATACTATTCTCTTACTTTTTTCAATCGTAGCAAAATAATTACTCATAAAATCAGTAGGCCACTTTACTTTCTTAAAACACCTAATACTCTAGAAAAACTCATTGATTTTATTAACTTACATCCTCATTTTAGCACCAATACTATAAGTCCGTAGAGTGTAAGAAGTCTCACAAATCATGAAGTGACAAGGATGATCATCCTTACAGAATTGTCAAAGGAAATATGGTTGGTGATAAGGACTTCCAAAGAGTAACAAATTCCTACAGAAATGGTAGTTCATTAGATAAAGGAAACTCCAGGTAATTGATAACACTAATATCTCTTGTCATATTTTACTTGTAGTAGAGATAAAATTGTAATCTTTTCTTCCTTATCTTGTACAACAACTGTATACACTACAAGGAGAGTAGGAATTAGCGATGAAAAATTATTGAAAGAAACGAAACGTTGCAAATTACCAATAGAAAATCAATATTCGTCGGTAACATTGACAAGAAAAATTTTGTTTAGCGACTATAAAGATATCTATCGGTAATATGGACGAAAATTATCCTACAAAAATTTCTGACAGACTATAGCAATGGCATAAAATGCTCGTTGGTAAAGAAGGCGAGATTTTTTAGCAGAATAAAAAAGTTTTAAGTTTACCGACCACTATCTTCTCTTTGGTTTCTCTATCGTAGACTCCTTTTTCGCTCGTCGGTGTTTGTCTTCTCCGACCACTATCTTCATTTCCTTCGGTAGAGGTATTTTTGTAGCCTTTAACCTCTATTTTTCGTATGTTGGATAAAAGTTTTGGTATTTTATAACTTTCGTTTATTTGTGTATTTTGTTATTGGAAAACAATTTTAAAGTATAAATGTTAGTGATGGAAGGGACAAGATGTGATTTTGGTTGTGATGTTGGGATGAATTTATAATGCATGTAATGTATTTCATAAAATGTCTATTATGCTAATGTTTATTGTATAGGAGTGTTCTGCATAATTTCAATTGATATAAATCTATTCCTTTAAATGATGGGAGTGTTATAACTTTGATACAAGTCCATATAATGAAAAATTGAATCATTCCCACATTGAGAAAATGATTTCAGTTCTTAAGGAAAGGAATTGCATAGAGTTGCCACCTATGTTTTTCTTCAGGAAAGGAAAGAGAAACCTAAAGACAAGAAAGATAAAGTCATAACCAAAAAAAAAAAAGAGTTGAGATCTATTATAAAATAGAAAAGGTATATTAGAGACGCCTTATCTTACACATTTTAACAATTGATTAAGCTTTAAAATGATGTTCTTAAAGTTATTAGGGAAATTTGGAGAATGAAATAAAAATAAATAAATGCAAATGTAATAATAGAACAAATGATTTTGTTGTAGTGTAGGAATGAGCTATGAATAAAATCTAAAAGTCCTAGTAGAAAAAATTGCAAAACTAATCCCTTTTGAAAAAATTGAAGTTGAAGAAAATTTGATTAAACATAATTGTTGATGAACATTTTTGAAGGCTCATCACATGCTCAAATCAAGTATTACTATGCAATAGGTTATTAGGTTTACTACACTGAAGCAAGTACAATTTTAAGTAGGATAAACAAATGTACATTATAATTCTTAAATTCTAAAGAGTTTAGGATAAACAAATGTACATTATAATTCTTAAATTCTAAGTTAAACTCTTTACTTCATATATATTCTAAGATAGGAAACAAGTATGGTCAGGACATAAGGAATTCTAAATTACTTCTAATTAAAAAGGAACCCTCTAGGTAAATTCAAAGAATGTACAACTTTTGTCTGCATTAATGTCTATATTGGTTATATTATTTTATATTCTTTTCATCAATAATTACATATAATTGCATGCAATTGAATTTACAATATCTAAATCACATAATTATTCATATTTTTATATTATGCATCGAACAAGATGTATGTAGTTAAAAGCTAAATTCTTGACATAAAGTTGTAATAATAAACAATCATTTAATTTAACCTGCCACATTGATCTTGTTGTATTTCAAGGTAGAATATGAGTTTATTAAAATGAATTATTAAATTAGTCAAAAATTAGACTAAAATTTTAAAGGTGGTCTAAGTGGTTAGGTATTAACTATTTTTTCCCATGTTGAAGTGGTTGCTGCTGGCATGAGTTGCTTTTCTATTTAAATTTGTTCAAGATTTGGATTTGTTTTAACAATACTTGGATGCTTTTATCTTCGTGTTTACATTCTTTCTGTTGGAGAAACTTTAGTAGCATGATTGTCTGTTGTCATTTTTAGCAAGTTAGGATTGGTTTAGTCTAGCAATATTTTTAACATTACTCCCACTAAAAGCCTATATATTTCTATTTTAAAAAAATATTGTTTTTTTGATTTGCTTGCTTTAATATATTAAAAACATAACTAAATTATTGAACAAGTGTATTATATTAAATACAAAATATTCTTTTTCACAGGCCCTATATTGTGTTGAAGAGCGTCACTTATCCTTTTTCTTTATAGTCTAGAGTTTTCTCTCCATCCAAGTAAGTCATCCAAATGATTTCTATCATATGTATTGCTTTAATATTATGATTCTGAAGCATTTGGGTTTTCTGTGAATGCAAAGGAGGTCTTGATTTTATGTTGCTGTTTAGAATATTCTTATACTCATTGATGAGTTTTTATGTTCTTCTTTAATAGTCTATGTATTTATTGTATATGGAATGAGTTTGAGATCTTATGGATGATTTGAAGCATAAAAAAGTTTTTAGGACAGTATATAGGCTAGAAACTCGTGATGCAGCTCTCGTGAGGCTTATCGGTAAAAAATTCAATGAGTCTGTAAGTTACAGCGAGAACTTGCTTTCTTGATTCACAGGTATACAACGCCATGTACCATAGTATTGAAATAAATTGTAGGTGATTAATTCAAACATAAATACTTCAACTTCAATTTGATTAATGCAAACTTAGTATTAACACAAGAAATTCATAAGTTTTATAGACAAGACAATTCTTTGCATAATAAACCCCTAGGACGGTATATAGTTTGGAAACTCATGATGTAGCTCCTATGAGGCTTATCGGTGAAAAATTCCATGAGCCTAGGAGTCACAACGAGAACTTGCTTTCTTAATTCACAAGTGTAAATAATGCCACGTACCATAGTATTGAAATCAATTGTAGTTGACTAATTCAAACATAAATACTTTAATTTCAATTTGATTAATTTAAACTTAGTATTAACACAAGAAATTCATATGTTTAATAGACAAGATAGTTCTTTGCATAATAAACCCTTAGGATGGTAAATAGGCTAGAAACCCATGATGTAGCTCCCGTGAGGCTTATCGGGGAAAAATTCCACGTGCCTAAGAGTCACAACAAGAACTTGCTTTCTTGATTCATAGGTATAAACAATGCCATATACTATAGTACTGACATCAATTGTAGGTAATTAATTCAATTAATTAATACTTAGGGCATGTTGTGTAAAGTTTAGGTGTTCTATAAATTTAAGGGACATGAAGAATACTAACTATGAAATCACTTTTTAAATTAAAAGTTTTGTAGAAACGAGTAATGTTGAAAGATCTTAGATGTATAGATGATTAATACTTGATGGTTTCATTAATCCTGAGTTTATTAAGGGAGTTAAAGCTTTTATTCAGTATGCATGTTCTCAACCTATATATATGGATGGCCTAAGATCAGATGTCCACGTAAAAAGTGCAAACATATTCGTTTCCTTCCTATTGATAAAGTGAATGGCCATTTTCTGAGAAAATGGTTGATTCCAAATTATTTTGAGTGGACATGACATGGGAAGCCATTGATTAGTAGCATTTAAAGGGGTAATCAGTAAATGTGGATAAGTTTGAAGGGGGGATTGGATTTATAACAAATAATATGGGTGCAACTAAAAATCCTTACATGCAAATGGTTCATGATACAAATGGTTGAAGAAGAACCAAACCCATATGTAAAACAATTTTTTGATTTACTACACTCAGCTGAATAAAAATTATGGTCAAATTGTGAGACAATGACTCAATTGTCTTCAATTGCTTGAATATTGAACATAATGTCTGAAGGGCATATTTTTTTTATCGTAGATTTGATAAAATTCTTAGATGATATAATGAATCATTACCTCCTGATCATATAATAGTTAATAGTTTTTACAATATGAAGAAACTTATTAGGGGTTTTAGTTTACTTATTGAAAAAATTTGATTTTTGCAAATTGGGATGTATGTTGTATTGGGGAGATGATGTAGAATTACAAGAGTACAAATTTTGTAGTTAATCTAGGTTTAAGCCTAGAAAGCACTCTATGAAATAGAAATTAGTACCCTAGAAGAGGATGTATTATTTCCCGCTAACTCTAAGACTTCAAAGACTATATGCTGCTGATGTTACTGTATCTCACATGAGATGGCGTAATGAATACGAATAAGAAGATGGAATAATGAGTCATCCATCGGATGCACTGGTGTGGAAACATTTCAATAACACTCATTATGAGTTTGCAATTGAAAGTCGATGTTGGGATTATTGATGGTTGGATTCCAACCTTTTAGTTAATCCAGCCAACAATTTTCGTCATGGTCAATCATAATTACTCCTTATAATTTGCCTTCATGGATGTGAATGAATGAGACATATATGTTCTTGATGTTGATTATGCCAAGGCCTACAAATCTAAAACATAAAATAGATGTATTCTTACAACCATTGATATCTGAATAGCAACATTTTTGGGAATATGGTATGGAGAATATGATGTGTCCTTAAAACAAAATTTTGTATTGCGAGCAGCTTTGATGTGGACTATTAGTGATTTTTCAGCATATGATATGTTGCTTGGATGGAGCACAACAAAAAAATTGACTTGTCCTTATTGTAACAATGATTCTGATGCGTTTTATCTTTCAAATAGGGGAAAAACAAGTTAATTTGATAACCATAGGAAATTTCTTCCTTTAGATCATCCATTTAGATGCAATAAACAAAAGTTCATTAAGAATAGGATGGTCCAAACATCTTATCCCCCTCACAAAGATGGTGAAGAAATATTGCAAGAGATTGATGAATTAGGATTATTGAAAGTTATCGAATTTAAAGCTGATGCAGTTAATACAAGCATTAGTAAAAACTTTGGTTAGAGAGAATGAAACATCTTTTTGGATTTTCCATATTGGAAAACTAATTTGATACGTTATAATCTAGGAGTGATGCATATTGAAAAAATAATGTTGACAATTTGTTCAATACCTTAATAAATATTGAAGGGAGGACAAAAGATAATGCAAAATCATGAGCTGATTTGAAACTTTTTTATAGAAGGAATGAGTTTGATAAAGTTCTACACACTGGTGAATATCTAAAAGCATGTTACACGTTGGAGGAAAAAACAAAAGAAAGTTTTGTGTGAATGGTTGAAAAATCTAAAGTTTCCTAATGATTTTGTTTCAAACTTAGCAAGGTGTGTGGATATAAGGAAGTACAAATTATTTGGGATGAAAAGTCATGATTTTCATATGTTTATGCAAAGGCTAATTCCAATTGCATTTTGAGAGTTGCTACTGAATAAGGTATGGGAAGTTATAATATAATTTTGTTTTTTCAGAAGCTTAATATCATTTGAAATAAAGTTGGCTGAAATGGAAAAATTAAAAAGGGAAATAATTTTGTGCAAATTAGAAGGGATTTTTCCCTCCAAGCTTCTTTGACTAAATGAAGCATCTACCTGTGCATTTAGCACAGAGGCTAAACTTGCTGGTCCAGTTCAATATCGATGGATGTATCTGTTGGAGAGGTAATTATATTAAATGTTTAAATTGAAGTAATAACTTGTTTTTAATAACATAATTGTAATAAACCTGAAATGAGTAATGTAGGTATATGCATCATTTGAAGAAAAATGTCAAAAACAAGGTTAGAGTTGAAGGTTCGATATGTAATGCTTATTTAGTATAGGAAGTAAATATATTTTGTTTTCATCATTTTGAGCCACATGTTCACACAAGAGAAAGAAAAGTTCCTCATAATGACGATAGGGGAGGAACGACTGATACTGATGGTAACTTACCCATTTTCAGATATCCTAGGCGAACATATGGACGTTCAACAAGAAGAATGTTAACATAGGAAGAAATAGAGGTTACCCATTGTTATATTTTATTGAACTGTCAAACGGTTTAACCTTTCGTGTAATAAGTTGAAATTGATTATCTGGGTTTTAAAATTTAGTGTTATTCACAACTGAATATATAATAATGTTTTTAGAAAATACAAGGAATGGTTACGTGAGCTAATGCCAGAGAAAACATAGGATGATATTAATAAAGAAGTTGGAAGGCACTTTCCTGGATGGTTCGAGAAATATGTAAGTTTTCACTTATAATTATTGAAATGATTGAATTATAAGATTAAAGTGTTCAAATGGCATTATACTATTAATATGATAATTTTTTGTGTAGGCCTTAGAAAATCCAATAGAGAACAAGTTCATATGTGATCTTTCGAAAGGACCTTTGTAAACTGTTAAATCGTATATGATGTATTTAGTTAATGGATACAAATATCAAACAGAATATCATGGTCATAGCATGACAACATTAAATAGTGGAGTTTGCATATAGAGAGAATTGATAGATTACTATGGTAAAATTTTTGAGATACTTAAAATTGAGTACCCTGCATTACTAATAAAGCAGAGTGTGATATTTAAGTGTGACTGGTTTGATCCAGCTCCTAATGTTGGTACCAAAGTGTATAGGTGATACAATCTATTTGAAATCAACCAGTTAAAAAGATTTAGACAATTTGAACCTTTTGTGTTAGCAATGCAAGCGATCTAGGTGTATTATGTCCCTTTTCCCAACTTACGACGAGATAAGTTAGATTGGTTGACCATCTGTGAAGTTAAACCTAGAGGTGTTTTTGAATCGCATGAAAAAGGATAATAAAAAATTGAAAGCAAAACATTTCAAGAAGATGTTTATGAAATAAATGCATCTGTTGCATATGACAAGAATGAACCTTTGGACGATCCAAATAATGAATATGTTAAAATTTCATCTAGAGAGGATAAGGAGGGCGAGAGAACTGAAGAGGAACCTGAGTTTGATTCTAATTCTTCAGAAAAAGAAGATGATGATTTTGATTTACAATTAAGTGTTGATAATGATTAATTTGTGTTTGTAATATAATATAATATTTAATAAATCAATTATTGAATTAATAATATATTTTTATATATTGAATTGAAATTGTTATATTTCTAGAATATTCAATAAAATATGAAGTTCAGGTTAAAATATGCCACCAAAGAGAAAACATGACATAATGCAACCAAGGTTCAGACTACGATTTGGGGTCAGTTACTGTCCAGGTGAAGCATCATGTTTTGCAACTACAATTG
Source organism: Erythroxylum cataractarum (assembly GCA_024703695.1). NCBI lineage: Eukaryota > Viridiplantae > Streptophyta > Magnoliopsida > Malpighiales > Erythroxylaceae > Erythroxylum > Erythroxylum cataractarum. Next base: position 40,460,168 of record JANJEY010000008.1, on the reverse strand, counting down.
AATCAGATGTTGTACCTCCAGTTGCTACACTTGCAGACGAGGTATTACCTTCAATGCCTATTTCTGCACTATCCACCACCCATAGACCGATAGAGATATCAGGGGTAAACGATGCGGATGAAGGATGTGGCCTCTAGCCTGGAGCTGAGGGAATTCATGGAAGAATGTACATCACAATTGTTAAAAATCTTTAAGTGAAAATACATGAAACACCATATGTTTATAATTAAGTTATAGTTTTAAATTTAAAATGATATAAAATTAATTGTTCTAATATTAGGTTGATTTCGTCTAGACCATGCTCAAGAAACATGACATCCAAATTCAAGGAAAAGATTAATCTTGAGAGTTATATATGGAATAATATCTCTCAGGCGATAAAGGATTTTTATTATTAGGAGTTTGAGGTACAAAAATATATATTTTTGTATTTTTAATTGATTTTTGTACATTAATTAGATAAATATTGTAGATTACAAGTACTGATCGTATACTTTTCTTTCTTTTTTTTAACTTTTTTAGGATTTTGAATTTGATACGGTCATTTATAAAATATGGGAGAGACAAGTACATATAAGTTATCAAGAATTTATTGGTGTGATATACAAGACTAGTGTACAATTGCCTTATATTTCTGGACAAATATGGAGTTGTTAACAGCAGTATTAGACATCACCCGAGACAATGTCCATTTCAGAGTGTAATTTTACCAACAGACATGGAGAACAAGGGGGAGAGAGTCTTCATGTACATGTTGGAGGATCTATTACCCACCACAAGCATGCAGAGAGAATTATAAGTATCTACACTTTGTACTTATATTCTGTTTTTTGCACTTTGATATATTTCAATTTAATTTGATGTGTGAATTTTAGAATAAAAATATGTGTATTATGGAGAATGATAATATTATAAATGTTTGGCACCATATATAACTGTATTGTTGAGTTACTTTCTTTGTTCAACATGGGGTAAATATCATAAAAATAGAGGAAATTCTATTGAAAGTTTTGCAACTTATAGTTCACTTATAACATTTTATTCTGATGTAGGAAAAGTCTATGAGCATGAAGCCTACATCCTGTCAGCTCTTTTTACACACTCACACTAAGAAGCATAACAGTATGACCTTCGTTAACACCCAATGTAGAGAACTAAATGTATGTGAAATTTATACTTTAATATTAATACTTAATAATTATCACTTAGTAACATAAACATTGCCTTCTGATAGACCAAATATAAGAAAGCATTCAACAGTAATCTCAGTAGTCTGAAGATGATGATGAGAGTTAAACCTATCTTCATGTAGTAGGTGGTAGGGGCACCGTCGTGGAAGAATATTTAGTTTAGGTTCATTTATGAATATATATTATTTGCAATCCTTCACATTCGATATAGCAATATCTACTCGGCGGTCCGCACCCAATGAAGTCCATGAGTTTCGAAGCATAATACAGAAACTGACAACTCAGTTGTAATAGTCGATAGAGTACATATCCCAGCTCCGTAATGAGGTGGATGAGTTGAAGGAGAAGGGCAGCACCTCATTGCAAATTTCAGAACATCTACATTCACTAAATGAATAAGATAGTTGTAGCCACCAAATGAATAATTATTAAATACTTATTATTGCACAATTAAGCTAATTTTTTATTATCAATTAAGATAATTTTTACTTTATATCATCAATCAACTTTTTGTTTTAACAAATTAAAAGTAGAATCAAATCAAAATATTATCAACAGATAACTGTATAAATTTTGCATCAATCTTAATATTATCAAATAAAATTAAATATAGAGAAAAATTAAAAAACAACGTAAGTTTATTTATCGACGAAAAACTAAAATACGTCAGTAAAATGTTATCAATTTACCGAAAGATAGCTAATCTCCGTTGGTGTAGTTAGTCGCAAATTTACTGACGGAGATGTCAAAATCTGTTGCTAAATTTACCAAATGAAACTAACTTTTCATTAGAAAATTTACCACCAACACAAAATTACCATCACTAAATATAATGACAGAACATAAAATAGCAGTTGGTAAATTAATGATGAAAAATCTGTCATCCGTTGGCAATTATTTCCTATAGCTGCTTCTCCGGCGACTTACTTTGTCAATAAATTTCTTTCCAAATTAGCTTACCGATGGAAAATCTACACTTTCATAAAATAGCAGTCGGTAAATTAATAATGAAAAATCTGTCATCCGTTGGCAATTATTTCCTATAGCTGCTTCTCCGACGACTTGCTTTGTCAATAAATTTCTTTCCAAATTAGCTTACCGATGGAAAATCTACACTTTCCAATGATAATGTTCGTCACTAAACCCTATTCTTGTAGTGATATGTATTAATCTATATATATACTTTCTCAAGCCTGTAATTTGTATTGGTGTGATAAGAATCAATTCCAAAATAATAAAATCCCCTTTTGTTGTAATTTTTTTTCTTTTTTTTGGTATTAAAAAAATGGTCTTATCTCTTATTCTAATCACCATGACTTTGCTGTCTTTGAATGTTGGAAATTTCGTCACACTAAAACTCACACAATCCAATTATCCATTATGGAGAGAACAAGTTTTAGGATTAACAAAGAACCAAGATTTAGTTGGTCATCTCACCAATGACACACTAGCTACCAAAAAAAAATACTACTTTAGATTTAAACACATAAAATACTACATCACAGTTGACAAAAGAATTCACTACTTGGTGGAAGTCTGATCACCTTCTCTGGGATTGGAACATTGGAACCCTCTCTGAAGAAGCTCTCAGACTTATCATTGGTTTAGATATAACACATACAGTTTGGGAAGCATTGAAGATGCTTATACACAAGATTCTCAAGAGCAAGAGTTTACACTACAACAATAACTAACCGCAAGGATGATAACAGGACCATTGGAGATCATATAGACATTTTTAAAGGTTTTTGTGACAATCTTGTTGCTATCGAAAAACCAATACCAGATAAAGAAAAAGTCTTGTGTCCCCTCACAAGTCTTGGCCCACAATATGAAACCTTTACAATAATGATGTTGAAACCTCCAATACTAACTTACCTTATCCTGATCTCATAAGTACAAAATCTTGATCAGCATTGAATATGGTTTTTAAACCAATCAGATGTGTCTCTGTCTCACCTCACTCCATATTTAGCCTTCTATAACTAATAATAGAAACAATCTCAAAGTACCAATTCAAGGAATCACAATAGTACCTTTTCTTCCTCAGGTCATGGATTTCAAGCACAACATTTTCCAAACCAAAATTGAAGCTATCCAAAAGACTCAACATTGGCTACATAACAACAATGACCACCACCTCCAGGAGAACGATATAGGACAACAACAAAGTGCGATTTGTATTTTGATGAAACATGTCAATATTATAGGAAACCGTGCCCTATTATTAAAATTTGTTGTGGATAGCAAAACAAATGACTTAAAATGATGCAATTCCATAAGCCCTTGCAACTCTCACTTTAGACAACTCCATTATCGACATAGAATGGATTTATGATATAGGAGATTCAAATTACATGATAGGAAAGCAAGGTATGCTGACTAATATTCCTAAATACTCTAGATCTGATTCAATCATAATTGGAGATGGTTCTTCTATACCTATAACGGGTATTGATGATTCATATATTAAGAAAAGAAAAAGATTTTGCCTCTTCACGATGTTCTTTTAACTCCAAATATGAAAAATGCTTTCAATAAGTCAATTAAACTCTCAATTTCCTATTACTATAAATTTACTGATGTTGATTTTCGTATAAAGGAATGGAAAACAAGACAGCCGTTAATACTTGGGAAAAGGAATGGTGATTTGTATTCCTTATATGGTGTACCAGAAGCACAATTCTCTCATCGTTTCAAGGCTACTATTGCAGATGTTTTGCACCAACGCTTAGGACACCCTAAAGCTTTAACAGTTTAGTTGTTAAAAAATAAATGATTAATTGATGTTTAAGGTCCTTTACAAATTAAACATTTATATGATAGTTGTCAATTAGGAAAAATAAGTAAACTTCCTTCTGCTCTTTCTGAACACTCTAGTTCTGGTATCTTTGATAAGATTCATTATGATTTATGGGAACTTGCCCCTTTTTTTTTGGTAAATAGCTTGCCCCTGTTTTATATGTTGGCAAGTTTAAATTTTATACATGTTTAGTTAATGATTTTTTTAAGTATACTTTGATTATTCCATAAAAACATAAATTTGATTTTTTTTGTTACCTATTTAACATTTGAACAGTATGTCGAATGACAGTTCAATAAGAAAAATGAAATTCTTCCACTCAGATGGTGGAGGAGAATTTGTTAACTCTAGATTATCATCACATTTTCTTGCGACAATTATTATTTATTAGATTTCATGCCAAGCAAACAAGCATAGTTGAGAGAAGGCACAGAATTATACATGAACTAGGTATGAAAATACAACATTTTATTTTTTACTTCTCCAAGTAACTAGATATGAAGTATCCTGAAGTCGATCTCCTGTCATCTATTGCTCCTGCCCAATCAACATCAGTATAAACCATAATGTCTCAATAGTTTATAGTTTTTGTGAACAATATTCCTTTTCCAGGAGCAGATTTTATATATCTCAAAATACGTATGACAACATTCATATATTGTTCCCCTGGATTGTGCATATATTGACTTACAATAGTCAATGCATAGTCAAGATATGGTTTTGTGTGTGCCAAGTACATAAACCTTCCTACAAGACGTTGATATCTTCCTTTATTAATTGGCACTTGATCCATTTCAATACATAACTTCAAGCTTTCTTCTACTAGAGTATTTGTTGGTTTACATGCAGACATACCTATTTCTTGTAATAAATCTAATGCATAATTTCTTTGAGATAAGAAAATACCTTTGTTAGATCTCATAACTTTAGTTCTAAGAAAATATTTCAGGGAGCTAAGATCTTTCATTTCAAATTCTTTTGACAAGTATTCATGTAATGCCTTTCTTTCTTCTGCATCATTTTCGGTAACCACCATGTCATCCACATATACAATGAGAGCAGTGATCTTACCCTGTCATTTCTTCAAGAGCAAAGTGTGGTCTGAATTGCATTGATGGTATCTAAATGCCTTTATAGACTTTATGAACCTTCCAAACCATGCTCTTGGAGATTGTTTTAGCCTATATAATGATTTCTTCAGTCTGCTGCACACCTTTCTATTATATCTTTCTAGTATCATACATCCTGGAGGAAGTTCTATATAAACTTCTTCAGATAATTCTCTTTGTAAAAAGGCATTTTTTACTTCAAATTATTATAGTGGCCAATCCAGGTTTACAGCTAAGGACAATAACACTCTGATGGTCTTGATTTTAGCTACAGGTGTAAAAGTTTCTGTATAATCAATACCATAAACTTGTGTATATCCCTTTGCTATAATCTTGCTTTGAATCGTTCAATAGTGCCATCTATTTTATATTTCACAGTATAAATCCATCGACAACCCACTGCTTTCTTTCCTTTTGGGCAATCAACCAAATCCCAAGTTTTGTTCTTTTTCAAAGAACTCAATTCCTCATTCATAGAATCTTTCCATCTTGCATCACCTAATAAATCCTGCACACTATTAGGAATATATACAGTAGATAATTGATTCACAAATGACTGATTTGATTCAGACAGATTTTGGTTAGACACATAATGGCTCATAGGATATTTAATTTTGCTAGAAAGTTCAGGTTCATATATGGGTTTAGGAATACCTCTATTAACATGATTTGGTAGTTGTTTTCTAGGTAACTCAGCTTCAGGAATAGTACAATCCTAAACAAGCGATTGGTGTGGTGTTTCAGAAGGAAAATCAACCTCTTCAATTGAAGTACTTGTATTAATTGAAAGACTTGTATCACAGACATCAATTATCTCTTCAGTTGGTCTTGAATTATGTGCTTCTTCAAAAAATTTATCCTCATTCCAAAGTAACATCAATGGCATATTTAAGACAATCAAGAGTCTGAATTTCCTTCTGATACTCCCCATGAAGTTCAGAATCTACAGAAAAATACATTGAATCCTCATGAAAAACCACATCCATTATTACAAACATACGTTGTGTTAGAGGGTGATAACACTTGGACCTTTTTTGATGCATAGCATATCCTAAGAAAACACAACGTAAAGCTCATGGGTCTAATTTACTTCACTAATTTTTGTGAAGATGGACAAAGACGACACACCCAAAAATATGAGGAAGTAAATCAAGAATGGCTGGAGCAATCACAGCATCAGTAAGTGCTGAAAATGGTGTTTGAATGTTAAAGGAGCATGAAGGAATTCGATTAACTGAGTGAGCTGCAAACATAAGAGCTTCTCTCCAATGGGCCAATGGCATATGAGCTTCAATTAAAATAGCCCCAACAATTTCTAGTAAATGATGATTTTTCTGTTCTGAAACTCCATTTTGTTAAGGGGTATCAGCACAAGTTGTTTGGTTAACAATTCCTAGCACTTCTAAAAACTGTTGAAGTTCAGAGTTGTCACTCCGCAGAATCTGAATCTGTCCATCATATTGAGTTCTTATCATTACGTGTAATTTATAAAATAACAAGTTTACTTCACTTTTTGATTTCATCAACCACAACCAAGTCATCCGACTAAAATCATCTATAAAAGTAACAAACTAACGTAAACCACTCATGGTCGGAATTCTAGATGGACCCCACACAAACCATAAATGGAAAAGGACTTTTATTCAATCTTAATGGAAATGAACTTCGATGGCTTTTTGTAAGTTCACATATATCACAACAGAAACTAGAAAGATCAACATGTTCAAACAAACTAGGGAATACTCTTTTAAGATACCCAAAAGAAGGATGCCCCAATCTCTGATGCCGTGTTAAAATTTACAATGTGCCTACGGGCCTATATGAGAAGAAAAGTTAAATCACATGCAAGTCTAAGTAAGATTTCATCCTAAAATCAATTGGTGATAGGTGGAGTAGCTCACTAATATTAATACTCTTTCTTCTTCTTTTCTTCCGATGTGGGACAAACTCCCACTCTTTCTATTTCAACAAAGGTATCAATGGACCCTATTATGCCACATAAATAAGTTATAATCGGAATGGGGCACTTTAAATAAGTGCCTTCTGTACAATTTTTGTAACATCAAGAGTAGACCTGGCAAACGGGTGGGTGGTCTGGGTATGGGTACGGGTCTCACGGGTACTGGTCACACGGGTACGGGTTCGCGGGTAAATTTATAGAAACGGGTAATGATTTTGAAAATCCATACCCTGCCCAACGGGTATGGGTAGACCCGCGGGTTACCCGCTATATATTTTTTTATTTTTCATTTTTTAAATTTCAATTAATAAACTT
>JANJEY010000008.1:40420473-40434083 GCA_024703695.1 Erythroxylum cataractarum | reverse complement strand
AAAATCGGCATATGAACGTGAGATGATGGCTTTGGCATTATCGATACAGGATTGGCATCTGTATTTATTGGGTCGTAAATTTTTGGCGAGGACAGATCATAGTAGCCTTCGACATTTGCTAGAACAATAGATCATAACACCTGCACATTAACATTGGTTGGCTAAAATGGGGTATGATATTGATGTGATTTACAAGCCTGGTATTACAAATAAAGTTACTTATGCTCTTTCCCGAAAAGGATCATATCTAGAATTATCTGCCATTAGCAAACCTTAATGGGTTGATCTTGATGAAATCACTAAAAAGGTGGAAGCTGATGTCTTTTTAGGGTCCATTATGCAAGCACTCAAATCAGATCAGCTTATTAATCTCTCTTTCTTTATGATACAAGGTAGATTATACTATAAAAGGAGGCTTGCAGTAGTTGCTTCCTTAACTTGGGTTCATCGTTTATTAATAGAGTTTCATGCCATACTAATGGGAGGTCGTTAGGGTGCCTTTAGAGCGTGGAGTCTCTCTGAGCTTTTATTGGTGAGGAATGTTCTAAACTATCAAGAAATTTATTGCTAAATGCCTCACTTGTTAAAAGAAAAATACGAGACGATGAATCCTGCAAGTTTGTTACAACCATTGTCACTTCCGAATGCCATTTGGGATGATATCTCAATGGATTTTATAGCCAAACTTTCTAAATCTCATGGTGCCGATAGCACCTTCGTTATGGTTAATCATCTATCCAAATATGCTCATTTTATTGTTATTAAACACCCCATTACAACAGCCAAACTTATTGAAATTTTTGCAAAAGAGGTGGTATGACTTCATAGGATTCCTAAGTCTATCGTATCGGATAGATAAACTTTATTTGTTTTTGTTTTTTGGAACAAGTATTTTAGACTATAAGGGTCAGTATTACGTATGTCTTCTACTTAGCAGCCTGAAATTGATGGCTAAATTGAGGTTTTCAATAGGAGTCTTGAGACTTACCTTCAGTGTTTTGCTTGCAAGCAACCTAAATAATAGGCATGCTAGTTAATTTGGGCAGAATATTGGTACAATACTACCTTCCAAATATTAGCTGGTTGTACAGCCTTTAAAGTGGTGTATGGTCGCAAGCCTCTTACTATTCACCATTTCCTTCCTGGAGAATCCAAGGTAAAAGTTGTTAATGCTTCCTTACATGATCATGCAGCTATGCTTCGTGAATTAAAGGAACATTTGCATCAGGCACAACAAATAATGCAACTTTCAGCTAATAAACATCGAAGGAAGGTATACTTTGAGGTGGGAGATAAGGTATTTTTAAAGTTACGTGCTTATCGCCAACAATTTGTCATGATTATGAGATATCCTAAACTAGCAACTCGTTATTATGGTCCGTTTTTTATTATTCAACAAGTGGGACAAGTTGTTTATAAACTAAAATTTTTATAGGGTTATCGAAAACACCTGCCCAAGGCCCACCATAAAAAGTGGCCCCATCTTTAACATGTGATGCTAGCTTTCAAAAGGGTCAAATACATTTATTACATAAGACTAATAAGTGTAATAAATAATGTAGAGAACATTGGTGGAAGCTGTAAAAAATGTAGTAATAATTGTAGAGAACGTTCGTGGAAGATGTTAATGTTTTCAAAAGTAATCAATGTAGAGAATGTTGATGGAAGCTATATTATCTCTGGCAGTAATGAAGCAACTTCTAAGATTGATCAAAGTTAACGTTAACTTCTTATACTTATAAATAGTTTTGAAGTATTTAGGTGTATTTTTACCTTCTAATTTCTTTATTTTCATCAATATATATATTTAAGGTACTCCAATTCAAAAATTAGCAGCAAAAAATTTCATGATTTTGTCTTCTGAGTTCTAATTATAATTTAAAGATAAAGTTTATGATTTTTAATGTATTTTTAGCTTATTAAATATTTGAATATGTTATAATTAATTTGTAATTTGTCATTAACATGGACATTATATTAGCTTATTTCCTAAGTTTGTTAATTTCTTGTATTTTTAGAAATTAGTATGTCTCTATCATTAAAATTTGCTCTTTGTTTTTTTTATATTTTTAATATTAGATATTAAATTTTTCTATTTATTTTTTTCTCTATCATATTTATAATACAATTTATATATCTTTGTGATATATTATGAAGCAATTGGAGTTTGGTTGTACCTGCATATTTCTTCCAGTTCCATACAAGTACTTTTGTTCTTTTTGTAGTCCAACTGTGTTATAATTGATTTATATTATGTTACCTAAAAAGTATTTATCTGGAAGTACAAAAAGTCAAAAAAGAAAACAAATAACACAGTTGATAGAATCTAAAAAAGGAGCAATTAATAAATTTATTAAAAGAATAGATTTCTCTAATGAGCATCTCGAGGAATTAGGCGAAGGTAGTTTTGAACAACATAAAGAAAATTTAAGTGATAAGAATCATATTCATGAAGATATTAGAAACATGAGTGAGCATGATCATGTACCAAATGCATCCATTTTGAAAAATTTAAAGACAGATGAGCAAGTAAGTCCTATATTGGACATTTATGATCCTAGAAATTAGGATAATCTTGATAATAAAGTAAATGATATTTTAGTTGAAAAAAGGCCTATAAGAGAATTGAATCTTACGATTTCTTTAAACAATACCTCTTGTCATTTTTCATATTCTTATTATTATAGAAATTTGAGTAATAGAGAGATTAGCAAAAGAAAATGGTCGGTTTATTCTAAACATGTAGATAAAGTATATTGTTTTTATTATAAGTTGTTCGAATCTACTAACAAACAAAGTGGATTAGCAAATAATAGATTTAGAGATTTGAAGCATTTTAGTGAGAGACTCAAAGAACATGTGAATTGCATTGAGCATATGACTAGTATAAGAACCTGGAATGAATTAAGAGTAAGATTGAGCAAAAATCAAATAACTAATAAAGATTTAAAAAAAGAAATTGAAAAGGAGAAAGAAAATTGGAGATAAGTTTTGATAATAATAGTTTCCATCGTGAAATATCTTACTAAATATAATTTAACTTTTCGAGGATCCAATGAAAAATTTTACCAAGATAGTAATGGTAATTTTTTAGGATTGATTGAGATGATTGCTAGATTTGATGTGATACTGCATGATCATGTTAGACGTATTCAAAATCATGAAATTCATCATTATTATCTTGGTCACAAAATTCAAAATAAGTTTATTTCTCTGATGGCCCATAGCGTTAAAAGTTCTATCATAGGGATTATTAAATAGGCGAAATACTTTTCTATTATTCTTGATTGTATCCCAGAATTGAGTCATCAAGAACAAATGAGTTTGTTAGTACGATATGTAAATATGTCAAATAAAAAAATAAAAATAGAGTAGTACTCTTTAGAGTTCTTAAACGTAGATGACACATCTGGATTGGAACTTTTTAATGAATTATTGAATGCATTTAATTCCCTTGATCTTAATGTTTATAATGTAAGGGGTCAAGGTTATGACAATGGTTTTAATATAAAGGGAAAACACCAAGGAGTTCAAAAGTGATTACTTGAAATAAATCCAAGAGCATTATATATGTCATGTGCTTGTCATAATCTTAATCTTACTCTTAGTGATATGACGCATTCTTGTGTTAAAATTGTTTCATTTTTTGGAGCTTTGCAACGTATATATGCATTATTTTCTAGTTTTCCTAAAAGGTGGAAGGTTTTGCTTAATAATGTTTTAGGCTTAACTATGAATCATTGTTTGACATTCGTTGGAAAAGTCGAATAAAAAGTGTTAAAGATATTAGATTTCAAGCTCCTCAAATAAGATTGGCTTTGATGGAATTATCTAGATCTTATGATGATGCCAAGTCAAAGAGTGAAGCAGAAAGCTTGGTTAGTATACTTGAGAGTTTTGAATTTTTAGTTGGTATGGTTATTTGGTATGATATTTATTCGCTATTAACATGGTGAGTAAAAAGTTGCAATCTAAATCTACGTGCATTAATGCTACCATAAAGCAATTAGGTGTGATGGTATTTTTTGAGAAATATAGAGATGAAGGGTTTAGCTCTAGTATAAATATTGCCAAAAGTCTTGCACTTAAGATGAATATAGAACCTACATTTCCAACTAGACATTATATTATTAGGAAAAGACAATTTGATGAAATTAACCATAATGGAGAAATACAATCAGCTGAGGATTCTTTCAGAGTTAATTACTTTTAAATTGTTGTAGATATAACAATTACTTCGTTAAATAATAGATTTGAACAATTAACACATTTGATAATATTTTTGGATTCTTATTTGATTCAATGAAGTTGAGGTCATTGGATGAAAACGAATTAAGAGAATATTGCATTAATTTTACAGCGACTTTTTCTCATGATAGTATGTCAGATGTGAATTTAGATGATCTTTTTTTTGAATTAAAAGTATTGCAAATGACTTTGTCAAATGAGTTAATGTCATCAGTTGAAATTTTAGAAATTGTTAAAGTTGCAGATTGTTATCTAAATGTTTCAATTACTTATCGAATTTTAATGACTATACTTGTGACCGTAGCATCAGCTGAAAGAAGTTTTTAAAGTTAAAATTATTGAAAACCTATTTGAGTTCATCAATATCACAAAAAAGGTTGAATGATTTAGCTATGTTATGTATTGAGAAGGATATATTGGACAATATTAATCTTGATAATATTATTAATAATTTTGCATATAGAAATGCATGAAGAAATTGTTTTTCATAAATCATGATCTTTTGTGTATTTGTTAGTGTAATTTTTTTAATGTTTTGCAATTTAATATTATTGTTTGATTGCTGCTATTGTTATTTTGTTGTTATTGTTACTATTTTTAGTTATTTTATTATTAATGATAGTTGTTAGATATTATTAGATGATGTTATGATCATTTAATATTTGATTGAGTATGTAAACTTATAAATTGAGTCATTTATATTTCATACAAACATGTAAACTTAAGTAGATTGTCAATTTATTGGAGTCTTTTTTTAATTTCGCCCAGAGCCTATAAAACGATAGGAACAACCCTGGGTAGAGATCATAAAATTTCCATATTTAAATTCTTACACAAGCTTCTATTTGTACTTTTGCTTATCAATGCTATGAATAGATTACTATACCGATCATACCGTATTGTGTCAAATGAAAATCGGTACAAAATTGTTTTATACTATGTCAAATAACATTATCAATTATACTAGAAAATTTTGAATTATACCAATCATATTACCGATCAATATTGATTCGCATACCAAAATAACATCTAACATTAACAGATGCCAGTATTATATCGTATTAGTACAAAAATCAGTATCAGTTATATTTGTAACTTTAATCAAAACTCAACCTCGTATTTTATCCTTAAAAAATTAGTTTTATGCTTATTTTTTAAAAAATTTTAATTTTTTCCTATTTGTTAGTATTTATCTTTTTTAAATATATAATGGAGGCATGTTTATTTAACCTAAGTATAATAAATAAATAAATAAAATATGGCTGTGATTATTAAGAACCCACCCTTATTTTAAATTTTAAATTTTTCTTTAAAATTATAAAAATATTTAATTATGTTTTGTAATTTCTTCAAACTTTTTATAACATATTAAGTAATTTAAATTTAAATTTTAATAATCTATTTTTATTATTAACTAAATAGAAATTATTGACTATTTAATATTAACTACTAACAAAAATTAGAATTAATATAAATTAATTGTTAAAGTTGTGGTTAATATTAAGATTCTCAAAAGAAATTCACATGAGGATTACTTTCAAAAAATAAATTTTATATTAGGGAACTAAATTTTAATTGAATAATTTGAAAGATTTATTTAAAATAGCATATCGTCTTAACTGATAAACAATATTCGTATCTTTGGCTTTTTATTTCCATTTCTTATTTTTATTAAATGAGTTGAATTTTATTATTATTAATATTAAATATTAAATAATAATAGTAAATTTAATTATTCTCTTATATAATATTTATTAATAATTGATATTATTTTATTAAAAATAAACAATTGAATAAGTAAAAATTTACTTATTAAAAATATTATTATTTAAATTTGATGTTTTAAATTTTATTTCAAAAATAAATAATTTTAATTTTATTTATTTTAATATATCATAAATTTAAAATATATCAATTAAATAATTATTTTATTAAAATAATTTTAAACTAAACTAATTTATAAGAATAAATAAAATTATTAAATTATATTCTTTTTATAATAATTAATATTAAATAATTAACATTATATATTAGTTAATAATAAGTTCAAGTTAAGAGAAAAATAAAAAACTAAAACCAATCTTAATTTTTATGAGTTATGAAAAGAGGAAGAAAATAAAACTAAGACAAAAAAATAATTAAATAATTTTTAATTTAAATACTAAAAATAAAAATTGCATCAAAACCAAAATTAACTTTTCACTTCTTTAGAAGAACCTCACGATATTTTTTTGATTTATTTTAATTTATAGAAATTATCAAGTCAAAGATAAAAATGAATGGCCTCCAAATATCTTGAATATAAACGCAGAGGGGCAGGCAACTTACAACAACACTAATATAGAAAGTGAATCAATTTCATGATTATCAACATGGTGGTTTTTGTGATTATTATAGAAAATATTATTTAAATTATATTAATAAACAATTTGGTTAAGATTAATGATACCACTCTAGAAACCCTTGGTTAGAGGGCTATAGGAATAATCGAAAAAATTCAAGCATGTGACATTTGTAGACCGCATGAATCGAGAAATATTCTTCTTGTTTTGACTTCTAGGCTAGTGGAAATATCCATTTTGAGTGATTTTGATAACTAGATCTTTGTTAAAGATGATTATAGTTGAGATCCCAATTACGCTAGCCGAGACACAAGCCCTGCTTCTCTTAAAATGAGTGTAAACTCTCAAAGCCTACTTTTTAGGAATTTGAACTAACAAATCTTTCCCTATATAAGTTAGGCTTCAAACAGGATTTATAATCTAAGACTTTTTGATACACAGAATCCTCAAAAAGAGACAAGTATAGAACATACCTATCTTTCTGTATAACTAGAACTACATTATTCAAGACTCAAGCTTTTAGGAGAGAGAAAAACTTAGAAGGAATCCATAGGATAGAAAATAAACTTGATATTATTAATTGAACCATTGTTTACAAAGAAAGAGAGACATTGCTTTTATAGATGAAGCAAGGAGGAATAAGACAAACAACTTTTGAATAAAGATATAAGCAACTCCACATGGTACAATAATGCAAACTAAAATATAAAAGTGCATAATGAAAGTAAAAACTATTGGAAGAAACTAGGTCCCAATAATATTCCTAAAAGATAAGAATGAATCTATCAATAGGGTGGTGTTGACAAGGATTGGGGTCCACTGCCTTTCATTAAATACTGATTTTTCACCATCCATTTTTTTTCCATTTCTTTAAACAAATAAGCTATTTCAGCATCTGTCCAAACTGGGTGCCATAATCTTAGGAGTCCTGGAAATAGTCTTGAAGGTTTTAGGCTCTTCTTTGGGCTTATGAATAGCTCCAATTTCATAAGTTCTTTTAGGTTCAAATCTAAGTAAACATGGTAATTCTCCTACCAACATACTGAAACCTATGTGAACAAATTGATTAATTGAAGACCAGTAACTAGAAGTTGGTGAAATAGGTTCTGGTGGAGTGAAATCTCCCAAGTACGAATCTAAAGATATGCAAGTAGTAGGTTTGCTGAATTTTGGATGATGATTGAAGTGATAAAAAAATGATAAAGATTATGCACCGTGTCTTTCTGTATTTTGGGCTAATTAATAAATGTATTCCAAAGTTGAAAATGATTAATGGTATATACATAAATATTTTCAGCTATACTATAGGGGTGATGGATGATGAAGAAAGATTGAGCTTTCTGTTATGTTAGAGAAATACTCTATAGATGATATTTGTTAAGTATATGTCCTAACTGATTACACCACTTTATCAATAGTTGAAACCATTCTAAGAATGTTCATAATAATGAACTGAAATTAACGAGATTAGTTAAATGTTGATAAACATTTAATGGAGACAAAGTAATATGATAGCATAAAGGGAAAATAATGCCCAAAGATGTCACATAGTTCGTTCAATAAGTGAATCATAGCGATGATGTATAGTGCGATAGGGTGTCAGAATATCAAAGTGGCATGGATGTGGAGAAATGCTTAAAGTGGTAAGAACAAGATGAAGGTAATAGAATAGATTTCATCTAAGTTACCAAAGGGGTTATTTGGTTTTTAGAGAAAAAGATTTCTTGACTCTGGCGTAAAGGGGAAGATCCATAATTGGGAAGATGATAAGAGGAATTGATTTTTTAAGATAGGAGTGAGAAGTTAAATTGGCTTTCTAGGTTTTGAGAGGAAATCAACTAGCACATTAATGATTTTCTATCAACTTCTTCAATCAAGATGGCAACCCAATAATGGTCACTACAATATTTCTAAAGAATGTGTTGCCCTTTATTATCAATCTTTAAAGGGTGGATGCTGACTCACTTGTTTTAAGTATTGGACAACATTGGTTGCTTTATTATATGGTTTTGGATTATTTCTCAACAATCTTGATAAAGAACTTGTATAAGTAGCTACGTGTGGAATAAAACCCTTAATGTAATTTAACTATAGCTATATTGTTCTTAATGCAAGTAAGTAAGGAGATTTTAACCTATACCATAAATGAATCTTTGTCTACAGACCCTGTTCATCTTTCTTCAACTCTCTCTATAACCATTCTTCCTTTAAATATCAAAAGAAATTTATCTAATAAAATAGAAAATCTAGTTGAAATTACTCATCTTCCTGAGGAAAGTCATATCCATGATAGTGTTCTCTTCCCTTATTAAGTCTATACGATATTTATTTTTGTAATCACTCCTAGACTCAAAGTATTCGCACTATTCTTACCACTTACCATCCTAAAGTGAAAAATATTATCCAAAGTTCTATATTGGAATATTGTGGTTTAAAACCAACATCAATTAAGTAATATGTGAAGTTTGTAATCTCCAAAGAACTAATAACTCTTTGGATAGACCAAAACCATACTTATTTACATGTTGATATTTGACTGGTACTCACTCTCCATGGAAAAAAAGGAATTCCAGCCATTGCTTGAATATCTTTTCTTGACACTGCCTATATAACGTACCAAAATGCTTTGATTAGTACTTTATTGACCACTCTCAACAATGGAAGTGTCATCCTCACAATTGCTTCTAATTCCAATGTTAGACTAGATGATATCATTTTTTCTTAAAGATTACATGTCCAAGTTTAAACTACTAGAGCTAAGCAAGATATTACAACAATTATGGCCATACTATGCCATTAAATGATTTGTTGCTTACAAAATTATACTATAGATATCAACTTTCCAATATCAAATTCTAATGTTTTGTACAAGATAGTAGACCGAGCCAATGATCAAACTATCATAATTCAGATCCCAAAACAATTGGCGCCAATGGAGCTTGAAAAGCTTATGCCTACATAATGGATCACCAATTACTAAAAAATGTTTGATGCTTATCATAAGCATTCCATCCATGTTACTTCTCTACTAATTCTTAGAACATTGAGAGATGGATCTGTTCAATCCATCTACAACAAGCCTAATGATGACTAGCTTGGATCATCTGGCATATCTGGCCTCATTTT
This sequence comes from Erythroxylum cataractarum, assembly GCA_024703695.1. Lineage (NCBI taxonomy): Eukaryota > Viridiplantae > Streptophyta > Magnoliopsida > Malpighiales > Erythroxylaceae > Erythroxylum > Erythroxylum cataractarum. The sequence continues at coordinate 40,424,367 of JANJEY010000008.1, read as the reverse complement.
AATGCTACAAAGTCTTATCATATCGAGAAGAAAAGAGTATACCCCTTATCCACTAAATAAAATCTAATGGCCAACCTATATATATTAGTCATCATCAAGTACATTTTATATGGGATATTGATCCATCCATATGTGAGCTAGACTGTGAAATATGTACTACACTAGACTGTGATGAAACAGGTAACAAAGATGAGGCCTATATTCATAAAAGGCACAAAAAATTATGACAAAAAGGAAGACAAAAATCCAAACAAAAAATCATCTTTATTAACCTCCACAACAATTGCATCCTAAGCATGATGGTCATTATCCAAATTTGAGACCATGGGCTAGGCTTAAAAACTCACGACCTAGACCTAAGACTGTTTATGAACTACTCAAAGCTATTAGAAAGGAACATTTGTTTCTTCAAGATAAAATCCACAACAAAACTGAGCCCATTATTCCTTCCATTCATGATGCTACTCCAACACCTATCCCATGCATGATGATGCAACCTTATAAGGAAGAATTTCCTCCTTTGGGGAGATGGATAGATAATACTAATAGGATTATTTTAAACCCTTATATTTGTATGACATGAATTGCTTCTCGCAGTAGCCTTGTATCAAATCTTGATGATGAGGTACTCAACTTGCAAACTAAAAATATTATTCCTTAAAATAAGGTTCTTTGTCACATTGATAATAAGCTCAATAGGCTTAATCAATAAACACAAGCTACTTAAAAATGAGTAGAGTCTATGTCTTCTCAAATCCAAAAGTTGCGTACTTGTTTACAATACCAAATGGTTCAACTTGATGTAAATATAAGAAGATATATTAATACTCAATATTTTGGACCTAATTTCAATACAAAATAGCAAGAACTCAAAATGGTTAAAGAAGTATTTCAGCGTATGGAAGTAGACATACAAATAAAATAGTCGAAGACTGTTAATGGAGTTTATCATATACCATTTCCAATTATCCAACCAATTTATTCAACTCAAACTTATCCTGAAGTTGTTGATTATGAGAAGATGTTCAAAATGAATTATCTTTTATTTAATCAACAGGTCACTCACTAGCCAATCAAGACTAAAAAAACCTTAAAAACCTAAGATTGAAAAGCAAACTGATCCATCACACTTATACACCAAACCTATTTATCCTCAACTCTTGCAAATTAAAACTCCACCTTCTTCACCACCCAAAACCCAACTTGTTCCATCAACTGGAAAAGGTAAAGTTCCTCAACAAGAATTCACTTCCACTTTAAAATCACGATCTAAATTCAACATGGATGAATATGAAGGTCAATTATCTGATGATTTTGAACTTTTTGAACAATCTTCAAAGGTTTCAGAACAATTTACATACATATCTAAATTAGCTTAGATAATGATGTCTATGCCAAATACTTCTCAACAAACTAAGGTTGAATTAGAAATAAGTGAAGCTGAATCAATAGGGACTGAACCTGTAGGACCTTAACCATCACCTATACAAGTACCTCCCTCTAGACCTATGTCAAGAACTTGGTTTAATTTTGAAGATCTTCTACCTAAAAAAAGGAGAGATCGACTATATGAATTTGGTGCTTGGATTTATTTACAAATGACCTGACCTGATACTACTTTGACAGATATCTTTTTTTAATTCACTTCCTATTTTATTGGTACTTTAAGGGAATGGTGGCAAAGCTTGGATGACTATTAAAAACTCTAATATTTTTAAGTAGTAATTGTTGATATTCTTCTTGGTGTTATCCATAAAGAATTCATTAGAGATTTTTAGCTTATTGATAAGCAAATATGACAAGCATATTTTAAAATAAAATGTTGTTCTATGGATCAGAGAGATCTTCAAAAGCATTATCAACATATGATGGAATGGTATTACTTGCTTAATGGTTTCAATGATGTCAATCTTTGTTATACATTCATTACATCTCTTCTAGATGAGCTCCAACCTAAACTTCAAAGGACCATTACTACCTTAAGAAGATATATGTGAGAAATATCTCTTCGAGATATTTATTAACTTGCATTAGCTTCTCTTGATAAACTCTGTGATTAATAAACATGTTTCAAAAACATGATTAAAAGTGGTCCTCTCTTAAAGAAGGCTAACAAAAAATCCTTATTTATAGATCAAGTGTAAGGAGAAAAAAGAATGTGAATGTGATATCAAAAAGAAATATCATCACAAGAAGTTCTCATACCTATGATCTCAAAAATTCCAAGTTTATAATGAAGGTTATCAAAAGCCATTTAGAAAAAGTAAATGGCACAGATATGTTTGATTCTTTAAAAAGAGAACTTTTTGTACTAAAAAACATATCAATGTTTCATTTATGGCAAGCCAAGACATTTTGCTTGATAATGTCCTCTTAAGATGAAAAGAGATTTAAAATTGTTGGAATGTATTGAGGCAGTTATGCCAATCCATGACACTAGTAACATTAAAGACATCATTTAAAAACATTCTAGTGAAGATTAGGAAACTAAATTTGTTGTACCTATCAATTCCTTTGATGGTGAATTTGACTCATCTAAAGATTTAATAGATGAAGATGCTGGGATGATAACCTATACATGCTACAATAACTACGTTTTACAGTGGATCCAAAACCTATGACCATCCTCATTCCTTGTCCTTATGTTTATATACAATTGTTACAATAAGAAAAATATGATAAGTCAATTAAGGTTATGGGATACATGGATACTGGATCTTGTTGAAATATTATAAAGCTTAGCTTCTTTCCTCTTGAAGCATGGATATCTCATGATGAATATTTTACCGTCGTTGATAGAAACTCATTCAAAATTGGCTATCACAAAAAGAAAATCAGGATAAGATTTTCCCCTGATTATGTTGTGTAGACAAAAGTTTGATAGTCATCTCGCTGGCCTAGATATCCTGATGAGAATGGATGTATATTACAAGGCATCCCCTCTACAAATTCTTCTTACTAGTATTAAATGTTGAGCTAATTTTAGTGACTATACTATATATGTGATATGTTTGAACTCACTCAGATACCCCTTTAGTATGAAATATTGAGAGATTAGTTTATGAGCATTGTCCTGAGAAACATGGACAGTTCTCACACTCTCATCCTCTTTGGAAGAATCCACAATTCTTCATTCATCTACCATTCAAAAAGAATTAAGATATCAATCCTACCTAGGCCACTCATTTTAGAATTAATCCTGATGACTTGAAGCTGACAAAAAAGAATGTGTTATCCTACTTCAATAAGGATTATTTGAGCCCAGAAAAATCAGATTGAACAACAAAGAATTAAGATATCAATCCTACCTAGGCCACTTATTTTGTCAAGCTTTTTATATAAACAAAAAAGTTGAACAACAAAGAGGGAAAAGGAGGTTAGTTATTGACTATAAACCTCTTAATGCATTTATTTAGGATGATAAGTTTCCATTACTAAAGATAAACTATAACTTCCCGTTACCCATGGCTAGAATAGCAAATTATGATAAATTTATGTGAAATTAGGAAAAAGTACATCATGCATAAGTTAATTGTGACATACACATATTTGGTGATAATAGTTATTATTTCAGAATTTTTGGTGAATTATGGATGAAATATCTTGAAAATTAAATTTAGTGTATATTTGAGTTTATTTTGCATTTTTGGAGACATTTTGGATATTTTGAAAATTTATAAAAAAAGAGGTATTTTAGACTAGGAAAAATATTTAAATAAGGGATAAATAGAAGTGTGACAATTGTATTAGAAATTAATTGACAAATGAACAAATATTGCAGTGACAAATGGATCAAATGATATGTGACATGTGGACTTAAAGCTATGAGACAAATGGTAGCTTATCTAGTGGACAAGTGGAAGACATGCATTGGAGACATGTGTTGAAGCACTA
>JANJEY010000008.1:40400083-40410584 GCA_024703695.1 Erythroxylum cataractarum | reverse complement strand
AATAAAACCACCCACTAAACAATGTTCATCGTGTTGTTTGGGTAAAATGAGTCGTCTCTCTCTCCCTTGTACTGGCACAGTGACTCATGAGCCATTAGCTTTGGTTCACTCTGATGTATGGGGACCTGCTCCCAATTTGGCTTTCAATGGAGAAAAGTACTTTGTTATTTTCGTTGATGATTGCACTAAATATACATGGTTATTTCCAATTCGACAGAAAAGTGATGTTATTCATGTATTTACTGATTTTCATAAGTTGGTTGAACGTATGTTTCAAAGGCCTTTAAAGGCTCTTCAGTCTGATTGGGGTGGTGAGTATCGGGTTGTCGCCAACTACCTTCGTCAATGTGGTATTGAGCATCGTGTTGCTTGTCCCTATACCCATGAGCAGAATGGTGTTTCTGAACGCAAAATACGTCACGTAGTTGATACTGGGCTGTCGTTATTGGCTCATTCTGGTGTTCCCTTTCGGTTTTGGTCTCATGCTTTTTTGGCAGCAGTGTATCTTATTAATCGTCTTCCAACACCGGTGCTATCCAATCTCAGTCCATTTCAGAAGTTGTTTGGCCATCCTCCTGATTATGGGTTTCTACGCATTTTTGGTTGCACTGTCTATCCTTTATTGCGTCCATATAATACGAACAAGTTTAATTTCAGGACGATAGGGTGCATTTTTCTGGGCTACTCTCGCTGCCATCAAGGATATTTATGCTTTGATCCAGACACTAATCGGGTTTATATCAGCCGGCATGCAAAGTTTGATGAAGCTCGGTTTCTCTACAAAGAGTTAGCTAATCGACAGTCCTCTTCATCTATTCTTGGTCCTGCTACTGCTGCTGGAAATTCTGCTCCTTGGCTTGCAATCACCTCTCCAATTCCTATTTCAGCTCCTCACCCTTCAGGTCAGGCATTTGGTTCTGTTCCTTCGGTCACGACTCCATCTTTGGATTCCTCCCATGGCTCATTTCACTCATCAGGCAGTCCGCATGACAGTTCATGTCCTATTCCAAGCCCATGTGCCACCTCTACTAACTCCGTTGAGCCATTGCCTGCTGATCCTTCTACAGCATGTGAAATTGTTGCTGACCCATTGCCATCGCGTGGGGGCCACCATGCTATGGTCCTTCGTCCTCATCCTAAAAAGAAAGAATTGCATCTGGTTGTGCAGACGCCAGTTGGCACAAGCAAAACTGACATTTCAGAACCCTCTTGCTTCTCCAAGGCAGTGAAACTTTTTGACTGGAGGGCTGCCATGAGCACTGAAATAACTGCTTTAATTAAGCATGGTACTTGGGATCTAGTTCCTCGACCACCTACAGCTAATGTTGTTGGGAATAAATGGGTCTATAAGCTCAAGCGTAATTCCGATGGTTCAATTGAGCGTTGCAAAGCACGATTAGTCGCTAAGGGGTATACTCAGCAGGAAGGAGTGGACTATACTGCCACTTTTAGTCCAGTGATCAAAGCTACAACCATTCGTACTGTGCTAGCTCTTGCTGTTTCTAATGGTTGGTGTCTTAATCAGTTAGATATCTCCAATGCTTTCTTGAATGGCACCCTTGATGAGGATATCTACATGGCGCAACCTCAGGGGTTTGTTGATGCTCGATTTCCAAATTATGTGTGCAAATTGCGCAAGTCGATCTACGGTCTCAAACAGGCACCTCGTGCCTGGTTCCAACGCTTGAGCTCATTCTTGGAAACTATTGGTTTTGCGGGCTCCCATACAGATTCATCTCTTTTTATTTATAACCATGATCGTGTTATGTTATACTTGTTGGTCTATGTTGATGATATTGTTATCACGGGTAGTAGTCCTCCACACGTTCACGAGTGTGTGGCTAAACTCAAGGCTGAGTTTGAGTTACGTGATCTGGGTGCTCTTACGTACTTCTTGGGTGTTGAAGTTATTCACAGGGGTGCTGATATTTTCTTGTCTCAAAAGAAGTATTTAAGTGATCTCCTTCATCGTACGCATATGCAAGGTGCCAAAGGTGTCACCACCCCGATGTCGTGCACAGCAAAATATACCCTTGAGGATGGCGATCCTTTGGATAATCCAGAATTATACCGCACTACTGTGGGTTCTCTTCAATATGCTTGTCTCACAAGACCTGACATTGCCTTCTCTGTTAATAAGTTATGTCAATTTATGTCTGCTCCAACGACGGTACACTGGGAGGCTTGCAAACGATTGCTTCGTTATATCAAAGCAACCACAGATCAAGGTCTTCTTTTCACCAAATCTTCCACAACCCAACTTCAGGCTTTCACCGATGCTGACTGGGCTGGTGGACAGGATGACAGGCGCTCCACTGGCGGATTTGCTATTTACTTGGGCAGGAACTTAATCAGTTGGTCTTCTAAGAAGCAACCAACAGTTGCTCGATCGTCCACAGAGGCTGAATATCGCTCACTTGCCAATACCACAGCTGAATTGATTTGGTTACGATCGCTCCTCAAAGAATTGGGTCAATCTGCTACTCAACAGGCCATTCTTTGGTGTGACAACGTGGGGGCAACTTTCTTAGCTCATAATGCGGTGTTTAAGGCGCGTACAAAACATGTAGAGGTTGATTTCCATTTTGTTCGCGAGCAAGTGAAGTCTGGTTTTTTATCTGTTCAGCATTGCAGCACCAAGGACCAGCTTGCTGACATCTTCACCAAGCCGTTATCTACGACTCGGTTTCAGGATCTTAAATCCAAGCTCAGGGTTTCTTGCATCCACCCTGAGCTTGCGAAGGGCTGTTAGATGATAAGGATTAGCCCGAGATCTTCGCACAATCTCCTTATCTGATTATAGCAGTTAGCGCAATAGAATACTGTTAGCATAACAAACTTAGATGATAAGATAGAATTGCTTTGTATTTCAAATGTTGTACAGCTGTATATAAATAGACATACTACTGTGTACAACGACAAGACTTTAATAATATCAAACACAGTTCTTTATCTTTGTCTCCATCTATATACAAAAGAGCTAGCGGAGAAGACAGGAAACGATAAATTTGGGACTACAGAAATTAGAAAGCTTTTTATTAATTTTTTTCTGCTATCCTGATGGCATGCCTACTTGGTATCCTTGTCATTCTTACTTTTCTTTGCAGCTGCGTTCCTAAACTCTTCATGGCTAATTTGTCTTGTAGAGTCAAATATAGTAAATCATGCCAACCTCCAGCAAACTAGTGTGAGGCACATTTAGAACCACATCAGGACCCCTAGAATTCTTGCTCAAGAAATTATATACTAGATCAACAGCAATTTTCTTGATAATGGAGGACGATTTTTTTGCCTGAGCATGGGAGTGCCCCAGGATGTACGCAAAACCAGACTCCTTGGCTTGCAATATTTGCAGCGACTCGGATTTAAGTTGGGTATTGTTCGGATTCCCAACATCAGAACAAACTACTTGGATGTCACTTGAAGACTCCATCTTTCCCTGATTTGAGCCGCCAACTATGCGGTGCATGGCAAAAGAAACATCAAAGGCTGAGCTTTCAATTTCTCTACGTGACCCGGTCAGCTGCTTTGAACCACTATCTTCTTCTGTTTCTACAAATTGAATTATTGCAGACACCAGTCTACTCTCAAAATCATAGTTTTCCTGCTGTAGATCCTTGTAACCATACCTGACAGTGCACCTGAACATGCTACACTCCTTTGGCCCCAGTCTACCGATTAGCAACCGTTCTTTTTCACATACACGGGGAACCTGAACGGATTTGACACAAACAAAAACAAGCACTTGATGAAATGCAGGCAAGTTGGTCACGAAGTGGCCAAAAACTGCAGGGACTCCAATGACCAAGTTTGTGTAAACCAGCCCAATTCCTGGAACCCGTACAATCCCCAGGCTAGGTCCCAAGGAAACTATCCTATTCATCGAAACCTTGTTCTCCACATCAAATTCGTGTTTTTTCATTGTGCCATAGTTCCATATATACATTACAGCCATAAAGATGAAAGACAGCAAAAGTGGTATCCACCCACCTTCTGGCACCTTGTAAAAAGATGCTGAAATGTAAAGCAGTTCAATTGATCCAAAAAAGACAAAAAAAGCGACTGTGTAAATGATCCTTTTCTTCCATACAATTATCATAACCAGGGCCATCAAGCAGGTGGTCACAAACATAACTGTGGTTACCACCATTCCTGTAGCACCAATAAAACAACCATAGTTGAGGGAAAGTTCAGCTAATTTATATGCACGTAATCGAATAGCACATTTTCTACCGTATGCATGGCCCATCATATTGGTGTCCCTCAATCCTACTGTCACTGCCAAACAAAGGCACATCAAGATCCAATTGACTTCGGGGATGTATATTTGCCCATAGATTTCACTTGAAGTGTGAACAATTTTAACGCGAGGAAAGCAATGCAGTGCACAGCACTGGCTGATGATGGAGAAGGTAGCTGATATTACAGCTTGACTTCCTACCACAGCAGCAAATGTGGCCACTATGAACACCGGCCAGAATGTAGTTTCTTCAGACAGAAAAAAATACTATTCATGTGATGAATGCAAGAGAATATTAGACTTCATTTCAACCACAAACGACTTCTTGCCTGGTATGGCTTTGTAGAAACTTCTCTGGATATCTTCGTGGTGCTTGGACAGAAATGCTGCTTCACCCATGTATGCTAGGACCAAACAGGGATACACTAGAAACGTGAATGCGAACTGCAATGGAAATTCTAGATGATACGGTTCCTATAGAGACAAAGCATACTAAACAAAGCTTCCACTTTTGGTGTTGCGTAAAATGTTAACAAGTCACCTTTATTGAAGCTTTAGAGAAATGGCCCAAGTCAGCAAACATTGTCTCCACTCCTGAAAACGTATTCCACAGTAAACTAATTTTAGGAACCTCTACTCAAGACTTCAGGACCTTATTCTAAACTATGATGCCTTATATGGAATGTGAAAGGGGAACCTGTAATTGAAAGAACAACTCCTCCTAAGGATACCCATCCTTTAGTGCCAGTACTTTTGAGAAACCTCAACATGTAAACTGGAGAAATTGCACAATATATCTGTCGATTCCACCTTATTATGTTATATACACCAATGCTCGCAATACACAGAAGCCATACTGTGACAATAGGGGCAAACATGAAAGCAACTCTGCGAGTTCCATGGTGTTGGAGGGAGAAAAGCCCAACCAGTATAAGACACGAGATGATCACAACATAATCTGAAGGTTAAAAGAGTGAATCAATTAGTTTAACTGATGAATACTGTTTCATTTGGAAACTTATTTGAAGATATTGATGTATAGGTTGAACTTACTCTCATGGAGTCCAGAGAACTTAACTTGAACCCCTGAAACTGCTGAAAGAACTGAAAAAGGGAAACTCCGGATAAGAATGATCTCTATTAAAAACTAAGAGAAGTTGTATAAAAATATAGTAAGTACCCATTTAGCAAAAATTCATTTATAAGAAAAAGAAAGAGAAATAAATAAAAACAAACAAAAAAATTTTAGTGAGGTTTAACTAATTGAAAGTGTTGACTTTTTTAGAGTAAAGAACATTTCATCAATAATTTAATTCATTAAAAATGTTTTTTTATAGACTATATTTACAAAAGTATAATTGATTGTAAATTTTAGTTGGCACATTTCAACAAACTTATCTTTCTATCAACTTAATTTAGCGATGATTTTAATAAGCCCCAAAATTTTCCTAGAGTTTGCAATTCACTAGAATGTGTTTTTAAATAAAATTGTTAATCTCAAGCATAACCATGTCAATGATAGTTGTCTAGATATAGTCAACTATAACTACCATTTTATTGCTATCATATATTATGTAAATACATACCTTTTTTAGAATAGAACCTACTGTAATTAAGATTTGTTGTAATTGAGGCATATGATCTGTTGTAATAACTCTATTTAATTAAGAGACAGCTCAGAGTATAGGCATTCAAACTTTTACATAAAAGTTCAGTCTTGTTATGATATCAGAGCCCTGCGAGTTTTTTGTTTTCTACTCTATCTTCCTTGTGAATCTTTTATGGTCTTAGTGGTTCAATTGTAATCTTTTATAATTGTAATCATGGAGAAATCAGAGATAGTTTGTATCAAGTTTTTAGGCAAAAATTATTTTGCTTGGGATTTTCAATTTCAAATTTATGTTCAAGGGAAAGAATTGTGGAGAATTATTGATGGCACAGACAACAAGCTGACTAATCTGACCAAAGCTACAGAGTGGGCAGCCAAGGATGCTCAAGTTAAGAGCTAGATATTGCAGACTATGGACTCTTCCATTGTTGTCAATATTCAACCTTATAAGATAGCTAAAGCTATATGGGATTAACTCAACAAAATTTATGATCAAAACAATTCAGCTATACGTTTTGAACTGGAATATTTCATTTCAAATTACACACAAGGAAATTTGTTCATTCAAGAGTATTACACAAGCTTTGTCATATTATGGACAAAATATACTAACATTGTGTATGCTTCTGTTCTTGCAGCATCTCTAGAAGCAATTAAAACCCTTCATCATACTATTCAAAGAGATCAATTGTTGATGAAACTCAGGCCTGAATATGAAATGGTACGTTCTAATTTATTGCTTCTAACTCCTCCTCCATCCTTAGATGACTATTTGAATAAACTACTAAGAGAAGGGCAATGTCACTTAACTCGTACCACTTTAGAACAACAAGGGAATTCCACCAATGTTTTACAACACTCAATGTTCTAAAAATTTTTGCAACTATTGCAAAATTAAGGGACATATTATATCTGAATGTAGGAAGTGTCCACAAAATCATAATCCTTGTGCTTTTTAGACCTCTACTACTAATATGGTGACTAAATCTCCAACAATAGTTGATTCTTTTTAACCAACAGTTTCATGTCTTAGAGGAGAATATTCAACAAATGATTATAACAACTCTCTCTGCTCTTAGTTTAACTAGTAAAAATACATCTCTTTCTAAAATTTGGCCTTTTGACTTAGCTGCTTCAAATCATATGACTCCATCATCTGATAATCTGCTTAATGTCAAAAAATATGATGGCAACTTGCACATTGAGACAGCTAGTGGGGATCATATTCTCATCATTGCCACTAATGATATTTCTTCCTCTTCATCTATGAAAAATACTTTTATTGCTTTTGGTCTATCGACTAATTTGCTTTCAGTTGGAAAAATGGTTAAGAATAATTAGAAAGTCACTTTTTCTCCTTTTGGTTGTACTATGCAAGAACTGGTGTTAGGGAAGACAGTAGCGGAGGGATCTAAATGGGGCAAACTTTTGCCCCTTCAGCTTAATGAACCAACCAAGCCTATGAATATGTTTTCTTTATTTTCTTATTCTTTACAACCTAATTTCAAGTCATGGCATGTTAAATTAAGACATCCAAATGATAGAACTCTTTATCCATATTAAAGATTGGGGTGCTCGGTAAGAAAATTCCATCTCATCCTATCAAAATAGATTGTTTAGTTACAAAATGGGCAATGGTAAAATTCTTCATTTTCCTTCTAGTGAAACAAAGTCTTTTCAATGTTTTGATTTAATTGATAGTGATATCTAGGGAATTTCACCTGTTATATGTTCAATAGAAGTATTTTGTGACATTTATTAACGATCATAGTCATTTTACTTAGATATATTTCTTACGACACAAATCTAAAGTCTTTGATGCTTTTAAAAAATTCTTAGCTTTGATTGAAAATCAATTTTCCAAAAGCATAAAAAATTTTCGTTTTGATTCAAGTGGGAAATCCATGTCTAAAAAATTGCAAGAGTTTCTTCAACAAAAGGGAATTGTTTCTCAAAGGAGTTGTTCATATACACCCCAACAAAATGGCATCGCTGAAAGGAAAAATGATCACTGTTACAAAATTACTTATTGTAAGATCGAGTGAACCATCAATCTGGGTTAAACACTTGGAAATTAGGTTCGGGAATCTGATTCTTTCCTTTGCCCTATTTCTTAGGCTTTTCTATGTTGTTGGTAGACTCGTTGAAGGGAGCCTTAAACCTTAGACTCTTGAAAGGGAGCCTTAGACCTTGAATCCGTTTGAGAGAGGGAATCAATCTCGTGAATATGTGACAGAAAAGGCTTTTATTTTCTTTCAACTTGGTCCCTTTAAATAGGACTCAACATTACATGAAATAGAGTTCTATTCTAACAAAGAAGCCTATCTTAATAGGAAGGAAACAAGATAACTACGAGAAAGAGATAAAAGATAATTGTTATCCTAAGTTAAAAGATAATACTAGACCAATGTTATCCTTAATTCGTAGATGAGATAAGATTATTATGCATTGAATAAGTTTGACCTATGAAGAAGTTTGTATTAATCACCTTATTGATGTGGTCTACTCCTTACTAATTGGATCAAACGTTACATCAAAATTTTAGGTCGAGGCTTTGACTACTGCAACACATTTAGTCAATCATATTCCTATGACTATTCTTAACAATCAAACACCATACTTCCTCTCTTTTGTGCAAAGCAAGAATGATCCTTCACAATTCTTGCAAAAGACTCCTGCTGGTATTGTTCTTTTACTTGTTTATGTAGATGATACTGTAATCGCTGGAATTGATTTTGCTAGAATTGAACAACTTAAAGTTTCTCTTCATAATTCTTTTTATATGAAAGATTTTAGATCCCTTTCCTATTTTTTGGGGTTGGAAATTCACAGAAGCAGCAAAAGTATCTTTGTGAATCAACACAAGTATCTTAGCAACATAATTCAAGTGGCTAGCTTACAAAATTCAACTCTAGTCATACATCGATGGAAGTCAATATTAAATATCATAAAGATGAAGGTGAGCTTCTATCAGGTCCTACATTATAGCAATGCTTAGTTGGGAGTTTAGTTTACTTGACAATCATTAGGCCAAGTATATCATTTGCAGTCAACTTGATGAGTCAGTTGATGGCTTCTCCATGTCATTTACATTTGGCAACTATTAAGTAAATTATTCATAATCTTCTGGGTACCTCCAATCGTGGCCTTTTTTCCATCTAGCTGATCACTTTAACTTGTAGCTTAAAGTAACGCTGATTGGGTTGGTTGTCTTAATACGCAATGTTTTGCTACTAGATGGTGTGTATATTTGGGTGATGCATTGATCTCTTGGAAATGTAAGAAACAAGAACGTGTTTCCAAATCCTCAACTAAAACGGAATATTGTGCAATGTCTGTAACATATTCTAAAATTACTTGGTTACATGGTTAACTTTCTAAATTGGGTTACTCACAATCTAATCCTACTGCACTACATGCTGACAACACCAATGCTATTCAAATTATGGAAAATCTAGTCTATCATAAATGTACCAAGCATATTGAGGTTGATTGTCATTCAATTCGAGAAGTATTCGATAATGGTGTTATTACTCTTCCTTACATATCTACAGATCAACAAATTGCTAACATCCTCATAAAGCCTCTCTCTCTTACTCACTCGACATCAGTTTTTTGTAAACAAATTGATGATGCTTGACTCACCAGCATCAATTTGAGAAAGGGGGTCGATGATAGCCATCTAGATATAGTCAACTATAACTTTCATTTTATCATTGTCATATATTATGTAAATATATACCTTTTTTAGAATAGAACCTATTGTAATTACAGGATATGATTGGTTATCCTTGAGGCATATAATATATTGTAACAACTCTATTTAATCAAGAGAAAGCTTGAGTATGGGCATTCAAACTTTTACACATAAGTTCTATCTTGTTAGACCAGAGATGTGGCATATAATCTCTTCTATTAGACATAATTGAATACTTCCAACTATTCAAGCCTGTACCTCTTTTCAATTTAGTCTATCCATATTTTTTCGCTTATTATCTCACAACCCTTTCATCAAGTCTTGTTATGACAATAAATTCTTCACTCTCCATCACCACATTCTGAAATTTTCAATTATTTTAAACATTCTCACTTCAAATCATTCAACTTAAGTCATTATTGTCTTAACTATGCATTGATATCACTTATTGAGAATTTCCGTGTATCTAATAAGGATACATTTGTATAAAAGAAATAAATAAACAAGAAATTTTTTAACAAGATTTGACTAATTGAGTGTGCTTACAACTTTGAGAGTCAAAAATTATTGATTTTACATTTTGAGAAATTCATGCATGTTTCAAAACAATAGCATCATTGTGTAGCTTGAACCTGATTAGATGATTAAGAGTGCGGTTGTTGCTTAGAATGGTATTTGGAGATACCTTAGAGTTTAGACTTGTTATATGAGGTTGTATGTTGAGTTTCATGCAGGTGGAAGTGTTAGATTTGGAAAATTGGTTAGTTGCTTTTTAGGGGAAGTGCTGTCAAATTTCCTAAAAATTTGACAGAACTTTGCCTCAGAATTTGACCCTCTTAAGGCTTGAATGAGATGGAGAGATCTTCTTGAAGATTGTAGCTTAAGATCATACCTTTAAAATGGTATATCATTTGTCTCATTTGGAGTTAGGGTTAAAAAGTTATGAGGATTAGAA
>JANJEY010000008.1:40387918-40399983 GCA_024703695.1 Erythroxylum cataractarum | reverse complement strand
CATTGGTACATTTCAACACAACTTGCCTCTTTACCAAATTTAACCTAATTTGATCATAACTCTAAACAGTCTTAGAATAATTCTAAAGTTTGTAATCCATCAAAAATGTTTTTTCAACTAAGATTGTATGATCATGTCCTAGACCTTGAATTTCACCGTCCTTGTCTAAAACATTACACGGCGCTAACACGCAAACCGTGGATCCTCCTACTTCTCTACATATGTGACCTGAGATATGGTCATATCCCAGACCGTAAGTCTTACTTTCATAAGACACGGTCTATAATATAGTTGTGTCCTAGAATGCATTTTCCTTCAAAAACACACTTGTCACATCAACATACCCGTATTTTCAACTTGTATCTTGACATCTGATTTTCAGAAAAGAACATTTCTTGAGCTACTTTCCTGTTTCAGCTTGTGTTCGCTCAAAAAACATTCAAAAATGGTTCTTTCCTTTCTAAAAACTTCAAAAGTATACGTTCATATATTTGAGGCATACAAAACTACGTTTAATCCTGAACTACAATCAAGCCACAGACACTTAAAGTATAAATTTTCCCAAGAAATATACCATCCTATCACAACACCATGGCAACGCAGGGATTCTTATTTTATCATGCCATTGTTCGTACGATATTTGTATTAAGCGTACTAGCTAGCAAAAGATTACCATTGTCTCCACAGTTTACTCGTATAACCATTTGAGTGTTTATGGGTTTAACATGGAGGTCTGAAGGATCCAGTTGGGAGTTACCTGATATTGTAGGAGTAAGTACTCCATCGCCAATTGCCATACATGTTCCAAAAAGAACAAAAATCAAGAGACTTTTGCCAAGACTTGGGTGTTTCTCAAAGAATGACTTGAGTGCGTTACTCTCCTTTGTGTCTGGAGATACTTCTGGGGCACAGGTTGATAATTTCTCATCCGTGGCTTGTTGATTTGGCAGAATGCTTAGTTTTGCATGTCGACAAAGAAGAGAATACAATGCAAAAGTACCGCCTGCAATAACAATGACAAGTTGACGACAATAAGCTGTCTTTCTTCGTGTCCAAATGTGCAGGCACAAACTTGAATTTCATGAACTCCTAATTCTAAAAATGAAAACTGCCTGACAGCAAATATTGACTGGAAAAGCAACCTTATATATGGAACAACAATTAAGCTGTCTGATCGAACTATGTAAGAAGGGTAACAATGGTTTTCAAAGGATTTTAAGAAAGAAGAGAAAGGAAATATGGTGTAAGTGATGGTGTAGAACAGTGCATGAATGCCTCCAACATAACTTTCTGTTTCCTTCTATGGTAAATCTCATCATATTTCTAGTTGTTTGTCAAAATAATGCAACAATCCGAAGGAAAAGGTCAGTATTATTCCAAATGTTCTGCACTGCAACTTTCTACAATCACAAGATCAATAAATTGGATAAATAGGATGCTCTACCTTCACCATTGTCATCAGCCGACATCACAATGAATACGTATTTGAAGAGGGCGATTAGAGTAAATGTCCAAAAGATGAAGGAAAGAACCCCATATATTTCCTCATTGTCCTCATGAACGCTTAGCTTTCCGGAGAAGGTGGTCTTGTAAACATAGAGAGGTGATGTACTAAGGTCCCCGTAAACAACTCCAAGACTTTGGTAAGCTAATGCAACTACAGTTGAGAAAGGTGTCTTCTTCGAATGCTGATTGAAAAAAGAGAAGCGCATAAATATAAATAACAAGAAGGGAGAATAAGGAGGAGAAACGACTAGCTTTACGCATATTCATGGTCATTGAGGAGATGAATGACTTCTCACCATTAACATTCACCAAAATCTGCCACAATTAAGCTTAAAATATGAATGAATAAGATGAGTAATTTCTAATGGCATTTTCGTTCTAATAAGCGTAGACCAGCGTCTGGTTCAAGTAAACATAAAGACTAATTCCACACCCCTGACTCGCAACTGGATTCAGCATCTGAATTGCCTTCGGTGAGGCAGGTGTTCTTCTAAGACTCGAGTTTTCTCTTTTTCCTTTTTTTTTTAGTCAGTTAACAGCAAAATAGGCAAGGATAGAAGCTGACAAACAATGGAGCATTGAAATAAACAGGTAAAAATTCTCAAATCACTGAGTCATGTTAGGAGAAAGCAGAGGCCGTCATTGACTAATTGATTCTGTTTCTTGCTTGTTAATGAATTATTAGCGCCTCACCAATGGTGTACCAGAGAAAAACTCAATACAAAGTTCCTTGAAGCCAAATAATATCAGAAATTCATTTTCTTTCGCAACTTTTTAATGGCGGAGCGCATATGTACGGCAGAAACAACTTCCTAATGTCGCCGTTAGTATATCTGAAACAAATTGCTAGGAAAATGCAAGCATTCATTCTACTAAGAATATTAAAATGCAAGCTTCCACGAAATGGCTTGCAATCTAGCACAAGCTTTACGTTATAAGAATGAAGAATGGCACAACAAGACTGTTAACAGTTGTCTCAAGTGCCCGAAAATGGAGAGTTTTAGTAAAAAGGTACCTGTGGGATGGTTCCTTGTTCTGAGCATTCCTCTGAAGGGTTCATGTCTCTATGTCTGTGAGTGAAGAAATGGGCAGAGTCTGAATACTAGAACGGAGAGAGAGATAGAGGCTAGTAGTGAAGAGGTAAGTGCTGCCTGGAAGTTGCACAATGCATTCAATGCTGCCTTATGCTTTATCTATCTTCAGCTTTTCTCATTGACTAAACTTGTTCTGGTTTTGCTAAAAACAAACGACATATATGACAATATAGCTTGTGGATGTGTAGATAAGACTTAAAAGAGGGTTGCACCCTGGAATGTAATTGCTATGTTTTAATGGAAATTGAAAGGATCATTTATCTCACATTTGGAACATCTTGGTTCCAACCTTTTTACTTCCCTCTCTTTCTCTCTTCCTTTAAAGTAAAAAGAGAAAGGCACAAGTATCTCTTACTAGAAGAAATGACCAAAACTCAATGTCTATTAGCTAGCTATTGTTAGGTTGCAAAAGTGACTGCTAACAACACTTCTTTATCCTTTATATCTAACAAACATCTACTCTTTGGTATGATATCCTTGAGTTACAAAAACTGAAACATTTTCACAAATACCTGTCAATTGGGGCTGAGTTTTTCTTTTTCTTCTATAAAGCAAATTTTGTCCTACAAAATACATTACAGGAAAAGGCCAAATCCTTTCCCACCATTCAACCTGTTGCCTAAAGTTAAATTTGACTGAGTCCTACAATGAAACAAATTAAGCTTGCTTTTGTCAGTGCTGAACATCCTGACCTGACCTACACTCTATCAGCACTCTCTGTCTTGTCATGAAATTCTCATGGAGACGTAAGTAATACATACCCAATCCACTGTTCTTTCTAGCAGGTAAAAGTTAGGATGAAACACATTAGAAAAACCTCCAATTAATATTGTACGCTTTAACTAAATATAGTCATACATGTCACTAAGTTGCCAAAGACTTGCAAAATGAATCAAAATTTTCTTGTCCATTCAATTTAAAGTGTCATTAAATATTTTATTGGCAAATTAAGATAATGGATCGAATGCTATTAATTTCTGAATTTAATTGTTTAAGAATGCAACAAAAGTTCAGAATTTATTGAAATGAGTATGTGTAAACATGATTAACAAAGCAAGAGTCTGCTACTAATGATCTGAAGAGTTTGCATGAATTGGCAACATCAATTGCCTGCAATTCGAGAGGAAGAAATTCTAACTTGGAAAACTATTACCAACACAGTCGATGTGACAAACATTAGCTAAAGCTCATCAAGAGACGCTCAAAACTTATGCTTTATCCATAATATCATAGTCAAAACCAAAGTATTGTGGTTTAGGAAGTTTCAGCCCGTTGAAAAACAACTTTTTTTTATTACAAGAGGAAAACTAACTACAAAACACTAAGTTAAACCTCTGGGGTACAAGGCGCCCTGTGCATGAAGAATAGAAAATAAGAACTGTAAATGATATTTTTGTTATATCACGCATTACCACTGTACAGTAGCTTATATACAAGCTAAAACCAGTAACCGCTACTAAGTAACTAACTCTATAACGAATAAAATAACTAACTCCTACTCTTTATCTTCTAGCTAACGTAACTATAAACACATCATAATAATCATCGTAACAGTGCATCCCGACGGATGATCTCCTGAACTCCAAAGGGGGCTCGTGTAAGATAAAAAGGTCAGGGCTGCACATCCCAGTGAGTCGAGCCAGGCTGTTCGCGCACTGGTTGCCTTCCCTGAAGACGTGCTGCATCCGAACCGTCTACTTCCCGCGCAAGAGCGTCTGGATACCTGTCACCAAAACTGAAAGTTCAGTCAAAAAACAACTTTGAGTCTTTGAGCTTTTGAGACTGTACGTTTGGCCTAGCAACATCAGGTCATCTCAGGAGATGTTGCTATCCTACGTACGTCTTTGGCTGACTTTTGGGAACAGATCTTGTGGTCCTCCTACCCAGTTCCCTCCTTTCCCTTTGATCTCAACCATCTAATGCAATACTTTTTCGTTTTGTTATAAATCGAATAACTTAACAGAAATAATGTTTTATTTATGATGTTTTCCCCACAAACCATCAAGACAATTTTTATCTTCATTTTTTCAACTCTTTCCACTTTGAATATCGTAGTTGTCTTGTTCATTATTGTAGCTCCCTCTTTCTCAACGTCAACTCCAATTATTACTCTCTTTTTTAATAACCTTGTCTACAAATTAACATAAATAATGTAAAGAGAGTAAGAAAACGAGATTGTAATTTTATAACAACATAAACCACTTGTCTAGAGATATTGTTCACTTTGGGTTACCCATCAGGTCAAGAATCTTACGGTTTTGTTCTTACTGTACCTGAAAAAATACATCTATAAGGAAGAGATATTTGTATCCTTATAAGGTGTACTTCGTTTTCCTCTCCAACCGATATGAGATCTCACTATCCACCTCCCTTAGAGCCCAGCATCTTCAATGGTACAATGGGTCAGAAACCAGATTTGATATTATTTGTAACAGCCCAGACTATTTGCCCACAGATGCTGTCCGCTTTGGGTTGCTCATCGGGCCAAGGCGTTACAGTTTTGCTCTTCTCACACCTGAAAAACGTGTCTATAAGGAAGAAATTTTCGTACCTTTATAAAGCGTATTTCATTCTTCTCTCTAATCGATGTGAGATCTCACAAATTTGATTTTATAATTGTTTGATGAATCTATTTTCGCTCTCCAAGACTCATTTAAGATTTCACTAAACTCATTTTTTTTTACTAGGTAACTAAGAAAATTCCTGCAAGTCTCTTTATTCTCCTCAAATAAAGAAGAACTATTTTACAATATTTTTTAGAGGTGAAAAGGAACCAAAAAACCTTATTAAATCAAAGCATAAAAAGCGCCCTCCATTTGAAATTTGCAACTTCAATAAGCTTGCTTAGTAAATTTAATGCTCCATGGTAAAAAATCATATTACAATGAGTAAATGCTTTAAAATTTTCTCAAACATGTTTTTATCCAATAACTAAAAGCTCAAGTATTTATAGCCTATAATATCTATTTTCTAACATGATTGACTAGTCGAGCTATCTTTGACTGGGTTATTGGCTAGTTTAACAAAAATTTCCCTTAGGAAACTACCATCAGCTGGTCGTTCCTAATTTTTTGGCTAGTTGGTGGCTCATTGATTATCTCACTAACTAGCCAAATGTCTAGCCGATTATAATCCACCATAATGTAACTTTTTGACACCTTGTATAATTATCTTATATAAAAACTTTAGGCTAGTTGAAGTCCTAAAGAAATCAACATTCAAAAGTACTTTAAACATCAATTTTAACACTTTAAGTTTATTTGAAAACATCAAAAATTCCCTATTTTGATAAAAACTTGAGTTTTCTCAGCTTCAAAAGATATTAAAATTTGCTTTACAAATCAAAAAATTTTGATTTGAAAATTAAAACTTTAATTCCTCATAATAAATAAAAAGTAGCATGCATTGAGTTTGAATATAAGATGCTTTCATATGACTTCATATGAATTTCAATGCCTTCATATGACTTGTAGCCCCATGTCTCTAGTTTATTTTGCAACAAGAATCAGTTCAATTAGATCTCCACAGATCAAGAATTTACCAAAATATTGAACCATGTTCAAACAATTTCCCAACTCACTTTGATTAAATCAATCATCCTCAATTTAATCTCAAAAATTCACAATTTTCCATAGACAGATAGATAGATGTCTTAGGAATCTAACGCTTCAAAAACCAAGACAATTGGATGTCGGACGGAAAAGATATAAGCAAAAGAGTGAGAGAGGGTAGGATTAGGTCAAGCAAAACAAAATGATCGAATAAATCAACCAAAACAGAAGGTCGATGGGTTGGCCAAAACAAAAGGTCCTATCAGTTGGCCAAAACAGAAGGTCGGTCGGTCTGCCAAAACAAAGGGTTGATCGGTCGGCCAAAATAAAAGGTCGATAGGTCGGCTAAAATAAAATGTCGGTCGGTCGGTCAAAACAAAAGATCGATCGGTCGGCCAAAACAAAGGGTCAGTCGGTCGACCAAAACAGAAGGTCGATAGGTCAGCCAAAATAAAAGGTCAGCTGATCGGCCAAAACAGAAGGTTGATCGGTCGGTCAAAACAAAGGGTCGGTCGGTCGGCCAAAATAAAAGGTCGATAGGTCGGCCCAAACAAGGGTCAGTAGGCCAAAACAGAAAGTCGATCCAAAACGCATACCTGACTTTCAAGAATTCATAACTATTTACATAGAAGTCTAAAATTCACAAACTTGGTATCAAAAGAAAGATAAAAGGAAGCTCTACAACTTTCATGAGAACTCAAAAACCAATTCTGTCTCTAAAGTGCTCAAATTTTCAATCAAACTTACTGCCCCATATAATGTCTCCCTAAACAATAACTCAACTTCAAAAATTTCTATCTTTCAACTCCAAGGTCCAAACATGTCATATTTTATATCAATGAAAAGATCAAAATGTAACCTACAACTTTCATGAAAGACAAAAAAAATCAATTTGGCCTTTAAGGGAGTCAAAAACTACTTCAAAGTTTTTGTCCACTAATGATCATGCCAAACAGTAACAGAAACATCTAAAAATCATAACTTTCTATTCCATGGTCCAAAATTTCCATACTTTACATCAATGGAAAGATCAAAACATAATCTAAAACTTGAATAAAGAACTTAAAAGCAATTTCAACCTCTAACTAAGTCAATTTTTCAATCAAAGGTTCTGCCAGAAATCTGTCATCCTATACCACATCCAAACTTCAAAATTTCATATCTTCCAATTTCCACAATAAAAAATAGCATATTATATGTCAATGAAAAGATCAAAACGTAAACTACAATCTTCAAGAAAACTTTTTTGGTTAAATTATAACTCTATGAGGGACAAAACTTCACTCAAACTTTCTGCCCATAATTGACATTTTGACAGCACCTCCCCCAAATTTCAACT
The DNA here is from genome assembly GCA_024703695.1 of Erythroxylum cataractarum. Lineage (NCBI taxonomy): Eukaryota > Viridiplantae > Streptophyta > Magnoliopsida > Malpighiales > Erythroxylaceae > Erythroxylum > Erythroxylum cataractarum. Next base: position 40,392,493 of record JANJEY010000008.1, on the reverse strand, counting down.
ATCCATATTTCTTCAATCACCCACATCCAAACACAATACACAATACCTCATTTAAAGCTATGCAAATCCTCCATAATCATTAAGAAGGCTAAACAACCATTTCAATTCACATTAGTCCAGAAATTGTCTCAAAATACAACAAACATCATTCTACTTATTAGACAAAGCCATGCTCAACATCATACTACCTCATCTTTTTATCAAACATATGCAAAACACAAGGAAACTCAAATGTCTTTCATTTCATCAAATGCCCATAGATTCATTTATACTTTTCATTCATTACAAAGAATTATACCATATTTTATTATTTAATTTCATTTGATAATTTCTAATTTTCAAGAAAAGTTCAGGGTCCAACACTTTTTGCATATCTTGAAAGAAGAAAATAACATATTTTGAATGAAGAATCAAACATATTATTTAAGAGGCAACATGTTGGGCATATCACTACATAATTAAATAGTACAAATTCAACATTTTCTTAAAATATATAAATCAAAGGTTAAGTTAGTCTTAATTTAAAGAGGTTCCAAGTTAAGTTTAAGAGGTTCAAAGCTTATATGTTGCTAAGATTATACAAGTAAGGTTAAGAGGACATGTTATTTCATATTATCTCACCAAGAGTAGACAAGAGGAATTGTTAATGCTAATTAGTTGCGACTTAGTTAGTTAAGTATGTATCTAAATTTTGATGATTCTTTTAGAACAATAATAAATTTTTTTTCTGAATCAAGTTCTACATATCTTGTCCCAAAGATTCAAAACTTATCTTAAGGTATCAAATCCTTAAAATTGTACATATTCTCAATTATTAGAAGATCTTGTCAATGGTGAAAAAGAAGCCAAAATTTTCTAAACTTAAAATAGTCAAAAAAAAAAAAGTGCCAAAAACAAGCACATGAAAAAGAAAAGGTTTAATGCAAGGTAATATGATTAATTTGACTTTACCATTTTTTTCAATTAACCATTTAATATAACCATTTTAGCTAATTATACCCATCTATTACCAATAAGACTAAATAAACAAAAAAGGTATTTTCAAACTTAAACTTATTCTTTAGGTATTGATAGGTTATCACGGTCCTCGATGCTCAATTTTCCTCCTACCCCTCTTTAACGAGTGATCAATCTTCCTCTTCCCATCTCTCAAAAACAATGAGTGCACTTCATCAACATCCATCCCCTTCCAAAAGGTACATAAGTTCTTAACTACTAAGACAGATAGGTCAACCAAGAAGAGGCTAAGGTGGCCATAAATCCTTGCAAGATATAGTTGCAAATAAACCAACATGTTCATTAATCCCTTATTATAATTTTCTGTGAACAAGTTCAAAATAGTGACTAATAATGCTTTTTTTTCCTAATAACAAGGGCTAAAAAATGCAATCAGGGTTATTTAATCATAAAACTAAGGGAAGTTATGTTTTTGGGTTTTAAATTTTTAAAATAACTAAAATGTTTTGTTAAGTTGGGTGACTTGGACATATCAGATAATGTTAGTCACTATAAAATTAATTTTTATTACATATCAATTGTCATGTTAGTAGCTAACATTATCTAACATGTCCAAGTGACCCAATTTAACGTGCATTTGACAGAAATGTGATGGAGTGAGCATTTTTAGGCTAACATTATCCGGTATGTCCAAGTGACCGAACTTAACATGTATTTGACAGAGGCGTGACGGAGAGAGCATTTTTGGGATAACTTGCTCCATTTTGAAGACGTCAAAGATAACAACAGAGGTCATCTTAAACTTTTTGCCAAACGTGACGAGACAAATTAGACCTTTTGCCCTTTTTTTATATATACAAGCATATTTATATCTACTAAATTTTTGCCAATACAAAATGTATGGACTTAGATAAATATTACTTTTTTAATCATTATATAGCATCTTAATGAATTAAAATATGTATAGTAGATGAAATTATATATTTAGAATAATATACATTTCAACGAAGATAATATATTATAATCTAAAATACTACTTATTCTAACATCTTTTAAATGTAAAATTAAATTTAAGTTTCTATTTTGTACAACAAATATGATCAAATCTCATATGTTTTAGACGAAAATATATTTTAATTACAATTTTTATTTTTATAAAATTTGTTAATTAAAAGACTTTAATATGCCATAAAAAGAGATTTGTTAAATTATTATAATATTTATTTTAGTTGAATAATTATTTAAATAACTTATCAAATATTATTTTTTATATATTTCAAGCGTTATATGTTTGTTTACTGATTACACGTATTACTTAATTAGTATTAATTAGGTGTATATATTATTACATGTTAATTATTACTTGTAATACGTTAGTCTTTGCAATAATTTCAAGTTATTAGGTATTAAACGAGTAATATGAAGAGAACAATAAGATTTAACTCTCTCCCTCTCTCTCGGTATATATGAACAAACATACACATACGGAGAGTGTAACTTTGGTGGTGATGTTAAAGTTTTATCATGAATTAATCAGTGAGTTGAAGGCAGACAGACTCCAAATATATATATATTCAACATTTATGAAGATTATTTTTGCAATAACGACGGACATTCGTAGTAGTAAATAATTCGATCGTCATATCCAGTCATAACAACAAATGGAATTAAAGTGGTACGTTCTTCCCTTTCTTGAATCAAAAGAGTTTTTCTCGTAAGACTTGGTGAAATTAAGGTTTTGCAATTACGAAAGTATTTCTTCCTGAGTTAATTGGATTTCTATTGCTTTAAACAAATAACCAGATTTAGTAATGCTGCCTAAGGCATTGGTAAAATACATATATTAGAGAAACTTATTATTAGGTGTATATAATATGAAACAAGCTACCTTAATTAAAACGGATTTGAGACTCAACAATTCCATTAATTCAACTCTGTCAAACCTTTAATATTTGTCTTTGTTTAATTTACTGTCTTAATTAATTTACCATCAAAATTGTAATTGCCAACCAACCAATAAAGTTGTTCTTTTGTAATCATAAAGTTTTAGATTCTACGTACATTACGACTTTTCTTAAACTCTCGCAAAGGGACCCTTCTGGACCGGATATATTGACTTATCGTTTAATATCAACCATGGACGGTGTTGAGAACGAATTTTCATCAGTTCTAATTTCTATAACTGAAAGCTGACAAAAGAGAAACAATAACAACTTGTTCGTGCTCATTAATATGGCCTTTCGCTTTTATGGTCCTTAAATTTTGTGAAACCAACTTTGGAGTTGCAAGTTGCAGTTCTGGTAGAATAAGATGATCAGTTATGACTTTTTTAACTTGTCCATACGTTTTCTGGCAGCTCTACTGAAAGCTGCTTTTGCGCTCTAGATCCCATCCAAATTAAGTTTACTCAAGGCAAAAGTCCACGTTATTGATTCTTTTGGACCAGAAAAGATTGCATATTGAAGAAACCAAAACAACATTTTGACATATGTATCTTAACAACCAAGTGCATATCTTTCAATCTCTCTATCCAGAATCCATTCCTGACCAGACCGTACAATTGTCAACTAATAATGTGAAAAATTATAGGTTTTGGTGCTGACCAATAGTTGCAATGAAATAACACTAAAACAACCAAATCTTGCTTTGTTTTTTCTCCCTTATTATTGTGAATATGTCATTAGTTTCAAGGCCACCATGCTTGTAATGGGTAGTACACTGTATGGAGATGATGGACATAAAGCTGAGGAGAAGAATCTGAGAGGCCTTTATGGTTAGGTACCCGCTCAATGTCAAAACTTTACTTCTCTTATTTGTCTGTCCCTTCCAAGTTCCAATGCTGGGAGCTTTGATGGGGACGTTGGGCTTTTAATTCTATCTTATCTTTCACTTCTTCTCTTTTTACTAAGTTGAAGTGTCATTTCATGAAAAGAGAAGGGACTTATCCTGGAACAAGGCATTTTTGTCCCAACGTATGTGCCTCTCTGGAATGCTCAGATACCCTGCACTGCAAGACCCGCCAGTTTTTCTTTTATACGTTTGTCAGATTCAGTCTGCCAAATGAGCTGGCTCGCTAGCTAGCTTATCTACCTGCTGGCTGGTGCCATGAACAATTTTATATATAAAAAAAAAAATCATAAACCTCTTCATTCACGAATTGGGCTTTTATACCCTGACCACAAAACATGGACTCAATTACTATTACCGGCCACATTTCATTCTAACAATCTCTGCGCTTAGTTAATACAGAACTTCACAGCCCAATAAGCAACAGTGAACAACGAAGACATCTAGCTTAAGTAGCAGTTCTGATTCGCCCATGTAACGATTCAATTCTGCATGTAACGTAGAGGAATAGTTTTTAGAAGCCTATATCTAGTTGGTTGAGATGATCACAAGTTGTTAGGCTTTTGGTCCTAGAATTGCAGCTTGAGGAAGACTAATTAGAACTTGGCTTTTGGTAGTTTGACATGTAACAATTCAGATTGCTCAATTCAGGAACTTATTATCCAATATAATATTTCTGTTATAAAACCGAAACTAAAATTTAAGAATATTTGGGAGATGAGAATTCTTCTTATAAATTGGTGTCACTTACATCAAGTTAACCCTTCTATT
>JANJEY010000008.1:40370683-40382377 GCA_024703695.1 Erythroxylum cataractarum | reverse complement strand
TATAATAGTCTTGAATATATTTTATTTATTTATTTTCTAATTGCGATGTATACTATACAATAACTTAAGTATTTAGATGTGGTATTACCTTTTCATTATTTAAAGAGAAGGTAAAACTTTAGGGAAGTTATAGAGGGTCGTTTATAATTTTTTTAACAATATCATAAGTAGAATTAATGTAGATAAATGAAAAAATAAATGAAAAAATTTACGTTTGTTTGATGTACGTAAACGGAAGAACCTTATGATTGCTTGAAGTTGATAAGTCAAAATTTAGACATTAGAGCTTCGTGCTGATAACGTGTTATAAAACCAAAACTAAAATTTAAGAATATTTGAGAGAAGAAAATTCTTATAAATTGGTGTCACTTACATCAAGTTAACCCTTCTATTTATAGTACAAAATTTATAATAAAATACTATCATGATAATAAAAATGGTACACTATTAAGTGATGCATTTAGTGCACTAACAATTAAGTGGTGTATTTAATGTATTAACAATTAAGTAGTGTATTAACAATTAGTGACATACCATATTATTTCTATCTTTTATAAGAATTTCTACATAGTTAACAAAAACCCTCTGTAACAAAAATAATTTTTTAAATTTCTTTTTGTCCAATTCATCTCCCTGAGCATTATAACCAGCTGACATGTAACAAACTAAAACTTGATTAAAACCCTAATAACTATGGCAATAGCCAAATTGCAAAATCACAACCCTCAAACGTACAACCACAACCAAATTTTGATAGACTCGAATTGCAGAAACTCGTAGACCTCACAACACCCCTGCCCATTTAATCAATTCCAGCTGCATGATCAAACCGTCAAACGGACAAGAAACAGGGTAAACTGCAGACAATTAACTTCATCATATAGATAAATCTATCGTCCAAATCAAGTTGAAGAAGCTGGCTCCTCGATTTTCTTCTCTTCATCGGTCTTACTTTCATCCCCCTTGACTGCAGCATGCACCTCCTCGTCAGCTTTTTCTTTGCCCTTCTTATCTCCAACACTCAACTTATCAAGAGCATCAGCAGCAGCAGTTGCATCTTTATTTTCCTCTTTGCTTTTCTGGGATTCAGCAATTTCTTGGAATGTTTCCATGAAGTTTTTGCAATCTGGTGACAAACAAAACAGCAACAATGAACATAAAGGAGAAACAATAGGTTGTGAATAAGATATACAAAAAAGTAATCAGTGTCATTGAGTCATCAAATATAAGACCATCCAAAGTAAATCTGAGAGAAGAAATCAATCACATATAAGGCGCCTCTCTAGAAAACAAAATGCACATCTCTCTGGACAGCATACAAAATACTCAGTCATTCATGTCAATCACATATAAGACCATCCCAAATAGATCATAAGAAAACAAACCAATACATCATACATATATCTCTATAGATACTTCAATATGCATCCATAATAATAAATCTTTCTTCTCATAATAACAAAAAAGTTTTGGAGTATACCTAGCAAAAGTGGAATTGAAGTTCCTAAAAACACTATGAACTTGTGTAATGAATTCTTAATATACTGTCCAAACCAAACAATCTGTTTCACCATGCACACTCAATCCTATGAATGTTCAATCACATGAAAGGAAAGAACTATATTCCAATACTAACTTGAAACCACGAGAATACTACCATTAACAAGTAACCTCTCCAAATAACCTACAGAAATAATATCCCAGAACTCAAAGTGAGTCAATAAACTCGTGGAACTAAGAAGTTAAACGTTATTGAGAACCATGAATTCCTAACGTATGGCAGCAAATATGAGGCTTCATTCAGCTTCAAGTAACATAAGGATGTAAACTCTTAAGTCACATCACAGGATGCCAGCTATAGATTGGCATACACAAAAGAAAAGAACAAAGTACTCACTCTCAACAGAGGCGAAACGAATGCAGAAAAGCTCATCCTTCAATTCACCATCAGCAAAATCAGTAGCGTGCCAGACGCATGACTTATCATTTCCGGCGTGTTCCTGAACCGACATAGTCGGTAGCACTAGGAACAAGCACTAAAAGATTCAGAACCCTAACGGCGACAACAAACACAATACGTAACAAGCAAAAAAAAAGGAAAAAATTAAAGAAAAGGGAAGGCAAACCGAGATGATTGGCACAGATCTTGAGAGTCTTAGATTGCCTCATAACAAGTCGGACCTTGCCGGACTGCTTGTGTTTCAACAACTTAACAGAACCTGCGCCTCTCTCCTTCCACTGGTTCCCATCCTTGTCAAATCGATAAAGCTTTGCTTTTCTGCAACCAATCCAAATCACAATTGGATTTTTCAACCCAAAAAAAGAAAAGAAACTAATAACAGATATGGGAGATGTGAAACTTACAGATCGATAATGGGATCTTCGTTCTCTTCACCGGTGGAGACGGCCACCTCCTCGAGCTTGACGATGGGAGCAACTTGAGCTCCGGTGTCCTCGTCATCAGCAGCAGGGGCGTCATCTTCTTCTTTGTGATGGCGCTCTGGTTCTGTGCTCGCCATTTGCCGGTGTTTTGCTTGGAGAGTGTTGAGAATTGATAGGGGTTTGAGGGTTAAAGCAGGCAAGGAGGCTTAAATAGGGCTTTTTCTTGGGATTTATATTTATTTCTGGAATGCAATCAGAAATCCTTTTTTATTTTTTCATTTCATTTTTCAACAAACGACCCCAGGCCCAGGACGAGGTCAATTCTTTTCTTAATCAGATTCTTATCTTAACAAATGTAAATTTTATAATTTAAACTTGACTTTGATGCAATTTTATTAGAATTAAAACCGAATTAAATTCTCTTAAACTCATAATACATTGTGATCAAATATGACTAGTCATATGTATGTAACTTCAAAAACTCCTCAAGTCCTAACCAACTGTTAGATGGAATCCTTCCCTAATCAAAAATCAAATGCTTTGCATAAATTTTCACAATCAGATGTAGTGCCATGATTAAAAAAATCAAGGGGCAAACGACACACTATATGAGAGAAGGTTTATGCCTTATAGTTAATCGCTTTAGTTGTAATTTAGTGGTAAATTATTTAAATACATTCTTTATATTATACATGTTTAGATGTATATCATAAAATCTATGGGATAATTGTATATTGTAAATGAAATTATAATGAAATTATGATTATGAAATTCATATTGCATTGATGTATTATTCCTAAATGTTCCTATTCATTGTTCTATTAAAATTAGACATTAATAGAACAAAAAAATACTAGCATTTGTTTTGTTTTTCCTTATGAAGGAAGTAATCGATCTCATAGGCTAAAATATAGAGATACTTAAACAAACGTGTAAGTGTTTACTAGAGAACAAGTTCACTGAACAGACCCGATATAAGAAATTCATTTGGAACATTACTTATTTGTCTATGAAATTCTTATTGTGATGATTGGAAAAGTGATCCTTTAACTTGAGATTATCAAAGTTATCTTGTATGGAAATTGATATGTTTTGATACTACTTATGATTTATTTAATCATAGGTGGCATAATCGGTAGTTATTGAATGTAGCATAAACTATATGGAGATAGTTGAGTGATCAAGATATGATTCGTTACCCTAAAATAATTAAGGAGAATGTTTCGTTGTTCTCGATTAATATTGATTTGATGTTTTGTAAATAGTTTACAAATGTCATTAATTGAATCAATAGCTAATAGAAAAGAACTAATACGATTAGACTCAAAATAAAGTAGACATTAATTCTATACTCTATATCTAATCGGAATATTGTATGATGATATGACTGAATTATACGGAAAAAATTATGCACGAAAAGCTTAGTCAAAACTACTTTAACATTCCTAAATATTTGGGTGATCATGATACGTTGCTAGACATCAATCTTGATCTATGATTGTAAATTGTTTAATTAAAAAAAATTTATAACTATTGCCAAAATATTTGGGAACCTAATGGACCTCACATATATAATGGGTTGAAGAGAGCAACATGAATTTAATCATGTTGGATTTGATTGCAAAGTTTAAGAAACTTTATGATTAAATGTGATATATTTAATAAATAAGGATCAATATGAGATATTGATATAGACATAATTGGTATTTAATTAGAATTATTTGTAATTCTAATTAAAGTTTAATTAAAATTAAAATTTAATTTTAGTTAAATTACTAAAACGTCCAAAGCTTATTATAAATAGGCTTAAGTTCTATGAACTTAGCACTTCATGCTTAACCCTCTCTGTAAGAGTTACAGAGTTCTCTCAACTTATTCGGTGGATAACATTAGAGGTCAGACATTTGTGGGGCTACAGTGGTTGAGACGGATCGGTTTCAAAAACAGTTCAAGGGATACAACAAGATAAAGATCAAGCTTTGGAATAAGATATGAATTAATTTTTCGCTTTATTATAATTTGTGTTAATCATTTTATAGAATTGAATATATCTTGATCTTCGAAAAATCAAAAGTTATAAAAAAGTTTCGTGATTATTCCATTTTAATTCTATAAATTGATTAAAATGTTTGATTGTTATTGATTATAATTTTGGAATTGAATTGTAAAAAAAGGTTGCAACATAAATCTGAAAAGTGTTTCAGATTAATATAGTATAAACCCTAAATCTTATTGATTAAGAATCTATAAATTTTTTTGGTCTGGGTATTGGCGACCGGAATAAGGGTATGCTAAACTGAAACCCTGAAGCTTAGAAGAGGAGAGTTTAAGGTGTGATGGTAGATGGTGCCAGGAACACCAATGATCATCGAGGAAACTATCACGTATGGCTGGTGTTGGGCCCCAAATTTTCTTATTTTATTAAGCATGATTTGAATAAATTTTGTGATCTTGCTAGAATAAATCATTTTATTTGGAGTTTAATTAGCATGTTAATATTAGGAGGATTTATTGCATGGATTAATGGAATTAAAGTACTAAAGTAATAAGAATGTATCAGTGCAAAATTGGCAAGTCACTTACGATTAAAAGACATAAGGCTCATATTGGATGGCAAAAGGAACATTTTATGATTATTAAGAGTATAGAAGAAGAAAAATTGTGAGTGAGAAGAGAGAAAGAAGGAGAGTGTCACGGAAGGAGAGGAAAAGAAGAGAAAAGCCAGGGTTTTTTGAGATCTTAAAGAGTTTGAAGAATTTGAAGCTTCAACAAGTAAGTTATGCTCTAAATTTCATGGGTTTAGTTAAATGAAACTCAAATAAAGCTGAATATGTGTGGAAAGTTGTTGACGAATGATATAGGCAAATGTTCTCTTTTAGGGTTAATGATCAAAGATAGATCATGATGTATTTGTCAAGGATATTGGGTTAAAATGAAGTTAAAAATGAAGTAGAAGAGATGGATTAGGTTGAAGTGGGTTATATGTGAAATGTGGGAAGTAAAAAGATGAAAAATGTTGCAAAACATGTTCTCAGAGTAGGTTTCTGTGAAAGTTCGCTACGACGAAGTCAACTTTTTTGCACCGATCATACTTTGGTATTTTAGGCATAATTTTTGTGTAGTTATCTAAATGGGATGATTTTTGAATTGGAGTAAACTAGAGACATATGGTTACAATTTGTCTGATGAAATCGAATTTTAATTCAGTCTTTAAGGATTTCAATTTTTGAATGAAAGTTGAACATAAAATGCTGTTTTAGTATAAGAATAGCCCGAAAATGATTGGAGCATATCTTTTAAAGTATTGAACCAAATTGAATGATTTTGGTGTCATTAGAAACTTAATACAATGAGAAACATTTTTCTATGAGTGTTATCAAATTTCTTCATTTATTTGATTAGAATGATCATGAAAAATTGACCCAAAGGTTTGGATTTATAGAAAGGGTTTTGGTTCATGATGCTTAGGAAATGCATGTATTTAAGTACTCTAAAATCATTTTAGTGAATGCATTTTCCTAGGGTTCTCAAATTAGAATTCCTATTGAATTGAGATTTTGTTATTGTTAAAGGAAATCAAGAAGGGAATCAAGAGAGACAAGAGGAGCAAGAGGAAAGACATCCTTAAGCCAATTTCTTAACCAATGATTTCAAGGTGGGTTACAGTTTTATAATTAAGTAATAGGCCATAAATGTTTTCTTTCAAATGATGGAAATAAATTATTTCAACTATTTCATGAATGTACATTATAACTTTTTGAATGCTTTGAAAAAGTGTTATATGTTTGGTATGAGCATATTGTGTTGATGATTTATGAAAGAATATGAAAATGATTTTTGAAAAGATACTATGTTTGAAAAAAATCAAGTTTCGAAAATGTGTCATTTTGGACGACAAGTTTACAAGTTATGAGATACATGTTTTGTGGGTTTGGTTTGGTCAATCTATATATCAAGTGCACTTCGACTAAAGGCTTCTCTTGCCTACCCGCTAGTAACATGGAGCTCCTTCATAGACTCCCTCGTGTTTACAACTACACAAAATCACTATATGAGATTGTGTTAATTCATTTTGTTCACGACTACACAGGGCCATTATATGGGAATGTGTTAGTTCATTCCGTTTATGGATCTCCCAAACTATTTTGATGTGCTTATGTGCTCATGATATGTTGACAGGATTGATGTACACCTGCTTTGCATTATTAAGAATTTGGTTGAGAATTTGAGAAATATGTGCTTTGTGATTAAATGTGAATTTTTGTTACAATGGAAATAAGTATTTCAATGGTTTTGTTTGTTATTAGTTATAAAATTATTACCCTTGAGCTTTAAGCTCACCCCTCCCATTCCGTCTCATCTTCAGGTGAGGAGCAAGAGATCGCGTAATCAAGAGTCAAGGCATCACTCTCACTAGGCTTATTTTTGTTTTTGAAGTTAGTTTTTGTAAAACAAGGCTTTAGTCGCATTTTGAAATATCCCAATTTTTGTAAATTATGTGTTTTTTGGGATCATGTTGTAATGTGGCTTGAAATGTCCATTAAAGCTTTATAAAACTCTTTTTTTGGATATTAATGAAATATGGTTGATGTTGTTTTTAGCTTTCAAACATTTCTCATTACAATCGATTTACAATGAGATTAAGAATTTGAAAATTTGCTTGCATTCATGTCCAAGTTCATTTTGTCTTATGTGAAATGGATGAGAGTGGTTGAAAGAATTTATATTTGCATTTAGTAAGATAGGAAGTTAGGATTGTTGGGTTTGTCCCATGGGTTTCGCCGCAGTGAAGCCAAGAGTTCACCGCGGCATAATTGACCCGAAACTATATTTTTCATTGGTGTGACGACTTCACTGTGGCAAAGATAAATTTTCAAGTTTGTCGCGGTGAAATTCAATCGCTCACCGCGACGTAAATTACCCGAAGGGTCCATGGGATTTTCCCATATGTTCATTGCGGCGAACCTGCTTTGCTTCCGAAGGGTTTTAGACCCAAGTCTTCCTCCACGCTCATGTTCTCACGATTCCGATGTTGAGCTCTGAAAAAGGGGTCCAACAGCTTGAGCAATTGGCTTTGAGGCCAGAGAGAAGTGATTCATGAGTTAGACGTGCTAGCGTGGATAAGTCAGCTGTTGGTGAGGTCGTGGGCTGAAGTTTGTTTTTACGTTGAAGGCGCGGACACAGATGTTAACTTGTCCTACCATATATGTCAGGTGAAGTTTAAATCAAAAGTAGAAGCGGTTTTAAAGAAACCGTTAGCTTCCCAACCCTTTTAAAACCATAGATGGCCTCTTCATTCTCTCACATCTTAGCCCAAGATTCGTTCCTTCTTCAAGTAATAAATGGAAAGGTCTTAACTTTTACTAAGATAGAACCACATAGTCATGAAAGTAGATAAAAAGGTGTCAAGCGGCGGCAGTTTTAGAGAAGACTAGTGGTCGGTGGCGGCATGGGATGAAGGTGGAGGCTAGGGTTCAAGAATAAGTTGAAGAAGAAGGGTGTTTGACAATAAGTTTGTTTGGTAACTAGTTTAAGTATGAATTAAACTTTTAAAAAATTATTTAAATTAGTTATAATGTATTCTTAATTTAATTAAATTCTAAACATAATTTTAAATTTGTTTTAAAATTCAAAAATCAATTCCAAAGATAATTATTTTTCTTAATTTGATTAAGATTAATAATTATATTGATTCCTAATCAATTTTAGAAAAGTAATTTTTAAAATTAAAATTAATTAGTTTTAATTAGATTGAAACTAATTAATTAGAATGCAATTTCTAAAATTAAAATTAATTTATTTCAATTAGATTGAAATTAATTAATTAGAAAAGTTGTTTCTAAAATTAGAATTATTTATTATCAATTTGATTGAAATTAATTAATTACACTTCTTGAAATTAAGAAAATGTTTTCTTAAATAATTAAGAAAGTTGTTTCTTAATTAAATTTATTTATTTAAATTTGATTGAGATAAATTAATTTTATTTGTTTAGGGAGTTATTATTTATTTTATTTAGAAATTGTTTCTTTATTTATGAATAATAAGTTTCTTGATTTTTAGATAGTCAAGAAATAAATCTCTAAATAAATAATATATAATAACTTTTTCAATTAAATTTAAAAGTGTTTTATTTAATTTAGAAAGTAGTTTCCTTTTAATTTTAAAAAATAGTTTTCTAATTAAGGAAAAATTTCTAATTAGATTAGAAATAGTTTTCTAATTGGATTAGAATATATTACTTATACAGGTTTGAAAAGAACTTTTTATAAATTATAATAAGTAAGAAGTATAATTTATTAAAAATTATTTTCAATTAAATTTTATCAAAGGAGTCCGGATAAATTGGAAATAATTTCTAATTAGCTATGAAATTTTTTTCAAATTAAATGAAATTTTTATTTGAAATAGGAATTTATATAGGAGTAAATGATTTTAATCTAATTTAATTTTTCCAAGGAGTCGGAAATGTTACTTTAGATTATGAGATCAATAACTAAAATCAAACGAAGCTTGATATTTTATGCACATAGTTTGATTATGAGTGAATAAGTTGTATACTTTATTTATATGGCTGATATATATATTGGATGCATGATAAATTGTATGTTTTATATGTTTGATATTTTACATGCAATTTGTATTTGATGAGACAAACGAAGTTAAATTATTCGTTAAAATTTTAAGTACACATTAAGAACGTGATTGTTACCTTTTATTGTTATAAGAATAAACTAAAGTTTTGTTTATTGTAGACTTGTTGAGCAAATTCAAGGCCGCTTTAACCTGAACATGTTTAATTTTATGATAGTGGGTTCTACTTAACTAAATTTGTGTGATTTGGATGAGCAAACTCATGATCACATGAATTTAGAGGCAAGGTTACGAACAATATATAAGATATATTTTGGTAAAAATTGTCACCTAACGAATCTAGGAGTCACATGGGATGTGATTGATAAAGTTATTATTTACCCAATTTAAGTCTAGTTAGTTTGTTGAGCAAACTCAAGGTCAAGTATATTTGAATGGGATCCTAACCCACTAGATAGATTAGAGTAATCTTTCCGAATAGTAGTGAGGACTATTATTTCGAATAAAATAATGGGAGTAACTAAATGCATGATTAAAGTCCTAATCTTATTTGATATTCATGGCATATAATTGATTACTTACTTTTCTTACATTTATATTCTGCTCTTAGTGGAACTTACCTTATTTAGTATAGTTGATACTAAGTTAGTGAACCCAAGTTCTCGGACATAGGATATGTATGAGAAAGTTCTTAAAAGTTAGATAAAAAATTATATGTTCATTATGCAATTTTGTTATAATCCCCATTGAGGATATAACAACAAAGTTGTAGAGATATGTCAAAATCATATAGATGATAAAATGTATTAACATTTTGAGTTAACTAAAGTCTCATAAATTTTGATGATGACATGTAAGACGTAAGTCAACACCATGATGGCAAATGCAAGGGTTGAATGGAGTAGGGTTGAAAGGTATAGCACCTTGTTGAAATTTTTCCACTTAATTTTGTCTACTAAAAACATAATTGTGGACTACAATCAAATGCTTTGTTGTAGAATGATAATAGTTATGATTAGAAGAAAATGATTGCATGATCTTTTTTGCCTATATGTGATATGATAGAGATCATTTATATTTCTAATTCATGCTTATGAGTATTTGATATTGAATTTAGATTCAACATTATTGTAATGTTCAATGCATGGTTAGAAATAGATTGTTAAGTCAAAGTAGTTGATCCAAGTTTATGCAAATAGTTTGTATATGTATTGGATCAAAGGAGATTTATACTTAACATAAATGGCAAGAATAAAAGTTGGACAACCAAGACAATCCTTTTATGTCATATTGATTAAATCAATAAAACGAGAAAGTTACATATATGGATACGTGTATCCTTTTGATTATGAATCATATGAAACTTGCGAAACTCGTTAAGTAGAATAATAACCAAATCGACCTTTGGTGAAAGGAAAATGATGATATTGAATTGTTAAATCTTATACATGTGATGTGTTGGATAGAATATCAATTCATAAAAAGGATAATACTTATATTTCATTAGATTACTAATGACTTTATGTGATATAGTCATATGTATTAAATAAAATAATGATTTAAAATTATGAAAAGTTTAAATTGTTTGAATCTAAATAGAAATTAAGCATTGAGAATGTTGAAGTACATCGATGAGATCCTTGTGGTAAGTTTTAAATTTTGATTATCTGTATGGAATGAGATTCTTTAGTGAATTCCTTTACAACCAAATTCGTAAGCGTATAGATTTATGTAAGGAGTAAAATACAATATGAGATATTGTATGATGTAACAGTATTTCTTTTGTAGCAATACCTAGTATAATGACTTACCTTCTATAGTTCTAATTGAATCAATTGGCAAGATTTCATATTAGATATGAAACGTTGATTCGTTGAAAGACTCAAAGTTAATGTTTTAAGGATCTGACGCTTAGTTGAAACATAATATTATCCATTTAGTTTAGAACTAAATTGAGTAATAAAGTGTTATAAGATATCCAAAAGATTGGATATAATCTTACAGAACCATTGAACAAATAGTTTGATTCAATGTATACTTATAGGACAATGGCTCCCAAGATAAGTAGTGGGAGTAAGAAGGAATTTGAAAGGTTCAAATCTCATAACATTACATCTAATTGGAACTAGTGCCTTTAATGATACATTTGATGTATAGTTGAAAGGTGACGAGACATTGAAAGATTCACTCTCATGATGAATTCAAAGACTTTGCTTTAAAGATGAATGTGAATGTATCATATCTGCAAGAAGGTAAGTGGGGTTATAGTTGTCCTATTTGGTGAGACTATATGGAGACATATTACCCACAAAGAACAAAAGTTCTAACTTTCAGTTGTTGCACACATAATTTTCAAGAACAACTCTTGTTAGATATGAAAAAGTAACAGCTTAATTATGGGAAATAGATCTATAGAGATAGATTGGATGTTGTTAACTTTTTCTAAGCCCAAGTGCATAGAGAATGTACTAAAGCTATTTAGTACTTAAGACATCAAATATTTATGAAGTATTAAAGATATTCATTACTCTATGTGTGAGTTGATATTTGAGTTCAAAATGAAAAGGATATAACTCTAGAAGTAAATCCTAATTAAGGTTTATTTACTTAGAATAATATAATTTAGGATTGGAAAAGTTTCAATGTGTAATTGGTTGTTAATTAAGCCATAATACATTTTTCGTTTAGTGGAAATGATTAATTAGATCAACAAGTTCT
>JANJEY010000008.1:40350077-40370583 GCA_024703695.1 Erythroxylum cataractarum | reverse complement strand
ATACTTGATCATAAACACCCAAAATATAGCACTCTCTCATACATTCAAAACATAACACAACATAAACATTCATCCACAAATTTTGCTACACTCAATTTTTAATTTCATGTAAAAATTTGAAACTATTAAAGACAGAATTTAAATTTGATGTCTTCATAAAAAATGTATCCATAGGTTTCTAGTTTAATATAAATTAAGAATCATCCCATTTAGATAACCATAGAAAAATTTATGACTGAAACACTGAAGCATACTCAGTGAACATATTGCTACTAAATTTTTCCAGCTCAACTATCTATTTTTTTTTTCAAATCTTACCCTAACACAACTCATACCAAGATCACCCTTTCTACTCCATCTACTCCTCATTCTCAATTCCTTTTCAACTCATTCCTACACCCATCTATTAACACAAATAGGTTATAAATACATTTCTATACTCATCAACTTCCAATTCTCATTAAAACATTCATTTCACAACCAATTCATCTTTAAAAGCATGTGTAGCACAACTCATAGTTTCTTACTTTTCATATACAACATCAATCATCCATAAACAACTCCTAACCCAATATTTAGCATTTATATGAAACAAAACATCAAGATATACATATATATGTTCATTTCTTCATCAACACTCTATCATATACAAAAATCCTTATCATGATCATTCAACCTCTAAAATATCCCTATAAATCATTACTCATCAAGCATACATAAGCAAGAAATTTTCACACTCTCACCATTCACGACACCCACCTGTTCAAAACACCATTTCATGAGATTAAACTCTAAATATCATCACAAATGCTTCATTTAACCAAAACCCCTGATATTTGACAAGAGACTTACTTGATTTAGCTTCCAACTCTTCAAAATCTTCAAAAAAACTAAAAAATCCATAAATTCACCAATAACCCACGATCATCATCATCTTGAGGTTGAAAGGCTTGGGTTTTTGGTGAGAATGGAAGAGAAAGCATGAAAGGCGATCTAAAATCAAAAAGAAGAGAGGAAGAAGAGAAGCTACAAAAATGGTGGAGGAAACCAAATAAAACACCAATAGCCCTTTTTAGAGAGAAGCTTCATGAAAGTCAAGACCAAAAAGGGGTGGGGCTGGGTTGCTTTTAATTAAAACTAATGGCTTAAGACATGGTTGAGCAAGTGAGAAGTGTCCCATTTCTAAAGCATTAGATTGGTTCCTTCATTTAACTAGTTCCATCAATTTCAATTTCTACTCTAATTGTTCCCCTTTTTTTCAATGGTACTTGTCAATAAATCCTAAATTCATCTATCAAATTTTCCATTGTCATTAGACAGTAATTTCTACTACCATTTAACAATTGTTTTGCCACTTGGAAATTTTTCCTAACTAAAATGACCAACAATTTCTAGAAATTTCTCCAAAAATTCTAAATCAATTTATACTCTCCCTACATAAATTTTCAATATATAAAAACAACATTTCCCAATATACTCACATTTATAACAATTATACCCGGATTTTGTCAATGAATGCATGTACAATTATTTTTTGTGCAAAGATCACTATTCACGTGTATGTGCATATCATGAAATGCATGAGCATGAGATGTGTTTCCAAATTTCTCAGTAATCTCTCACATTTATTGGTTTAGCCTTAACATGAGTAACGGGATGTTACAAAAAAGTTGTAGAGATATGTCAAAATCATATAGATGACAAAATGTATTGACCTTTTGAGTTGACTAATGTCTCGTAAACTTTGACTATGACATGTAAGATGTATGTCAACACC
Organism: Erythroxylum cataractarum; assembly: GCA_024703695.1. NCBI lineage: Eukaryota > Viridiplantae > Streptophyta > Magnoliopsida > Malpighiales > Erythroxylaceae > Erythroxylum > Erythroxylum cataractarum. The sequence goes on along the minus strand of JANJEY010000008.1, from coordinate 40,368,806 downwards.
ATGATAGAAAATGCACAGGGTTGCATGGAGTAGAGTTAAAAGGTGTAATACCTTGTTGAAATTATTCCACTTAATTTAGCCTACTAAAAATATAATTATGGACTACAATTAAACGCTTTGTCATAGGATAATAATAGTTATCATTAGAAGAAAATGATTGCATGATTTTTATTGCCTATATGTGATATGATAGAGATCATATGTATTTCTAATTCATGCTTATGAGCATTTGATATTGAATTTAGATTCAACATTATTGTAATGTTCAATGCATGGTTAGAAATAGATTGTCAAGTCAAAGTAGTTAAACCAAGTTTATGCAAATAGTTTGTATATGTATTGTATCAAAGGAGACTTATGCTTAACATAAATGGCAAGAATAATAGTTGGATAACCGAGACAATACTTTTATGTCATGTTGGTTAAATCAACAAAATGAGAACCATAAAGTTACATATAAGGATATGTGCATCCTTTTGATTATGAATCATATAAAACTTGTGAAACTCATCAAGTTAAAGAATAACAAAATTGACCTTTGGTGAAAGGATGACGATGATATGTTAAATCTTATACAAGTGATGTATTAGATAAAATATGAATTCATAAAAAGGATAATACTTATATTTCATTAGATTACTAATGACTTTATGTGATATAGTCATATGTATTAAATGAAATAATAATTTAAAATTTTGAAAAATTCAAGTTGTTTAAATCTAAGTAGAAATAAAGCATTGAGAATGCTAAAGTATTTTAATGAGATTGTTATGGTAAGTTTGAAATTATCGGTTATCTATAAAGAATGAGATTCTCTAGTGAACATCTTCACAACTAAATTCACAAGAGAATGGATTTATGCAAGGAGTAAAATACAATATGAGATATTGTATAATGAAATAATATTTCTTTTATAGCAATGCCTGATACAATAACTTACCTTCTATATTTCCAATTAAATGAATTACTAAGATTTCATATTAGATATGAAACGCTAAGTCTTTGAAATAGTTAAAGCTAATGATTTAAGGATGTGATGCTTACTTGAAGCATATATTATCCATTTAGTTTATAACTAAATTGAGTCATAAAGTGCTATGAGATATCCAAAGGTTAGATATAATCTTACAGACCCATTAAACAAAGTGTTTGATTCAATGTATACTTATAGGAGAATGATTCTCAAGATAAGTAGTTAGAATAAGAAGGAATTTGAAAGGTTCAAATCTCGTAACATTACATCTAATTGGAACTAATGCCTTTAATGATATATTTTATGTGTAGTTGAAAGGTTACAAAACATTGAAAGATTTACTTTCATGATGAATTCAAAAAATTTATTTTGAAGATGATTATGAATTTATCATATCTGCAAGAAGGTAAGGGAATATAGTTGTCCCCTTCAGTGGGATTATGTGGAGACATATTGCTCACAGAGAACAAAAGTTCTAACTTTCAATATTCGAACACATAATTTACAAGAACAACTCTTGTTGGATATGAAAAGGTAACAGTTTAATTATGAGAATTAGATATATAGAGATAGATTGGATGTTGTTAACTTTTTCTAAGTCCAAATGCATAGATAATTTACTAAAGACATTTAGTATTTAAGATATCAGATACTTGTGAAGTATTAAACATATCCATTATTCTATGTGTGCGTTGATATTTGAGTTTAAGATGATAAGGATATAACTTTAGAAGTAAATCCGAATTAAGGTTTATTTACTTAGAACATTATCTCTTAGGATTGAAAAAGTTCCAATGTAGCAATTAGTTGCTAATTAAGTTATAATATATTTTTCGTTTAAGGGAAATGATTAATTGAATCAACAATTTTTTTAATGAACTTGATATAGTTCTTTGCATTGTTTAAGACAGTAATGTATTATAGAATATTAGAGCTATTGGGCATACATAAGGAGCTAATGTCTCATCAAAGATTCAAGAATGTATTTAGGCAAATTTTCTTAATTATGATGATAATTAAGATGGGAGTTTTAAGATTTTAAACAAGTGCTCACTAAAGAGAATCTTATAGAATTCTCTCATTAAGTCACTATTCTAGTAGTATAATAGTCATATGATGATATGGTATAAGATACTTAAACGATTGGCTTAATGCAAGTAGGAGATTGTTGGTTTATGCCCTACAACCAATCGTTTTAGTTGTAATTTAATGACATTATTTAAATGCATTCTTTATCTTGTACATTTTTAGATGTATATGATAAAATCTATGATATAATTGTACATTACAAATAAAATTATAATGAGATTATAATTATGAGATTCATATTGCATTTATGTATTATTCCTAAATATTCCTTAATCATTGTTCTATTAAGATTGGACATTAATAGAACGTAAAAAGACTAGAACATGTTTTGTTTATGAAGGAAGTAGTCGATCTCATAGGCTAAAATATAGAGATACTTAAACAAACATGCAGGTGTTTGCTATAGAACAAGTTCACTTAACAGACCCGATATAAAAAAACCATTTGAAACATTACTTGTATGTCTATAGAATTCTTATTGTGATAATTGTATAAGTGATCTTTTGATTTGAGGTCATCAAAGTTATATGTTTTGATACTACTTATGATCTATTTAATCATAAGTCGCATAATCGGTAGTCATTGAATACAGCATGAACTATATTGACATAGTTGAGTGATCAAGATATGATTCATCACCCTAAAGTAATTAGGGAGAATGTTTCGTCGTTTTCAATTAGTATTGATTCGAGAAATCCTTGGCCAAGGTAAAATGATGCTTTGTAAATAGTTTTCAAATGTCATTAATTGAATCAATAGCTAATAAAAAAGAACTAATACGATTAGACTCAAAATATAGTAGACATTAATTATATATTCTGTATCTAATCAAAACATTATATGATGATATGACTGAATTATATAGAAAAATTATGCAAGAAAAGGTTAGTGAAAACTACTTGGACATTCCTAAATATTTGAGTGGTCATGATCTTGATTTATGATTATAAATTGTTTAATTGGAGAATTAAAGATAAACTAAAAAGAATTTTAATTTATCTAATTTTAATTATAGATTTTATAATTATTGTCAACATATTTGAAAACTTAATGGATCTCACTTATAGAATGGGTTGAAGAAAGCAAAATTAACTTAATCAAGTTAGGCTTGATTGTAACGTTTGATAAACTTTATGATTACATATGAGATATTGAATCTTATATGAATATAATTGGTATTTAATTAGAATTATTTGTAATTTTAATTAAAGTTTAATTGAAATTAGAATTTAATTTCAATTAAATTACCAAAACATCCAAAGCTTATTATAAATATGCTTAAGTTCTATGAAACTAACACTTCATGCTTAACCCTCTTTGTAAGAATTACAAAATTCTCTTAACTCATTCGGTGAATACCGTTAAAGACCGAACATTTGTACAGTTACGATAGTTGAGACGGATCAATTTTGAAAACGGTTCAAAAGATACAAGATAAAGATCAAGTTTCGGAATAAGATACGAATTAAATTTTCACTTTATTATAATTTGTATTAATCATTTTATTAAACTAAATAAATCTTGATTTTCAATAAACCAAAAGTACGAAAAAAATTTCGTGATTATTTCACTACGATCGAAATCGAATCTCAACTCAATTTCCCAAGAGACACAACACATATACTTTGAAACGAAACATATAGATGTCATTAAAGTCTAAAATTTCCAATTAATTAAATGTCATTTTCAAGATAATACTCAACTCATTACGAAATTAATGAATTTACACTAACATTTTCTAAAAATTCTAAATATAAATTATTTATTCAACCATTTATTAAAATAAATTTTAATTAAACAAAAATTCATAATTCTAAATGCATCTAAAAATAATAACATTATATAAATAGCAACTAATATAAGGTACATATTATAATATTTAAAGCTTCAATTTTAAATACAAATCAAATTTATAAATTAGTTCTTAAACTCGAAACCCTTCAATTTTCATGCAACCAATTATTCAGTAGAACCACAATCTAACAACAGATCAAAGGACGCCAGCTGAGAAGCATAGAATGTTAACTAATAAATTTGACTCAAATTCCATTTGAAATACAAGTACGTGAAAATTACATTCAAATACACGCAAGCTAGGAGGTCCATCGAGAAGAATATTCAATTTTGTATAAGAGAACAAAATATGGGTGACTACAAAATGTTAGACCCAGGTAGGGACTAGGGAGCCAAAACAAAATCTAAATATATAAATATGAAATTTACCTATACACGTGGCAGACTTGCCACTGTCCACAAAAGCTACAAATCCCATTTTCTTTAATATGCAGCAACCTGTGCTGTGCACCAATTGTGGTTCATCCACCCGGGGGAAAAATTTTGTTCCTATCCACCAAACGAATTCCAAAAGACCAACTACTTACCACAACACTGATGCAATATGCTGTTGATGCCAATTTCAATTTCCTCCAACCACCCAAAGAACTGAATTCGCCTTCAAGCATAAACGGGAATTACAGACACATTCGACTTCACCAGTGTTGAAGAAAGCAACCTCCTATAATCCTCAGATCAGTAGGATCCCATTGGCGGCATGCCATAAGCTGGCATTGGAGGCATCGGGCCAAGACCTCCCATTGGTGGTGGCTGTGGCACAAAGCCAGCATTCATTCCCGGCATCGGCGGGGCAGGCAAAGCAAGAGGCAAAAGTTGCGCATACATATTCTGCAAATGCACAAGAGAACATATGTCAATGTGCAACTTTTGATTTATTTTAGTTTAATACAGAGTTGCAGCCCAACAACAATGATACGCCGTAAGATTAAGTTGAAATAGTGATTGAGGGAACTTCACCTGAAAATGATACGTGCTGTTATATTCTTCATTTTAAAACTAGTGATTAAGATACTTCAATTGACTTGTAATATTTTCAAAGTCACGGTAAAACAAATTCTTTCAGGAATAGAAGTGGATTTTTTCAAAGGTTGTCATGAAGATACACATTAGTTTTGCAGAACCCAATGGCACAAAGGATGATAGGAATCTTTACTTAAAAAGGGGGAAAAAAAAAGGGACCCATATGAGTGAACTCATCCTTAAGGCAAAAGTGTGTATCCAAACCAAGTAATGTCTCTAGGCAAATAAATAACAGCAGGAATAATTTGAAAGATTGATGAACACGGTCTAGAGACGGCAAATACATTATATGCTCTCCCCAAAGGAAGAATTTTTTGCTCTTCAATTTAATAGTACAGACAAAACGTTAGGTAAACAGCATGCAGAAAATGCATATCTTTTTTTAAGTTAAACAAATCATTGATTAAGATAGGCCAGTAGAATTTTTTTTTCCAATAGGTAGACAAATTTGAACCAATAAGCATACCTGCTGAGCAACCATGTCCTTTTCCTCCTTCTCCTTAGCTTTCACCTCATTTTGAGCTTCAATTTTGTCCTTTATGAGCTCATCTACTTTGCCAGTGTACTCTCGAATAAACTTCAAAACAGTAAAAGTGCAATAGTGATATCAAGTTTATTAAGCATTACACAAAATTTTAAAAGATGACGAAGAGTAAACAATGCAAAATGAGAAGATTACCTGCAAGAGGTATGGGAAAGCAAAATCTATCATATTGTTTATCCATGCAAGTTCAAGGACAACATCTGGCCGGATTAGATCATAACACACAAACAAACATGCAGCAAAGCACTCTCTCTTTCCCTGCATATGGAAAACTCAAAATGTAAACACTCCTAGCAAGTCATTCACTTAATGCAAGTGAATAAGACAAAGGGTATACAGTAAAGAATGCAAGCTGCGAAAAATTTTGAAATGGCAATGATGTTATAGCAGGCATGCAATTCAGGAATTGATGACAGAAAGATCTGACAAAATCAGGACTCAATGAGAATAGAACTTTTTCTGAGCATTTCAACATAGAAATTTATGTCAGGATAGAAAATATGTGCCCTTCTCCCCGTAGCCACATATATCTATCTGGATGCACCACAAGGTGCTTTATGGGTGATAGAAGGCCTGGCTGTATGACAGATAGATAAGCAAAACAAACCTGCTCTATAAAATAAACAAGCAACTCCTCTGAAAGTTGAGGGTCACCAGACTGTGAGCAAGTCTCCATGCAATCCTTGTAAAGATTGTCTTTCTTTGACAATGCGATTGACTGCTTCCACCTTCCTGCTTTCTTGTATATGTAAGCAGCAACACGCCTCATCTCAAGAAGTTCGTGCTTCTCAATCTGCACATGCATGGAGACAATAGCTCTCATAAGTATAACCCCACCATTTGGATTTTGAAAACATAATAGGATTCTATAATTGACCTTCTGTGCAAGGCCTATCTGATCAAAGTTGTCGTGCAATTCAATAGATTCACGAAGTCTGTCATAATCCTCTTCCTCTATATAAATTTCATTCAAAGCTTCATTTACAGCAGAGACATTGCTGCTTTGAACTGCAATCATATATGGCTTGACCAGACGAATGTGACCAGCCTGAAATTCAGAATAGAAAAAATTAAATGAAATAACAAAACAAGAGTATTTAAAAACATGATGTTCAGCAAAGCATAATAAAATGCTTTGATCAGTGCCATCCTTAAAAGTTATAAAAAATTGTAATTCAAAACCAAAAAAAAAAAAAAAACCCAATACCATACAATTAAGTGTGAAATTCTGAACAACCCCAACTACAAGTCAAAAACAAAGCTGAAGCATAAGCAAGCAAAATTTTGCATTTGGCAGTCTATACCTTTCGCATTATGTCCACCACACGAGTATGATCAACACGGAGAGCAAGCACATTGAGAAGATCATTGATTAGATCAGGATGTTCTTGCAAGTAAAAGTGTACAGCCTTGTAGTAGAGTTCGACATTTGCAACCTTCACAATTATATCTTTAAATTGCATGTGGTCCCATGCTTCAGGAGAATGGTTCATTACAGTGGTTGCAGCATTGTCAAACTCATCGTACTGAATATACAAATAAGTTAGCTCCTGCCAATGCTGCTGCTCATCACAAGCTCTTATAAGCTTGGGAATATTCAGACGAGTGGAGAAAAGTTTTATATGCTCCATAAGTTTTTCAGGGCGGTATCTAGCATACAAAACTCCCAACTCAGTAAAGATGCCCATATGAGCGCGTTCTAATCCAAGTCCACTCTCCATTAAAGATATTATCTCGTTAAAGTATCCCCTGTTCTGGTAATACTCACTGACCTCTTCCATGTCATCAACCTACCAATATGATAGAAGATTGCATCAGCAGTAAAATAAAAGACAATCCACCGGTAAAGTTAATCAACAGTTCTAGAATTTTATATCTGCTGTTATATAAATGAGAAGCACTTATAAGTAAATCACTGGTGATAGGGCCTATTAAATGTGCATAAAAATTTAAGAATCATTTCACTACATTCCAAAGCTAGTAAAATTGATCACAAACAAGAGTTCACTTACCTGTACAATAATGTTGAGCCCACATATCTGGGCCAAGCGGAACTCCTCAGCATCCACACAAGCAAAGCAGACTTCCTTCCAGGTTTTTGCACTGTTTGCTTTCCTTGCTGCATCAACAGCACCTTGGAACTGCTTAAGTTTAACAAGCGTAACAGCTAGCTTAGCCCAATTGGAAATGAATGCAAATATGATCTTTGCTGCTTCATAAAGGGCTTCATCATATAAGCGATCTCCAACGTTTTGTAGATTAGCAACATTAGGCATGAGAATAAATTCTTCAATGTCACCCAACCGATCAATTTTGGCATAAGCATAGATGAGTTCACCGTCAACCTTGGGCTCCTTTGTCTTCTGCCTCACCATTAGGAGATATCTCACAAGGTCATGGTAAACATTTGCATCCTCAGCAGCCTTTATAACTTCCAAAAACTCAGTTGCATCATCTGCACGGATGAATGACTCTATTGCATCACTCACTAGACCCTCTCGCAGTTGGGCCTTACCCACTTGACTCCATACAGCTTCTTCTTCAACACGGAAAGCAAACTCCACTGCTCGCTCAATGCTACGGATGTTATCCAACAAGACGTTCACAGCTTGAACATTCAAATTAAACTTCTTGAAAATGGCAAATGCTTCTTCATACAATGAAGACTCGACAGCCACCTCCCCAATAGCAGGTCCATCAAAATTGTCAAGCCTATTAATGTAATCCATAACTCTTGATTGATCAGCCTTAATTGCTGTCAGGATCAACAAGTTCTGCAGGTTGAAGTTTCCACTAAAAGCAGAATTTTGAAGAACTATCTTCTCAAGAAGCTCAATCAGCTCATGTGGAAGATCAGCAGTCATGAATGCTTTAACAGCAGCAGAAACTTGCTCAGGACTCTTGCTTTCAGGCAAAGCAGTAGACACGACTTGATCAATTAGCTGCCTTCTGTACTCATTTTCTGGGCTAAGCACTTTCTCCCAAAGGTCAGAATCCATCCTTTCCACCACATACCTGATATTACAACCATGAGCAATCAGCTAAGGGAAAAAAATTGCAGTGGATATATCATATAAACCTAATCCTCAAAAATGAAGCACAAACCTGGCCTGCAGTTTGAAGAGGGAGTTCTTATTTGTAACATTTATAAGTTCTTCGTCGCACTGTCCTCTACGATATGCAACAACTGCAAGTGTCGGGTCTCGTTTCTCACAATACTTACCAACAACACGTGAATCATAATACGGATTTGTAGTAAGGAAATGCTCTGGGTTGTTGCCACTGTCAATGATAATTTTACCCAGAGCATTGTGAACATGCACATCTTGGCTTCCCTCACTTACTAGATGCTCCAAGAACTGGGTAAGCAAACGAAGACGATTTCTGCCAACAGAAAACAGAAGTGAGATGCAGAAATATAAAAGATATGTGGTGATTCAGAGCAGATAACAGACCTTTTCTCACACTCCTCTACTAGAGGCTCCACTGGCAGAAGGGAACGAACTGAAAGAATTAGACCTTTAATGAAATCTTCAGGGCATTCATCATCAAGCAGCTGTCCAACAACTAAAGGAGCATTTCCCGGATTGACCTATAAAAGAAAAAAGCAACAATTATATCTTTTCCTGAAAGATCCTTTGGCTTTATATGATGGAATCAAAATCTTTAATCTAACCTTTTGTACATAACCCTCAATGTAGCGAAGCATATTGTTTCTGTAGAGGTAATGAGTCAGATCAGGAACAAAACCAAACCGATCACAGACATTGATCAATGGACGAGCATCTGGAAGCTTGGCTTCCATTAAGAAGTTCTTTGTTTTTTCAGCATCATAAAAGTTTGATTCACGTGTCACCCGTTCTACCTCCTTAATCTGCCCAGTTTTGGCAGCTGCTTCAATGTATTTGAAGTGGATTTCAGGATCCTCACTATCCCAAAAGCACAAGAAAAAGAATAAGAAACCAAATTGAGGCAAAATATTTGGAAGAAACTGAAGCCATTACATTTTATTATACAACATTACCATAGTGGGAAAAGCATTGTTGCCTTGGAAACTTCACTGGGTCACAAGTGGGTAATTAAAAATCCAACAAAGTGGGTTGGACTGATAGAGATGGATGTTTTTGCAATTAGAGATGAGTAAAACCATGGTTCAAGTAGCATAAATAACCCCTATTTTTGTTGATTAGGGCAAACTATTTGGAAGAAACTGAAGCCATTACATTTTATTATCGAACATGACCAAAGTGAGAAAGGCATTGCTGCCTTGGAAACTTCACTGTGTCGCAACTGGGTAATTAACAATCCAACAAGTGGGTTAGACTGATAGAGATGGATGTATTAGCAAGCAGATAGGGGTAAAACTGAGTGGCTCAAGTAGCATAATAGATGATTTCAAGCACTGTTGCAACCCATTATGAGTCAGAGATACACAATATTACTTTTCAAAACAAAAGACTAGTATGTAAAAGAAGACCCAATACATTCTTCTGCATCTTTTAGCCATAATACAGGTAGTGTAAACAACCCTATTTTCACTGATTAGATTAGATGATTTCAAGGACTGCTGCAACCCATTATGAGTCATAGAGATTAGGAATATTGACAGGGGTTGAAGAAGTTGTCAGTGTACTTTCTACTATCTTGTAGAGACTGTATAATAGCTTACCTATACATTCTTTTGAACCTCTTTAACAGTAATACCAAAATTTATATTAATGTATGAAGTAGCAAATTGATTTTGGCGTCTTAATGAATCTTTTTCCTCTCTGATTGAAAGAAGCAACAACAATCATAATGACATGAACGAACCTGGAGCTCAAATATGAACCCAAAAAGAAATACAATCCTTCATAGGACTTAAACTGCTCAAAGAGTTTAATGCAGGAATCTACACCCAATTGCTCAGAGTACTCTTTGCAAGCCTGCAAAAGAGTAGGCATTAGCCTTCTCAAGGAAACATCTCAAACTAATGACTACAAATAGCCGTAGTTCACTTACCTGCACAATTATCTGAAGATTGCCCCTCAAATTGACAAGTAGAAGATCCTTCATACACTCCAGAGCCCATTCCCGAGAAAGGGTGCCAAAGAACTCAACAAGAGCCTGAGAAACCAACAGGTCAAATCCAAGGAAAAAAAAATAGAATCACAAGAAACACATAAAAACATTTAACTTCCAAACCTGAGGTTCAATGGCATGTGTATTCACAATGACACGCTTAATATCAGGCAACTCACTATAATGCTGCCAAAAAAAAAAAACAATTTGTCATGCCAGAGAGTAAGAATAGTACTTCAAAAGAATGAGAGATTAAATCTTTTTACCTGAAGTGCCCGAATATAAAGTCCAGCTTTTTCACACAGTTGGGCAATGCGTGGGCGGTCATAGTGACTAAACATGCCATTAGCTAAAATAGCATCTGCCACATTTGGGAAGGTAACAAGATTGATCTCCAAAACCTGAATATAGATGGGTGTGAGTTTACAAAGCTGTCAATTACAAAAGCAGCTGTAAAAGAAATAGACAAAAAAAATAGTGACCTTTGTCTGAAGAAATCCATGTTCTGGTAGATTTGGTTTCAGAACATCCAAAAGAAATGCTGTTGCTTCTCGAATCAAGTTCCTCTGTGGGGAAAATAAATTAAATTAATATGGGAAATAAGTATAGACTTAGTTGTTTTCTTTTCTTGTGATCACTCCCAGAAAAACAAAAAATAAAACAGAGAAGGCAAGCCTCCCACTTCATTAGAAAAATTTGGCGTTAGAAATTTGTTAAAACATTTTCCAAAGCTATGAACAAGAATGTTGTAAAAAGAAACTTGGATCATTGAACCTGAAGAAATAGGTCAGTTATTGTGTTGTAGTCAACTGGGCAGCCTCCCTCCATTTGAGACATCATTAAAGCAAAATTAACAGCACCCTGCAATGCAGAAAATTCAAATACAGATATTAACAAAATTCGATTTATATAGAATCAGAAATAATAATTAAAGGCAAATGATATAATAATTAAAGAGAACCATGATTAGTTTGGTCATCTTTAGAATAATAATGTCAAAATAAGTCACCAAACCTGGGGATCTGTCCGCAGTATCGTTTGGAGGAGGAATAAATAGTCAGGGGTATATCCAACCTGGAATCAAGTGGAAGATTGTGGTAGGATTAAAACAGGCAATAAGCTATAATGTAAGTCTTACAGTATGTAATCGCAGATTCTGAAAGAGTAAGAAGTTTACCTGTTTCGAGTATATAAGAATTTTGTCAAATTCTCTCCTTTCAGCAAATGCAGCCACAACTTTGGGAGTTGCCCTAGCCTTAATATATATCTTGAGTGCAAGGTCATTATCTACTGTCTGCATAGGAGACATGATTCCAACATCAGAAAGACAACAGAAGTAACAATAAGGGTAGTAATTTGATAGCAATTATACATTAAACAAGAACACCCAAATAAACCAGCCTACAAGGTATGCATGTATATACCAAGATAATATATGTGTGAGAAATGGAATAAGGAGGAAATAAAAAATCCCCCAGCTATCTCAAACAAGGTGCCTAAATCAATTATCAGCATCGTTCATGAATCTAATACTTGACTTATCATCATTGTAGCCTACTTAAAAGAAATGGCTATTCAGAATAAGAACTGGAGGCCTCAAGAAAGCTCTCGACAAACTGACCTTGACAAGATCTCCAAGCTCCTCACTACACTCAAGCTTGTCTTCAGCCAACCAATTCTCCAAAAGATTTTTTTTATTCTGGTTCACGACAAGGCGTGATAATTCCAAAGACTCAAAAGCATTAAGCTTTCCTCTAGTCAGTAGAGTTCCAAAATACTGCAGCAATGGTGGTGTTTGCCCTGCTTGCACAGGAACACTCTGCCACAAAAATAAAGAGAATAGCTTAGATCATTGTACTTGTCCATATATAGATTCACAAAGGACGAGAGAAAAGAGGGAGACTGAGAATTATAGAGGGAGCAAAACTATGAGGCCTTCGTTTGCAAAAATAACCTGAAACTTAGCAACTGTGTCAGGAGTTCGGAGAAGTCCTTGTGGAGATTCTGCAGCAAGTTCTGCTGCTTCTTTATACTTTGCCTGAGAAAATAATTCCTGAAAACGCTGGACAACCTGGTAATGACAACAAACATGAAGATTATGCGTCAACAGAGTGAAGAAAATATCGCACCTAATTAAAACGTTAATTCAATAATCAACACTACAAATACAATAAAGAATTTAATGCAAAGTCAAAGAAGTAAAATGGTCCTATTTACCAGGTTTTCAGCACCAGGAAGGTTTCCCCTTTTGGCCAGATTAACAGCAAGCTCCAGATTGTTTAACTGAATGTAACCAAAATGATTAGCTCCTCTTGGGATAATGCCAAAACACACAAACAGAGATAGAGAGAGAGCAAGCCAAGAACACTTAGTAGCATACCTGGCCACTAACAAAGGGTACAATTGTAGCTTCATTTATTGTGGCAAGTAAAACTTGTCCCCTTCTATTGATGGCATAGAAACCACCTACGGAGGATGCATCAGTGGTTAAAAATATCGGATCTGGACTGATACGATTTCTGTATACAGCACTAGCAGTCTCCAAGTCATAAACAAATAGTAGTCCTTGCTTCGTTATCGCATAGATCAAGCCATACTTTTGGGATATCTGCCAAATAAAAACATGAGGTTATTAGATTAGGTTTACCGAATCAGGTGGATGAATAAATCAATGAAATTTTAAATTCTACCTGCATTGACACAGGAAAATCATCAGCAAAGTCCGGTGGGAAGAATAAGTCTGCTTGTTTCTTAGTAAACGATGGTTTGCCTAAAACATTAGCAGTAACAATATTAGAATCACTTAATGAAACAGAGAAAAGTACAGGCATATGCTTCTAATATCATGGAGACCAAGGATTTTGCTTTTGATCAAACTAATAAATTTAAATGAAGGCAAAAAGCAAGTTCTTCATGAAAAAGAATTCCCACATGGAAGGAGATACTAGACAGAGGTTAAGTGACCTGGCTGCGCTCCAAGTTCTATAACATGTAACTTCGATGTTATTTGTCCAGCATTGAATGATTTTGTGGCAAAAGAAATAAGAAGTGAAGGATTCTCATTTCCAGGCACCTGAATGAACCATGAAATATATCAATACTTCAGAATGACTCGGTATACAATTATAAGCCAGAAAAGTGTCATCGTCAAAAGAGGCCCACTTTGAATGAAGCAAATGCAGCAGCATGTGCCTCAAGCGCCTGACTACGCTGTTGGTCCACAGAAAAAAGTTGCATATTCCCCTTGACCAATTGTGGCCTCTGCTCCAAGAAAAAAGGGGATGTTAGAAAACTCTATCAAAGGGTCTGATAAAATAATTAGGCTATACCCAACTTTTACCAATAATCACTAGAGAATGTTTCAGCAGCTAAAGAAATGGCATACAAGCTTTAAAATGAGACAAGGACAAGGAAGAATCGTGTTTGATAAAACAAATGTGGCATGAGGCAAACAAAAAAAAGATAAGGCAAAGAAAAAATTGAATTAGATGTCAACATACCGTGAATAGGAAATATATTTTCACACTGAAGTGACAGATAAGGAAGAGAAAAACTTAACTGTAATCATGAAGGTTACAATTACAAACAAGCATTCCACCTCACATTAGCTAATATTCGCCTGAATCTTAGTAACTAATTAACTAATAATACAAATACAGAGACAAACTGATGCCACTTTCTCTATAAATGCTGAAGCACCTACTATCTATATCAGATACTAGAAGTAACTTAAACTCACTTGAAACAAGTGAGAGGATAGATTAAATACAAAATCCAACAACAAAAAGATGAAAAAATAGATACAGGGTTAGCATACCTCTGGGGGGCCTTGGGCAATTCCGATCAGCACCAACCACTTTTCTGACGGATCACATCGATAATTGATTATTTGATTATTTACCAGATTAGCAGTTCTGTCAAACACTTTAACAGGCTCGGAGTCACCTGTATAATCGAAAAGGCAACAGAATATTAAAAGAAAGCCACATAAAAAGGATAACAATTATAAATAAAGAAAAATGAGGCATAGACAGATCCATTATAACAAAGCCAAATCCATTAAAATGACATATATAGAAAGAAAGGGATGCATGTTCTTGTGTGAAGGAAAGGTAAGAGATCATTGCCTTCAATTGACCAATGATAAACTGAACTCTGTGTGACCAGTGCTAGCATCTTTGAGGAAATCCATTTCCAAAACACAACCTTAGGCACGGGAAAAACAATATTGCCCAGAATAGTGAGATTCAACACAGGACTAGAATAATTAACAAATGTACTATCATATCGCTCAATTAGAAGGGAACAAAAGTGTCACCTGCTCAGGCATTTGGTGTGACTTCACTTTTGCTTTCATTTCAATATTGAATATTTGCAAGTGATCCTGAGTCGTTCCAGGAAGTTGAGCTTCAAACCCAAAAGTCACACATCATTAGATGGCACATCAAACAAAGTAATAAATTGACACCACAAACTGCAGTCCATATCTACGCTATAACACAAACAATAGTTACGCCATCCTACTACAACCACGAGGAGTGCAGATCAAAGCAAGAACTTAATGACCTTGAAAGATATAAAACTTTTAAAAAGCACCTAGCATTAGATGTCAGATAATGGCACATAATCGACGTGAATAAACCTAAAACTATACCAAATCCAACCAGAAATTTACTAAATTGCATAAAATATGTAATATTATCCATCAACGCCTATAAAGAGAGTCCAAAAACTAGTAGATCAAATTAAAACACAACCAAGAAGTCATGAGATTTAGTGAAAAAGAAATACGATACCCTTGAGAGCGAGAATTCTCGAATTGGGATTCATCAAAGCGGAATCGGCAGTGATAGGACGTCTCAAAGGCTGCATGGGCATGTTCATGTCGATAATGACGACGCTGTTCTGAGGTGAGGTTTCTCTGACGCAGATGTACTTATCCGATTCCATAGTAACGTGCGTGAAATTAATGAACTGAGGATTGATTCCGAGGCTCGGCAACTGCAAGAAGGCAAAGAAACAGTTGAGAAAGAGTAGAAGAAGATGAACAGAGCCAAAAGTAATTAGATCTAAAGTAGAAACGAGATTTGATACCGTTAAAGCCTCTTTCATGATGACAGGGGCATTAGCGGCCGCCATGGTGGCCTGGATCGGGATTGAGAGAGATCAGACAACCGATCGACGCAACGGGAGAGAGAGAATGAAAGCTAAGAGAAGAGAGAAATGCTCAGATGCAGATGCAGAAAGAGAAGGGTCCAAGAAAATTGTATTGTCTGGGAGTGTTGTCTGCGCGATATATTGTATATGGGCTGCGAGTGAGTTAAGAAATGGGCTTCATTCTTGGACTTTTGAACCCTGCGCTTCCCGGAATGTTTCGAAGGTAGGCATGAGGCATGACTTGGACAATCCATCTTCGTGCCTAGAGGCTGAAAAAGTATTTTTTTACCGCAAAAGTTATTTTTTAAAAAAATAAATATTTAGTCGTAAAATTTAAAAGTATTTTTTAATAGAAATAACTTTTTTAAAAACTAAAATACAACTTTTTAAAAAAGCTTAAATTTGAAACTTTTCAAAAAAGTCACTTATTTTAGCTTTTTCGAGTAGACCTTATTTTGCGTCACTTACGTTAATAACGTTTTCAACTTCTGACTTTTGCTTTTGATACTTCTCTTTTTTTTTACAAACCACCGACTTCTCTACCCATCTTCTCAAAGAACGCAACCATCTTCTCGAGGTTTGCAGAGGAAGATAAGAAGATTGGAGCAGGATGGAATAGTTAAGGAAGCTAAAGGTCAGTAAAAAAACTTTGAATAAGAGTAGAGTGTAAAGAGGGCTTGGAGTGGATGAGAGCTTGAAGTGGACGAGACCATACGTGGAGTGCAATTTAGAGAGAAGCAAGATCTCCTAACATTTTACTACTATGGAATACAATTATTAAAGCGTATGCTGAGAGTTCTAAAGACAAGTATTGAAATATATCACATTTGTGCAAATTCCTTTGATTCCGGCATACACTTATTCCTTTCTTTTGAAGACTATGGCTAAGATCGGTGCTGATAAAATAGGTAAAATGTTCACTCAATTGATGTGATAAAACTCTTTGGGATTTATCCAAAACAATTTGGTTCATGTTTATGGTGCTTACGAGGAGCACGACAATGCATATGAAGTGTTTGAACTAATGCCACAACGAGAAATTGCCCGGAAGCATTGAGCAAGTAAGAAAAGTTTTTTTGATGAGATGGGTGAGAGTGTGGATTCTTGAACTTCTCTTATTATTAGATTGGCTGTAAACGAGCATGGAAAGGAAGAATATTAGTTTTGTTAGTGAAATAGGCTCTAGTAGTCTATTTAAATATCTTATGGAGAACTGTAAGATCACATTCACTCCCTCCCTGTGGAATGCAATAGAATTACTCATTTTTCTTGATGTACGATGAACATCGATTGAAGATAAGTGCATTCCTTAGCTATTTTGTTAGAAATTTAAAATTATCACTTCTCTTTTTCTGTTCAACATTTAACTTTATATTTTGCAATTTGAGCATATACCTGAAAACAATAATTGGTTTTGTACTTACACTGTTTCAACTGATTTTTGGTAAAAACGAAATGAAATTCTTTTTCAAATCGTTTTATTCGGTTCAAGTACGGAGCCTCAACAATTGTGCATTTAAAATAAATGCATAATTTATTATGTATTTAACTATTTACTGAATATTTATTTTGAGATTATAATATTATTTATCTTTTTTATATGTTTTAATATTTATTTTTATATTAGTTTTATTTCGTACAAGAAAATGAAATATCTCTTTAAATAATTTTCTACAAGACAGAAGTGAATTTGTCAAATAATTGTAAAATAAATGTAAGTTTAATATACTTTGAATATTATTTATATGCATAAATAATTTTTATTACAAAATAAAGTATAATTAAAATTAATGAAAGTGTTCTTTATTTTTATGTTGCCAAACAGTCTATTGTATAAAGCTCTTTCAAAAAAACTATTTTTTTAATTGACAGTCAAACAGTCAACTGGCTTCTTAGAAAAGTTCTTATAAAAAAAGCTCTACTAAAAAAAACTGTACTGACAAAAGCTCTACTAATATAAGCTCATCTAAACAGGCACTTAGTTCCTCGCACCTCAAGTCTGTTAGTTTAAGGAATATAATAAATAAGGAATAGAATAATTATTTTTAAAAAATAAGAAATAAAATATAATGAATATTACTTTGTTTAGTTTAAGAAATGAAATAGATAAATAATTTCTATTTCAATATTTGGTTTGAAAATGTAAATTTGGAACAAGAAAGAAATAAGTAACAAAAAGATCAAAATGTCATTATTATTATTATTATTATTATTATTATTATTATTATTATTATTATTATTATTATTATTAAATTTTATTTATTATTATTAATTTAGTTATTTTATTATTATTATTATTAATTATTTTTATTATTATTAATTATTTTTATAATTATTATTATAAATTTTCTACTTATTATTATTATTATTATTATTATTAATTATTGTTATTATTATAATTAATAATTATTATAACATAAAACAAATAACAATGGAATGATATTGAAAATAAATATAACATAGGGCTTTAAATTACTAAAAAATTAGTTGAACAAAAAATAAATTTAGCCCTTTTTTAAATAACTAGACAAAATAACTTTTACATTATTTCTTAGTGCATGAATACACTTTGGAGCCCATTTGATACACTGGAACACTTTGGAGTACATCTGATACAATGGAATGTGTACTAGAACTACAGTACATTGCTGCTTCAATTTCATCAGGGTTCACTAGTACACCATTTGGGGTATCCTCTGAATGGAGCTGGGAAGAAACGTCATCCATGGCAGAATTCAGTTGTGCAATCTTCTCAGTCAAGATTTTACGATTTTTTTGTGAATTACAGATGCAAATGTTTGTTTGTCAATAGATGTTACTACATTAATAAGTATCAAACAGATAACCCATAAACCCACGACATGATTATAATCATATTAATGTGATGATGGCGAGGAATCTGAAACTATCGGTTTTTATATGAAAACTATGTTAAGTCCAAATGACTTTACTTGGATATGATTTTGATGTATAACAAAGACAATCAATAAAAAGAAAAGCAAGACAGACGAAGTCCTACAGACGAAGTAAG
>JANJEY010000008.1:40260103-40271178 GCA_024703695.1 Erythroxylum cataractarum | reverse complement strand
GTTTACCCAACAAGCCACCTTAGATCAATCGGCAGGTATCGGTCATACCAGTTACATCACAGGTGCAATTATCGACTTTGGGTCAATTATCTTATCAGAATGAATATGCAAAGTTGACCCGAAAGCATGTTGTTAGAAAAATCTGAAGTGATCAATTGAGTTATGAAATAAACTTTACATTGTTTTATTATGGTCCAAACCCTAAGTACTATTATTATTAATGAGGGTTTTGATATTTGAATGATTTGGTGATAAGAATTTGATAAGACAGATGGATTTGTCATTGATATTGTGCATTTTTTATATACATCGATGTGCATAAAGGCATGCTTATACATTTGTGCAAAAAGAGTAATACATGTCAATATGTTGTGTATGTTATAGAGGAGCACGTTGGACAACAGTCAGACATTGTCGGACCATCCAGACAATAGCATATCGGAGGGTATTGTGAGCCAACCTAGATGATTTTCCTAGGATTGATTATATTTGTTTAATTTCCAAATATTAATATTTGTAATTTCCAAATATTAAAGTCCAAGGAGTTTAATATTTGGGAATGTATTAAAATTGTTCTATGTGTATTTGAATTTTAAATGTTATGTGAATTCTCAATGAAAGTTGAATGTTGGAGTTAGGTCCACTGACTATGAGATTCTGACTGTGCATCATATGTGATTATTGTACATGGCATATTATGTATTTGAAGCATTTTATAAAATGCATGTTCAGATAAAGGCATTATGACCAGAGTAGCTAGTATAAAAGTGCTTGCACATAGAGCTTTGCTCCGTGATTTCTGATTCTGCACGTAGAGCTATACTCCGTGATTTCTGATTCTGCAAATAAAGCTATACTTTGTGATTCTATTCTAACTGAGCCCAATAGGCTAGTATCTGTATACGTATGTGATAAGCACTCGGTCACAACATTAATAAAGAATTTGGAGTCACATGTACATTTGTATTTGTAAATATCTGTTCTGATTTGCAATGATTACATGTTATGCCATGTTAATGTGTGTATTTGGAATATACATGTTCTGAATGAATATCTATGAAAAATATGATTTGTGTATATGACCTGGGTGAAATCATCAATGATGGTTCGCTCATTGAGTTCGTAAAACTCATAAAAAATTGCAACGTGACTTTTTAGGTACTATACAGGAGACCTAATTTCTTGATATGGATTAGAGGTACATTTTGGATTAGTTATGGCTCAGAGGTCTGTCAGCTAGCATCAAAAGAGTTGTAAATTATATTTTGTAGTTTTTTTCTCGAGAACTTGTATAAAGTTTGTAAAATATAGTGTAAGATTTTATGAATGAATACAATGAAGGTTTTAAATTTTCATGATTTTTAATTAAGTTAAATGATGCCATGTGTCAGTTGGATTTGTTTTTGCTCTAACATACCATTATCATAAGATATGTACTTGAATGTTCTTGGATGTTCGGGTATATACTTTATGGTAGTGGGATGTTACATCTTTGGTATCAGAGCATGATTTGGCACCTTTAGGGACACAATATGATCAATAGTGAGAGATTCAGATAGTGATCATAACTTTTGTTTGTTATAGGTCACCCTTCATAGGAGATTAAATTGGAGAGTCAGATGATATGGAGTCTGTAGGAGCCAATGTAAAGTCTCCTGTACTTGAGTTTGTTCAAATGCCTCCGAGAATTCCTATGAGGTGAGAAGGAAGATACGATAAATTGAGAAAGCAAGGGGTTGTGGACTTCTACGGAAGTACAAACCCGGCTAAGGCAGAAGGGTGGTTAGAGAGAATGGAAAGAGTGTTCGACCTGTGACGTAGATGAAAGATTTGATTATGCGATCGCATTACTGCCAGGTCCTGCATACCAGTGGTGGAAGACTATACCAGACAGTATCGGAAGACTATACCAAACAGTATCACCAGACCTTGTAGTTTAACCTGGGGAGACTTTTTGAGGGTATTCCGAGAGAACTATATGCCTAAGATTTACATGGATTGGAAGATGAAAGAGTTCTTAGATCTGAAATAAGGCAGGCTCACTGTGGCAGAGTACGAGATAAGATTCGATGGGAGCTCAGGTGTTCACAAAGCTAGACTTGAGATTAGGATATTATCAGTTGAAAATAACTGAGGTGGAAATACCAAAAAGTGCATTTAAAACAAGATATGGGCACTTCAAGTTTTTGGTAATGCCATTTTGATTGACTAAGCCCCGAAAACTTTTATGGCCTTAATGAACAAGGTATTTCAACCTTATTTGGATCATTTTGTAATTGTCTTTATTGATGACATTTTGGTGTACTCGAAGTGTAGAGAAGATCATTATGCACATCTGAGAATGGTTCTCCAGATAACGAGGGAGAAGTAGTTATATGTCAAGTTCAGTAAGTGCAAATTTTGGCTTGATCAGGTAGTATTTCTAGGTCACATCATGTCTAGACAGGGCATCCAGGTTGACCTAAAGAAAGTAGAAGCAGTGTGAAGTGGGAGGCTCCAAGGAATGTGTCTGAGATCCGAAGTTTCCTTAGGAGGTTAACTACAGCTAGTATAAAAGTGCTTGCACAAAATTTCAGATGGAATTTTCCTTAGGAGGTTAACTACAGCTAGTACAAAATTTCAGATGGAATAATGAGTGTTATAGGAGTTTTGAGGAGCTAAAGCATCGGTTAACTACAGCACCAATGTTAGCTATTCCATCTGGCTCTGGAGGTTATTCTATGTATAGTTATGCTTCACGCCAAGGTTTAGGATGTGTACTGATGTAGCATGGCATAGTAATAGCATATGCATCGAGATAGTTGAGATCTCATAAGTTTAATTATCCAGTGCATGATCTAAAACTTGCTACAGTAGTATTTGCCTTGAAGACTTGGAGACACAACTTATATTGAGAAACTTTTCAGGTATTCACTGATCATAAGAGTTTGAAGTATCTGTTGATCCAGAAAGAGTTAAATGTGAGACAGAGGAGATGGATAGAATTGTTGAAAGATTAAGATTACACAATTGAGTATCATCCTAGTAAAGCTAATGTGGTAGCTGATGTGTAAAGTCGGAAGTCCAATAGCATTGCGGCTTAAGTATAGTTATCGAGGTTATCAAACCTAGTTCATTTGAGAGCACTGAACGTTGAATTGAATGTCGAGCAGAATGAAACATTGATAGCTACATTGAAGTTGAGACCGGTATCGCTTGATAGAATAAAAGAGGCTCAGAATAGAGATTTAGACTTAGTGAAGTTAATTAAGAAGTTAAAAGTGAAGGTGGATTCTGAATTTGAAGTTAGAGATGATACATTATGGTTAAAGCAAAGATTATGTGTTCCCGATGTTAATAATTTGGAGAAAGAGTTTTTGGAGGAAGCTCATGCAGTGGCTTATACTATGCATCCTAGTACTACCAACGTGTATAACACGCTAAAACAACATTACTGGTGGTCAAGAATAAAAAAGCAAGTAGCAGAGTTTGTTTTTAAATGTATAACTTGCTAGTAGGTTAAGGCTGAGCACCAGGCTCCAATTGGAAAATTACATTCGTTTCCTATTCTGGAATGAAAATGGGAACGAATCACTGTAGATTTTGTTATGGGTTTGTCTAAGACTCTGAGGCAACATGATGCCATTTAGGTTATTGTGGATAGACTGACCAAATCGACTCATTTCTTGCATGTGAGAGAAAATTATTCACTAGATTAGTTAGCTCGGCGATACGTGAATGAAGTTGTGAGATTACATGGGGTTCCAGAGTCCATTGTATCAAACAGGGATCCTAGATTTACCTCTAAATTTTGGAGTAGTTTACAGACAGCTTTGGGTAAAAAATTAAATTTCAGCACTGTATTTGATCCTCAGACAAGTGGTCAGAGTGAGAGGACGATCAAGACTGTTGCGGATATGCTTAGAACTTGTGTTCTGGAGTTCCAAAAGTTTGGGGCCAATAAATAGTTTTAATTGAATTTGCATATAATAATTAGTATCACAGTAGTATCGATATGGCTCCATATGAGGTATTGTACGGTAGAAAGTATCGTTCACCTTTATATTGGGATGAAGAGGGTCTAAAGATCGTCCAAGGCCCAAAATTGATTCAGGATATTGTTGATAAGGTAAAATTGATCCGTAGCATAATTAAAATATCATAAGATAGACAGAAAAGCTTTATGGATCAGCATAGGAGAGATATGAGTATCAGGTGGGAGATAAAGTATTTTTTAGAGTATCACCTTGGCGCGGTGTACTGAGGTTTGATAAGAAGGATAAGCTAAGTCTGAGGTACATTGGTCCTTATGAGATAATCAAAAGAATTAGACCATTAGCCTATAAGTTAGCCTTAACTTCTGAAATGGCTTAGATATATAATATGTCTCATGTGAGTATGTTTAGGTGATATCGGTCGGATCCAACTCATGAGATACCGACTCAAGAGATTGAAGTCTCTAGTAATCTAAGTTATGTTTAAGAATTAGTTAAGATAATTGGCTATCAGAATAAGAAATTGAGGAACTGAGTGATCTCATTAGTAAAAGTCCTTTGAAAGAATCATTCGAGTGAGGAAGTCACATGGGAGACAGAGGAGCATATGAAGAATCAATACCACTACCTATTTGACCATTCAGGAAAGAATTTTGACGACGAAATTATTGTTAGAAGGGGAGAATTGTAACATCCTTTTACCTATGTTAAGGCAAGAATAATGAATTATGAGAAATTGGAAAATGCATATCATGCTTTGCACATTTTTGCACATACATGAGAATTTTGATTATTGCACATGAGTATGATTGTACATGCATTCATTGACATTTTCTTAGTATAATTGAGTTATAAATGTGATTAATATGCGAATTGTGAATTATTTATGATGAAAATTTATTTGGAGCATATTATGATTATTTCAGAATTTTTGGTAAATTTTAGGAAAATTTTGAAACTTTGGGGTATTTTGGACTAGGAAATATAGCCAGTCAAATTGTGACAAATGGCTCATATGAATAGTGACACTTGAAAGACATGCAAAGCATACATGTATTCTGATGTTGTCACTAAGGAAAGTTTACTGTAGCTATTGTTCTTCACTATAAAGAAGCACTCAGCACCAAATAACAAATTGTTATGTTTTTTGTACACTTGATTCCCTCTTATTGTTGGAACTAATTGTTAGATTAAGTAAGTGATTTTGATGATGATTGTTTAACATTCATAAATGGATACATACATGAGTAAGAAGTGCAGTTTTGGTGATGAAAGAATTAGATGAAAGATTTGTGATATAGAAATATGAAATATGATTTGTTTAGTTTAAAATGAGTTGTGGAAGAGTGTTGGAAAGTTGATGTAATATATATATATATATATATATATACTCTGTTTTGGTTTAGAGAAATTCGAATATGGTGATTTCACTGTTCATGCGTGAAATTGTAAAGTATTTTTAGAGATGGATTTACATGAATTTAAATGAGTTAAATGATATGAAATGAAGTTTTGGTGAGGTCGTGAAATAGAGTTGCTTAAATGATAAATTTATGATGAAATGAATGAGTAGAAAAAATGGGAAAATGCATAAGATGAATGTAGATAGAGAATAAAATGCAGAAACTAAAATTTACAAGTATGAGAATCAAATTTTGATGGTTAAGTGTGAATCTTGGATTTTTGAATTGTTGTGTTGATGAGCTAAAATGAAGTTAGAAGAATTGGTTTATGTGATTATAGAAATGCATAATAGATGTTTTAGAAATGAGAACAAATGAAAAAAATGGAAGGAGAAGATGAAGAAGCTATTTGGTGAACAAGAGAAGAAATCACTATCGCGTCGACTTCATTGAGGAAGGTTGTGAATCGAGATCGTGCTTCAACATAATTGCCACATCGCTAAAGAGGATTGCAAGTCCCGATTGTACTTCTGCACAATCATGACCTGCCAATAAAACACACACGATCGCGACTTCCAACTTTTTCCAATTTCTAAACGTTCTTCGATATTTTTGTTATAACTTCGTCACTCGATGTCCAAATGACTTGATTCTTGAACCATTAGATTCAAAGCAATTGTTATTCAAATACATCAAAAATTATAGGCATATGAAATGGATTGGTTGTTGAATTTAAGATGAACATGCTGAGGATTACTGGAATATGACAAATGGTATTATTTCACTAAACATACTTCGGTATTTTGAGTATATTTTGATCAGTAGGTATCCAAATGGAATGATTCTTAACTTAAATTGAACTAGAGATATATGGCTACAAATTGTCTGAAGAGATCGAATTTTAATTATGTACTTAGGAATTGCAAAATTTGACTTAAAGTTGAATATACAGTTATGTTTTAAGAACAATCTAAATTAAATTGAGTATAACTTTGAAAATACTTAATCAAATTGAATGATATTTTTATCATTAGAAAGTTAAGACATTAGAGAACATTACCTTATTAGAATGAATATGAAAAATTGACTCGAAAGTATGTTGTTAGAAAAATATGAAATGATCAATTGAGTTATGAAATAAACTTTACATTGTTTTATTGTGCTCCAAACCCTAAGTACTAATATTATTAATGAGGGTTTTGATATCTGAATGATTTGGTGATAAGAATTTGATAAGATACCCGTATTTGTCATTAAACATGCATTATGCATTTTTTAATATAAATAGATGTGCATAAAGGCATGCTTATACATTTGTGCAAAAGAGTAATACATATCAATGTTATGTATGTTATAGAGGAGCACATTAGACAACAGTCAAATATTGCCAGACCATCTAGGCAATAGCATTTCGAAGCGTATTGTGAGTCAACCTAGATGATTTTCCTAGGATTGATTGTATTTGTTTAATTTCCAAATATTAAATGTTTGGGAATGTATTGGAAGTGTTCTATGTGTATTTAAATTTGAATGTTATGTGAATTCTCAATGAAAGTTGAATGCCGAAGTTAGGTCTAATGACTATGAGATTCTGACTGTGCATCATATGTGACTGTTGTACATGGTATATTTTGTATTTGATGCATTTCATAAATTGCATGTTCAGATAAAGGCATTGTGATCAGAGTAGCCAGTATGAAAATGCTTGCACATAGAGCTTTGCTCCATGATTTCTGATTCTGCACATAGAGCTATGCTCCGTGATTCTATTCTGACTGAGCCAAATGGGCCAGTATCTGTATGCATATGTAATAGGCACTCGGTCACAACATTCATAATGGATCTGGATTCACATGTGCATTTGTATTTATAAATATCTATTTTGATTTGCAATGATTACATGTTATGCCTTGTTAATGTGTATATTTGGAATATACATGTTCTGAATGAATATCTGTGAAAAATGTGATTTGTGTATATGACCTAGTGAAATCATCAATGATGGGTCACTTATTGAGTTCACAAAACTCATAAAAAATTACAATGTGGCTTTTCAGGTATGGGGTAGGAGAACTAGTTTCTTGAACTGGATTAGAGGAATATTTTGGAGTAGTTATGGCTCAGAGGTCTGTCAGCTGACATCAAAAAAGTTGTACATTGTATTTTGTAGTTTTTTCTAGAACTTATATAAAGTTTGTAAAATATAGCGTAAGCTTTTATGAATGAATGTAATGAATGAATGTAATGAAAGGTTTTAAATTTTCATGACTTTTAATTAAGTTAAATGATTTCTTGTGTAAGTTGGATTTGTTTTTGCTCTAACATATCATTATCATAGGATATGTACTTGAATGTACTTACATGTTTGGGTATATACTTTATGGTAATGGGATGTTACAGTTAAGATATTAATGTTGATGATGTTGTTATCACTAATAAAGTTTAGCTATCTAGCTGTCAGTAAACTTGTTAACTCATACAATAAAGAGTAGCAAAACTAAAGAAAAAGTTGAAATCAAACTCATCATTAGTGATGGAATATTGAATTGTTGAAAGAAAAGGTTGAGGATGAGGATATATTGGATGTATTGATTCTTTTTCTTTGTATTATAGAAATTGACCATGTTATGTAAAATAAAGTGACTATGATGAACATTCTCTTCCATCATAAGAGTTGAAAGGAACTAAAGATTCTTATGACCCAGACAGGTAAAGTGGCCACTAAAAGAAACAAAGTTATATCAAATTAAAAGATGGTGAAAATGAGGAATGACTTTCAGTTTATGAACATTTTTGCATTTTATAGTGACATCGATACTATAACCTAACTCAAATATGGTTCAATATCTATCAAGCATAAACTTAAGTTGAATATTGTATTCAGTAAGGTAGTTGTAATAGGCAAAATCCTTAAGTATAGGAAACCTAAAATATTATTAATAAGGTCACTAATAATATGTATCTCTATACCTTGAACCCTTAACAAGAGATAGGATACCTAAAATCTCATTAATAAAGTCACTAATAAGATGCATCTTTATACCTTGAACCCTTAAGAAGAGATAGGTGTCATCACGAATGATATAAGGTTGACTATGGCAATAAAAAGGTTGTTCATTCATGTGTTTCACTCAATAAGTTTTTTTAAAAAAGGGTATCCACCTTTGAGCTATAAAATGTTTAATAAAACTATATTCCTTAAATTGGTACAGGCAGGTAGGGAAATCACATAGTTTTCATGTAAGGAACGGGAACCATAATTAGTAAATTGAGGTGACTGAATGTCAAAATAATCATCCTTTTAAACTAGTATAAGAGTAGGAGGAGGTGGGGTAGGAGATGACTCATAAGACCTCGAATTCCAATCATGGTTCTAAAGGTTTCTACTTATAAAAGGAGTCCTAAAACTATGAGCATAACCAAGAAAGGGATTAGTTGGCTCTCCAAGAACAAAAGAGGCATCACCTTGACTCTTAACCATACAAATATGAAGGGTTTAAGAGTCTTATAAAGGCTTTAGTAGGGATAATGGAGCAAGGCTACTAGTTATTCAAATAATCAAATAGCAACTTGCAAGGAAAAAAAATACTTCAGTAAACTTCTAAAATCCCAACTTCATCAAATTCAATTGTAATCATTCCCAATAAGCGAAAGTTCACTTTATTTAAGAAAATTTAGAGGTTAAAAAGTCTTGAAACTATTCAAGTTTGACTAACAAATTCAAAATTAAAGTAATTTGAAGTAAAATTAATCAAAATTAATAAACTTAATCACAAAAAAGTTAAGCTGAACCTTTAATATTTCAAAAGAAAGTTAAATTGGTTCAATTATGTAAAAATTTTCTCAAATTATGCCTAATTTGAAAATTCTCCATTTTTAAGTAATTTCAAAGTATTCCTTAAATTACAATAGCCAAAAATTACTAAAAGCCAATCTCAATCAAAATTAGGGATGATTAAATGTATTTGTGAGTTAAACAACCTATATTTAACCTTCTGTTTTACTTAAAAAGCATCAACTTGAATAATTAATAGAAAATATATAAAGAATAAAAAATCCCCATTTATGAAATCCTAACAAGTTCAACTTTATAATTTGATTCAATTTGAATGCAACCTTGAAAAATTAAATGTACAAATAGTTTTCTAAGCATAGAAACAATTAAAATAAATGCAATTTGAAGAAAATTTCATAAATTCTCAAAAATACCCAATGTTGAAAAATTAGATTTACTATTTTTAGCCTTAAAGAAATTGGATGAATTGAAGCTTAGAGTTGATGTTGTCTGGTTTTAGAGTTGTAGAGAAGTCCAATCTAGCCTCTAAGTTACCTTAAACTTTGTTGAAGAAGGAGAAGCCATCGGATAATAATACCAAGATGCTCCAAGAATGTTGTCAAAGAGAGGCTTCCAGAATCCCAACAAAACACAAAAAAAAAAGTGTTGGAGTATTGAGTGTACTTTCAAGTTCTTTCAAAGACCAATCTACATTCCTTTAAGTAAAACTTGATCCAAAATTAATTGGAATATTTTCTAAAGAGTATTTTAAAGATCAAAAGAGTTTTCTTTGAAATTAAAACCTTAATTCCTCTTAATAAATAAAAATACTGACGCATTAAGTTAAAAACCATAATATGCTTATGCATGAAGAGTTCATAAAACATTTAAAAAAACCAAGTAAGAGATATAAAAAAGATTACAAATAAAATTGTAGACTTGTTATACCTTGATCTTCCTTAATCTCAGTTTTCTTCCTAACTTGAATGTGATATCAAAGGTAGCTTCCTTTTAGGTTTTTATAAAGTATGTCATTTGATACCATAAAAGGATTTGTTTTTCCAATTGCTTAACCTAAAATGGTTAAAGGCAACTTCCTTTTTCCCTTAGGTATCAGCCTGATGAGTACTTCCACTTGGGACACTCCCTCATATAGATTGATACTTCCAAAATCTATAAACGAATAATGACTCTATATCAATTGTTATAAGACTTTTTTAATGTCATTCTAAGGAGAGACTCTCCGTGAAGACCCGAAAAAGATTGTAAGAAAATAATATTTTTTCCTTAAAGAAAAATAATATGCACCAAAAGAGAAAGTAAGCACTAAAGATATAGTAAAACGATAACCTTTATTAACTTTTGAAATGGTTGCAAAAAAAAATAAATATATACTTTCTATATTCTTAAAAAATTACTAATAAAGCATTAAAGTAACCATGTAAAGAGATAGGAATAATACAAAATTTGATAATGTGTATAATTATTATAAAAAGTTCATTCGGACAATCGAGTGAAGATATATTGATTATTTATATAATAAAAGGATCAATATTCAAATTGTGGAAGTATCATTTCCAACAAAAATAGGTGCAATTAATATAATGATAACTTAAAAGACCATTTTTAAAAAATAAAATGAAAAAAAAACTAGTTGTAGGAGATTCTTTGTCATTTCATTTTTCGTAATTTACAATTATAAAAGTTCTTTTAATTAATGATATGAACAAATTTGGACAGACACAATGCATGAAGAGCCAGGAATGATGGGCAACAGAGAGAGTAAGGGAAAAGCAAAAGATCTAGAAAACGAGATGATAGTAAGGAAAAAAACAAAAGTCAGCTCGGCGGATCCAAATAGGGGAGAGCCAGGAATGATGAAGGTGGGCAAAAGCAAAAGAGAAAGGAAAAAAGTTGGGAGGG
>JANJEY010000008.1:40106821-40117609 GCA_024703695.1 Erythroxylum cataractarum | reverse complement strand
TTTGAATTTTAATTTTGTTCCTTCATGAAACTTTTAGGAATCATCCTAAGCTTTAATTATAGCTAAGTTTCATAATTCTTAGACGTCATTTGGCTATCCAGATCATGCCTCAATAGTAAACCAGAAACTTGCGTATCTGCAGAATTGCCCTGAACCAGCAGTGAATTTATTAGACCATTTGGGCAATCAAATGGTCTCGGATTTAGGTGTTCTAATAGCTTATTATGTCTAGTTTAACTATGCACAAGAAAATTTTATCATAAAAGATATCTATTTCAAGATAAGGATAGCATTTTCGAAACTGTCCAGATTGCATTTCTATAAACCCATTCCACTCCTTTCACTACAACCATCATTCTTAATTCAATTTCATCAGCTCCATAACACCAGTAACAACTAGACCTGCTCAATTGAGTCCAAAAGAACACTTACCTTGATTATATATTTGGTTTAGGGTTTTTGTTTTGCAATTAGGACTTTGGTGCTTCCTCACTTCCTACACCAAAATCAACCACCAATACACATACACTCCCATTAGTAAATCACTATAAACATCATACTTCAACCCAAGAATGATTAACACAAACTTGGGATTTTCTTACCTTTAGAATATGGTGGCAATAAGTGAATTAGGTGGTACAGAAATGTAGGACTTGATGAGAGGATGATGGATCTAAGGTTGGATTCTTGATTTCAACTTTTGTTTGCTTCATTTTAAGCAAAGAAAATGAAAAAATTTGAGAGAGAAAGGAGAGCTTTTGTTCATGCAAGAAGAAAGAGAGAAGTGTCTTGTTTTGACTTAAGAGAAATTGCAGAAAATTTATTTTAAAATCAAAAAGACCATTTTCACCTTATAAGGTCATTTAACCCTAATGCGATTCGAAACTTCAATTTTGGGTTTTTAAACATCTAGTTCAACATTTTCATGCATTATAACTCATATTTAAGAGATTATGGAGTGTTGGTTCAATTTTGAGGCTTTCGAGACTTTTGGTTAATAAATCGGGTTACCTGGTATTGTTATCATCGCCTTAAACAACTATTTTGTGGTTTGGGTTTTTTTTGGACTTCACTAGATCATACTGGGGAATGTTCCACAGTTTACAATCCTACCCCCCTTAACAAGAATTTTGTCCACAAAATTCAGAGTTTACTCATCAATCCCACTAAACTCAGTACATGGTATGTGGCTAGTCTTAAGCTTTAAAAAAATGATATTACACAGTGTTTGTAGGTTAAACCAGTTCTTGATAATAATAACATTTCCAATACATCAAACATATCCAACTTGCAAATAAGCATGGGCATTGGTGTCGCATATGGTTTTTGGTCTCCAAAGTCTCTTCCTCAATCTAATTATTTCTCTATAGTACTTTAACCATATGCACTACTTTGTTTATTAACACTTTCTTTTGATGATCAAGGATTTCTACTAGTTGTACTTCGAGTGATAGATCTTCTCTTAGTTCAACTAGAGGAACCTCCAAGACATGTGAGGGATTTGAGATGTACTTTTTCAATATGGACACATGGAATACATTATGAATTCTTTCAAGTTTTTTCAACAGTTCCAATCTATAAGCTACTAGTCTAATTCTTTCCAAGTTCTTGCAGGGGGCAATATAACAGGGGTTTAACTTTTCGTGCTTTTGGAAGTGTATAATTCCCTTCCATGGTGCCACTTTCAAGAAAACCATATCCCCCACTTGGAACTCTAGTTATCTTCTTCGTTTATCTACATAATTGTTTTGTCTATCTTGTGCTGCCTTTAATCTATTTTTAATCAACTTCACCTTCTTAGTGGTGGCTTCAATTAACTCTACATTATTCAACTTCCTCTCCCCTACTTCATCTCAACATAGGGGAGTTCTGCATTTTCTTCCATATATTTCCTCAAAAGAAGCCATTCCAATGCTAACGTACTAGCTATTATTGTATGCAAATTCCACTAATGGTAGATGTTGGTCCTAACTACCATGGAAATCCATGACACAAGCTCTCAGCATATCCTTAAGTGGATAAATAGTCCTTTCTAATTGACCATTAGTTTGAGAGTGGAATGCAATGTTAAACCTTCGTGAACTTCCTAAGACTTTGTGCAGCTGGGTGCAAATTAAGAAGTAAAACGAGGGTCTCGATTAGACACTAATGATATTGAAACTCCATGGAGTCCTATGATCTCTTGAAGATATAATATTGCAAGCTTATCCAAAGAGTCAGTGGTTCCAATGGCAAGAAAATGAGCCAATTTAGTCAACCTATCCACTATCACCCATACAACGTCATGCTTTTTCTGTGTAGGTGGTAACCTAATTAAAAAATCCATAGTTATATGTTCCCATTTTCATTCAAGAATAGGTAACGAATGTAATACACAAGCAGTTTTCTAGTGTTCTACTTTAATTTTTTGACACATAAGGCACTTGGCTATAATTTCTACAATATCTTTCTTCATCCCTGACCACCAGTATGATTCTTTGATGGTCCTGTACATTTGCTTCCTGGATGCATAGCATAAGCAGAACTATAAGCCTCTTCCAAAATGGCCCTTTTAAATGCATAGTCCTTAGGAACACATACCCTATTTCTCAATACAAGTACTCCATCCTCTCTTACTCGAAATTCACTAGCTTCACCAATCTGTAGCTTTTGAAATTCTTTAATTAGTTCTTCATCTTGCCTATACTTTTCTTTGATATCCTCCACCAATATAGGCCTTATAACAAAATTTTCTACCAATGCTCTAGATGATATCTTCCAAGGTCACTCTTATTGACCTCAACTCCATAAGTAGTGGCACATATGTAGTATGAACATATGCCATTGTGGTAGAGGACTTTCTATTTAAGGCACCTACTACAAAATTTTCTTTTTCCCTGGTGAGAGTCGACGACTAAATCATAATCCTTGATTAGTTCCAGCTATCTTTTCTGCCTCACATTTAACTCCTTCTGAGTGAGTGGATATTTCAAACTTTTATGATTAGTGAATATTTTACATCTTTCTGCATACAGATGGTGTCTTCATATTTTCAAGGCGAATACAATGGCTGCAAATTCTAAGTCATGCATATGATAATTCTCCTCATGTTTCTTTAATTATTGAGAAGAATAAGCAATCACCTTATCATTTTGCATGAATACACAACCAAGCCCTTATTTTGATGCATCATTGAATATCACAAACTCGCCACCAGTGGTAGGAAGTGTAAGAATAGGAGCATAAGTAAGATGATGCTTAAGTTCCTGGAAGCTTTGTTCACATTTGGCATCCCATATAAACTTCACTCCCTTCTGAGTTAACTTGATTAATGGTGAAGCTATCAATGACAAGTTTTCTACAAACCTCCTATAATATCTAGCCAAACCCAAAAACCTTCTAATTTCTGACACGTTCTTTGGTGGTTCCCATTGAACAATAGCCTCTATTTTCTTAGGATCCATAAAATTCCCTTACTCAACACAATGTGCCCAAGAAACCTGATTTTTGTCAGCTAGAATTTAGATTTAGAAAATTTGGCATATAATTGTTTCTCCTGAAGGGTTTGAAGTACTATTCATAAGTGAGTTGTATGTTCGGTCTCATTCTTTGAATACACTAGGATGTGATCAATGAAGACTATAATGAACTTATCAAGGTACGTATGGAATACTCGGTTCATGAGATCTATGAGTGCTACTGGGGCATTTGTTAAGCCAAAGAGCATAACTAAAAAATCATAATGTTTGTACCTAGTTTGAAAAGCAATTTTAAACACATCAGATTCTTTAATCTTCAGATGATGATAACCTGACCTCAAATCAATCTTTGAAAATATACTTGCACCATGAAGGTCGAATAAGTCATCAATTTTGGGTAGAGGATACTTATTATAACATCTCACTATCCCATGTTAGGGATGCAACCCTAAAATAGTATATATGAGAGTTTATTGAGAAGTTAGAAAGTGTATTTCATACTCATGCATAATATAGCATCTACACACACGTGAATATTGATTTTTTCACATTAAAATTGATTGTACATGCATTCATTGATATTATAAATGTGATTATAATTTGTATTGTGAATTATATGTGCTAAAAACTGATTTGAAGAGTATATTTATTAACTTAAAATTTTTTTATGAAAATTTAGGAAAATTATGAAATCATGGATATTTTGAAACTAGGAAAAATGCCAAGTGGCAAGAAAATTTATAAATGGTAGTAGAATTAACTATCAAATGGCAGTGAAAATTTTGAAAAATGACTTTTGGATATAATGACAAGTGTCATAGAAAATTAGGAGATAATTGGATTAGAAATTGGGGGACAAGTGGACTAGTTAGTAAAAGGACCATTTGGAGACAATAAGGTGGTGACATATGGCAAGTGACAAGTGACACTTTCCTTACCACACATTTATCCTTGATATTTTGCATTTGAATGGCCATCTCCCTTGTCTTTCATCTTTACTCTCACAAAATGCTCTAACCTTCATCATCTTATTCATTTGTTTTCATCCACGATATTCACTCCTCACACCATCAACGTTGAAGCTTACTCTCACCTCCATTTGCTATTATCATTTTTTCTTTCTTCTTCATATTTGTCACTAAAGACCTATCCTTACCACCTTTGGAATGATGATGAATGTGTGATATTAGGAAGCTAGGGTTAAATTTGATTTGAAGACATTGAAGCTAAACAAGTAACTATAAAAGCATTACTTTTCTTGATTTGTTGGATGAAGTATGTATAATGATAGTTTGAGGTTAAATGGACATAAAATGGTGTTTTATGTATGCTGGAATGAATACATTGATGACTTGTTTTTACATTTATGATGATTAATGACTCATAAATTGATATAGAGATGATTCAGAGTTGGAATGAATCCTAAAATGATGTAGAAAGAAGTGCATAAAATTTGATTTGACAATGGATATTTTCATGTTCTATTTTTGATGTATAAAAACGTAGATCATTGGTTTTTTTAGAAATGGATTGGATTAAGAATTGAAGTTAAAGAAAAAGCAAGTGTAGTCTCTTGAAAAGAGAAGAACTAGGATGAAAGTTTAGAGATAAAGTTATAATGGTGTTTAAAGTGTGCTAGAATATGTTAGCTGTAACATTTCCACTGGATATGCATCTTTATTTTGGCCATGAATTGATCTGTAGATATCTAAATGGGATGATTTTTAATTTGGATAAATTAGAGACATATGGCTACATTTTTCATGAAGACATTGAATTCAAAATCTGTCTTTAAGAGTTTTAAAATTAGACTTAAAGTTTAGTACTGGGTGTAGTACAATTTAAGAACAATAGGTAGTTTTATGATGTCTTGAAATGAGATAAATTAAGGTGATAGTTAGGAATGAAATGAAGGTGAAAAATGAAGTAGAACATGTGCTGAAAAATTATGATGAAAATGTATAAGAATATGTTCTATTTTGGTGTTTATGATCAAGCATGGATTTTGATTTGTGTGTGAATGATATTGAACTGGAATTGAGGTATAAATGAAGAAGTTATAAACTTGAAATGATGAATTTTGAAAATAAATTGTTTGATACTTATGAATGAGATGTATTATGGAAAAAGGACAGGATTTCATGAATGATGAGATTTAGTTAAAAATGATGAATCAACTGAGTAGAGGTTTGAGAGTTTAATGCAATCAATTTGGTAGTTGAATTAGTATGAAATGATGTTGCATTAGAGAAGGTGAATTCGGGAAAATTTGAAGTGAAAATGATGTTAGAATATAAGTAGAAATGGTCAAAAATGTTGTTAAGTGAGATATGATTCTCATATGTCCGCTAGACGGACTCCAAGTCTGTTGGGAAAACCTTCTCGAGTCTCCCAACTTCCTAGCTTCGTTCATGTTTGTTTGAAGGGACATATGTCAGCTGGACAGACATTCTCGAGACATTTACATAAATGTGCGATTTTGACCCTTTAGATGGCAAAATCTCTCATTAAGGTCTTCACGGAAGTTGTAGAACTCAAAGTCCTCTTCGAAAGTGTTCTAGAATGACATTAATCCAACATTCATAGAAAAAATGCTTTTGTCCCAAGATCATGCATATACATAAATTATTGACATTTAATGTTTTCCTATGAGGTATTTAGGCTTGAATGTGATCTTGAATGAGCATAGTTGATGATGAATTGAGCGATTAAGGTAAGGAAAGTGTATTAGGTTTCAAGGAATGATTTAAAGATCATGTTAATTGGTTATGAGACAGATATTAAGGAAATGTACCCGAGATTGTCATTGAACATGCATTGTACATATTCAATATACGCATTTATGCATAAATGAGTACGTATATAATTGTGCAAAGTTGTGATGTGTATAAATGTGTATACATTACATGATTTAGAAAAACATATTGAGCGACAACATCTAGTTGTTGCCGAGACTTCAAGGCAATAGCTTTCTGGAACAAACTGTGAGTAACCTAGATGATCTTACCTGAATAATTGTTTGTTTTAAATTCTGTATTGAATTATGTTGTGAATTTGATTGCGTTGATTCCAAACATTGAATGTTCGAGGTATTTAATGTATGAATGATATATTGGAAGTGTTCCTTATATGTGAATTTGATGAAATAAATGATTCTCACCGTATATATTGAATGTCAGACCAAGGTTCAATGACAAATGTGAATGAGAATGCAATAGTGAATATGACTGTGTGATATTGAGCACTTTTGATTAATTGAGTATATGTGATGTTTTCCATTACAAGAATACATGAATAGATAATGGCAATTGCAACCTGAGTAGCCACCAAAAACGAGTTTAAAGATCAGAATGTGATTAAAAGCCAAAGGCTCGCTATGTATATTGAGCTCTATATCCCCAATTGATAAGGGACAGTTAACAATGATCCCAGTATCTACAATGGATACGGGACAATTATAGGCACTCAATCACAACAATATAATAATAAAAAATGAGTCTAATTAGCATTGCACATACATTTAATATGTGAGTTGAATGACTAAAATGTATTATTGACTTGTAATTGAATGACAATGTGATGTGAGGAGTGAGTGATATGTGAAGCTACATGATAAATGAAAAGATGCGAATTATGTGGATATATGATGTGATGTGTTATATGATTTGAGTGAACCATCAAGGATGGTTACCTCACTTAGTTCGTAAAACTTACCAAAATTGCAAAGTTGACATTTTAGGACCGAGAGAGGACACTAGTGATAGAGAGACTCTACAAGAATCATAGTTCTTGTACTTTTGGATAGAAGAAATTATCAAAGGTCAATTAACTGAGACTAAAGAACCTAGTTATTTTTTATTTGTATAATTCCTCATATATGTAGCATGTTCTATAATTAGTCTGGATAATGTACATATTTGGATGATTTTCTAAAGCCACCATGTATATTCAGTTTTATGAAATGAAATGATAAATTTTGGATTTTTAATTGTTGTATCTCTATGGTAGTGGGGTGTTACAATTCTTGGTATTAGATGATGGTTGGCATCTATAGGGACATGTAGGAATATTAGACATGAAATATCATGAGAAATGTGAATAATACTTGAAGTTATTGTCTATTATAGGTCATATACTATAGGTGATCAAGTGGGATGATCAACTAACCTAGAATTAGTAGGAGCCAATAAAAAGTCTTCTGTACCTCGACCTAAAGGATTGCCTCCCAGAATTCCCAATAGAAGGGAGAGGAGGTATGATAGGTTGCAAAAGCATGGAGTTGTGGACTTCTATAGAAGTACAGATCCTATAGAGGTCGAGACATGGCTAAAGAGAATGGAGAGAGTTTTTGATCAAATAGACTGTGAGTCGGACGAGAAGTTTCTTTACTATGAGGCCCAGCATATCAATATTGAAAGACTATTCTAGGAAGTACCACCAGGCCTTGTAATCTGAAATGGGAAGACTTTCTGAAGGTCTTTAAAGAGAACTACATGCCCAAGATCTACCTAGAAAGAAAGATGAAGAAATTTTTGGATCTAAAGCAGGGTAGTTTATCAGTGGCAGCGTAGGAAATAAATTTCAACAAACTAATGGGATATGCTACTACCTTGATTCCTACTAAGGAAGATAACCATAGGAGATTTAAAGATGGGTTGAAGATGGGGATTAGGACAAGGTTAGCAATCACCAACTTGAACAGTTTTACTGAGTTCAGAGCTGTCTCGATCAGAATTATGTAGCTATTGAGAGAGGGACAAGCAAAATAAAGGCAAGAGGGTCGAATGAAGAGGCTTAGTTAATTTTAGGGTAGTTCTGACAGAGGATTTAGTAAATGCCAGAAAAAATCCTCTCGACCACCGGCTAGATTAAGACAGTCGGGGTTCAAACAGAGGGGTAGCTTTATACAATTTGGCAGTGGAAAAGGAATAGTTGCAAGTTAGTTACCTAATTGTGAACATTGTGGGAAGAAGCACAATGGTGAGTGAAGCTATTGTCCAATAAAGCTTAACTAGTGGGTCCAGGTAGAGAGGCCGTGGTAGAGATAGAGTGAGTTGTAAAGTCCTACAGTCAGGACTGAGGCACGGAGCAATCGATTGCAATCTCAGGCTAGAGTTCATGCTATGAATAAATAGGAGGTTCAAGATTCTTTGGACATCATTATAGGTACATTACTTTTTTTTCTTTTGAAGCATTTGCATTACTAGATCCCAGATCTACACATTCTTTTATCGCACCTTATCTAGCATCTAGGTTACATTGTGATAGAGAGTTATTAAAGCATGGATTAAAGGTGAGTACTTCGATTGGTAGTACTAAAGTATTAGGAGAAGTCTGCAAGAGGTGCTTGATTAAAAACTGCTATACTAAGGAGGTGATATTAGAATGACCTAATCAGCTGAGAGCAGTTTTCCAAGGTATTAGTTAAGTAGTGCTAGCTAGACTGATCTCATTCATGAGTTTATTGAGGATAATACAAGGGGGACATGAGCCTTATTTGGTCCATGTTATCGATACTTGAACTTAGTAGAATAAGTAAGACATTCCAGTTGTTAAGGAATTCCTAGATGTGTTT
Source organism: Erythroxylum cataractarum (assembly GCA_024703695.1). Taxonomy (NCBI): domain Eukaryota; kingdom Viridiplantae; phylum Streptophyta; class Magnoliopsida; order Malpighiales; family Erythroxylaceae; genus Erythroxylum; species Erythroxylum cataractarum. Next base: position 40,108,576 of record JANJEY010000008.1, on the reverse strand, counting down.
CTCGTCAAGTTATCTGGTTTACCTCTAGATTGGGAAACAAAGTTCATGATTGATCTAGTTCTAGGTGCTGCTCCTGTATCTATATAGGATGGCACTTGGGGAGCTAAAGGAATTGAAGGCTCAATTACAGGTGTTACTGGAAAAGGGCTTTATTAGACCCAGTGTCTCACCATGGGGAGCTCCAGTCTTATTTATGAAGAAGAACGATGGAACTCTAAGACTGTGCATCGATTATAAGCAACTGAATCAGGTAACAGTGAAGAACAAATACTCGATGATGATTTGCTTGATCAGTTGCAGGGAGCTCAAGTGTTCACTAAGTTATACTTGAGATATGGTTACTATTAGTTGAAGATAGCAGAGGTTGATGTACCGAAAAGTGCATTCATGAACAGGTATGGGCACTTTGAGTTTTTAATAATGTTGTTTGGGTTAACTAATGCCCCAACTACATTTATGGCTTTAATGAATAAGGTATTTTGGCCTTACCTTGTTCATTTTGTAATTGTGTTTATTGATGACATCTTAGTATACTCAAAGTGCAGAGAAGAGCATGCTGAGCATTTGAGAGTGATTTTACAGATTATGAGGGATAAATAACTATATGCCAAATTTAGTAAATGTGAGTATTGGCTGAATTAAGTAGAGTTTTTGGGTCATATAATGACTTGACAAGGCATACAAGTGGATCCAAAGAAGATAGAAGCAGTAATGAAGTAGGAGACCCTAAAAAATGTATAAAAAATTTATAGTTTCTTAGGATTGGCCACATATTACTGGAGGTTTGTCGAGGGTTTCTTGTTGATCTCATCCCCTCTGATTAAACTTTTAAGGAAGAATGTAGTTTTCAGATAGAAAGATGATTGTCGGAAGAGTTTTAAGGAGTTGAAACATCAGCTGACTACGGCACCGGTGTTAACTATTCCATCTGAAACTGGAGGATATGTAGTATATAACGATGCTTATCATCAAGGATTGGGATGTGTGTTGATGTATTATGTAAAGGTGACAACCTACATATTGATACAATAATTGTCTCACGAGATAAATGATTCAATAGATGATTTAGAGCTTGCTGCAGTTTTTTTGCCCTAAAGAGATAGAGACATTATTTGTATGGAGAGACATTCTAGATATATACTAATCATAAGAGCTTCAGGTATCTATTAAGTCAGAAGGAATTGAATATGATATAGAGGAGATGGATAGAGTTGTTAAAAGACTATAACTATACGATTGAGTATCATCTGGGAAAAGCGAATGTGGTGACAGATGCATTGAGTAGAAAATTGAATAGCACTGTAGCTCATATTCAATTATTGAGGTTATCGAGCTTAATTCAATTGAGAACTCTAAATGTAGAGTTGAATCTAGAGAAGAATAAGTCATTGATAGCCATACTAAGATTAAGACTGATGTTGCATGGAAAAATTCAAAAAGTTCATAATAAAGATCCTGATATGGTAAAGCTTATTGAGAAATTGAAAATGAAACAGGATTCTGAGTTTGAACTAAGAGATGAGACACTGTGGTTGAAGCAAAGGCTATGTGTGCCTAATGCCGATGAATTGAGAAAGGAAATTCTAGAGGAAGCTCATGTAGCCACTTAGGCTATACATCCTGGTACCACCAAGATGTATAATACGTTAAAGCAACATTTCTAGTGGCCAGGAATGAAGAAACAAGTAGCATAATATGTTGCTAAGTGTTAAACATGCCAACAGATTAAGGCTGAGTATCAGACTCCGGTTGGGA
>JANJEY010000008.1:39991238-40006815 GCA_024703695.1 Erythroxylum cataractarum | reverse complement strand
AATACTCCAAAATAAATCAAACTAAGCCTTACTCACATAATTATCACAATTCATGCTTAATATCATCATAAAAAAAAATTCGGGGTCTAACAAGTTGAGTCTGCTTTGGAGAATGATTTTTTGCTAGATCTATTACTTACTTCTTGCCTTCTTTTATTCCCCTCATATTGTGGTGAGCTTTACTTGCCATCTCTCTTCTTATCTATTACATTATTCAATATCTCTCCTTGATCACTATCATTGTGTATTTGGGCATACATTAGGTCCTTAAAGCTCTCACACGTCTTTCTCATACATGCGATCCAACTAAACTTAAACTCAAGCTCCTTTTCGAGCTCATCTTTTAGTCTCACATTTAAATCTTGTATCTCGTTTAGGGTTTTCACTAAGGTACATCAATGCATGCCAATGATCCCCTACTTTTAAGATTTCATTGACGATAACTATTTTTCTTATACACTCACAAGTTTTTTTTCTTGTTTCATCATTCCGAGTGTGAAATATTATTTAAGGCTAATCAATGTTTGCACGATTTCATAATTAGGATTTAAGAGTCCAACACTAACTAAAAGTAGCTATGAGGGATGGATAAGGAATATGTAATTTTGATATGATCCCAAATTTGAATTCTTTGTAGCATTAGGTCCAAAATTCTACTTTTTTTCTTTATTATATTTTGAAGTCATGTGATATATTTCCTTAAAGAATTTTACATTAATAGAGATTTTAAAAAGTGCTCAAATCTGAATTTTATTTGCTACAAATTTAAGACTCATGTATTCGATTATTATAAAATAAATCTGACTGATTTTATTAAAATTACGGATTTAAAAATATAAATAGCAATTTGAAGTTTTTGAGATAACAACTACATTCAATTGAATTGGGACAATATCTGCGTCACCGTGGAAAGTGAAAGGCTTTGTACGAAATTTTCTTCCTCATACATATGTTTCCACACTCCTTCCGCAGATCGACACGTGGAAAAAATTTGTTTAACCCAAAAGTTCCCTATTGGCTATTGCTGACTGGGCATACGGATAAACCTCGCCGTCGAGGTTGAGAAGGAGAACGGTGACAGCCATTCAATGGTCTCCACGTGACCCAATCCCATGCACACGTGTTGTCAGCACTTTGACGCATCCCAGCGAGACTTTAAGAAATCTATCTTATTCAAATCAAGATTATATCTATTTCTGTGGAAGATTATGTCCATCTTACATAAATTACAATGGATAAATAAAATTCCCGCATAGAAAAGATATATAATTTTATATCCATTTAAGATCATAATGCGACATTGGTGGTGGTGTATAGTTAGAAGATGAAAAAAAAAAAAAAACTGACGCCGTTGATAGCCTGCAGGTTGCTGGGGACAATTTTGTCGTGCAGCAGCTAAGGTTTCTCTATAAATACAGTACGTGGCTTTAGATGGGCAAGGCAACTTGGTCATTCAACAAACAACATTGCTCTACGTGTTGGTCTATCCTAACAATGCTCCGCATCCTTCTGTGCTTCTTGTTTCATTATTATCAAACATAACTCTGTGTCCAGATCCTGTCATCAACTACTACTTCATTTGGATTCCCTGTTATCACTTACAGATTCTTATAAGTTTTCTTTTGTCATCCTCTTCGTTATTGTTTATTTAGTGTCTCTTGACACAAAAATGTGTGGGATACTTGCTGTTCTGGGTTGCTCTGATGATTCTCAAGCTAAAAGAGTTCGTGTGCTTGAGCTGTCTCGCAGGAAATTCTCTGTTATGCTTGGCTCATTATTTGGTTTCTTCTTGTTGCCGCAATCTCGGACTAACTTCACCACCACCACCCTTTTTCTTTTTCTTCTATGCATTCCGAGGACGTTCTTTTCTTTTGCCTGTACCAGATGGCGTGTTATTTATTTATTCGTTAACTTTGAGTTGTGTGATTATTTTTGTTTTCTTGGCAATCGATGTATATTTGAAATTAATGAAAAAGACAACTTAAATTATTAGTATCCATAGGATTCATTACTTAATTCTGATAAACATATATAAACTTTATGGCATTTTAAGGAATTCTATCATGCACCATCTCGGATAAACATTTCTGCAAATACTAAGAATTTGAGATTTGTTGTCACCTTAACAGATTGAAGCACCGTGGTCCAGACTGGAGTGGGCTCTATCAGAATGGTGACTGCTACTTGGCTCATCAACGTCTGGCTATTATTGATCCTGCTTCTGGTGATCAGCCTCTCTTCAATGAGAACAAAAAAATTGTTGTTACGGTAGGCTTCTAACCAACATAGTGAACGTCTCTGTTCATTGTTAATTGAATGGACTACTGAGGGGTTTGTTTCATTTATATATTACTTGTCTTTGCTTGCTAACCTTTTGATGGAATAGAAAAAAAGGGAGTTCCTTTGAAAACCAATATTCTAGCACGTAACGACGATTACAGTAGCATAACTGGATGTTAAATATAGGTGAATGGAGAAATATACAATCATGAAGAATTGAGGAAGCGCTTACCACATCACAAGTTCGGAACAGACAGTGACTGCGATGTTATTGCCCATCTGGTATGGCGCTTCTGAAGATACTGATATTTAATCTATTTATATGCATTTCTGAATTGATGTAACTCAAATCTTTCTTATAGTTACTTCTAGCAAGCTAATAAGTTGTTTAAAATCTTCGAATGAATAGTACGAAGAATATGGAGAAAACTTTGTGGACATGTTGGATGGGATGTTCTCCTTTGTACTGTTGGATTGTCGAGATAATACTTTCATTGTTGCTCGTGATGCCATTGGAATCACTTCCCTCTACATTGGCTGGGGTCTTGATGGTAACATTCCTTAGATCGTGCTTCTTAACCAACTTTTACAGGTGGAGAAGTTCTGATTTGATGTTGTGTTTAAGGTTCTGTATGGATTTCTTCCGAGCTGAAAGGCCTGAATGATGAGTGTGAACATTTTGAGTGCTTTCCACCTGGCCACCTGTACTCGAGCAAATCAGGAGGATTAAGGAGATGGTATAATCCTCCTTGGTTCTCAGAGGCTATTCCATTAACTCCATATGATCCGCTTGCTCTGAGACGTTCATTTGAAAATGTAACGCTTATGAAACATTTGATGCTGCCAAATGATTTAACTAAGCAGATCTTCGTGAATTTATAGCTCATGTGCTAAGTACATAATCTGTGCAGGCTGTCATCAAAAGACTTATGAGTGATGTTCCTTTCGGAGTTCTGCTATCTGGTGGCTTAGATTCGTCTTTAGTTGCCTCTATTACAGCTCGCCACTTAGCAGGTACCAAGGCTGCTCGGCAGTGGGGAGCGCAGCTTCATTCATTTTGTGTTGGCCTAGAGGTGAGTGTAAAAGATTGCTATTGTCAGACATTCGTTAGGCGTTTTCAAGGGACTCCTCCCTTAATTCAAATCCTGTTCTCGAGCAGGGTTCTCCAGATTTGAAGGCTGCAAAAGAAGTCGCAGATTATTTGGGAACTGTTCACCATGAGTTTCACTTTACAGTTCAGGTACTATACTAATGGAACTGAAATTTCTTTCAGGACCATTATCAAATGTTAAATGTATGCCTTTGGTGTAGGATGGTATTGATGCCATTGAAGAGGTCATCTACCATATTGAAACATATGATGTTACAACTATCAGAGCTAGTACTCCTATGTTCCTCATGGCAAGAAAAATCAAGTCTCTAGGAGTGAAGATGGTAATTTCTGGTGAAGGCTCTGATGAGATTTTCGGTGGTTATTTGTATTTTCATAAAGCACCTAACAAAGAAGAGTTCCACCGAGAAACATGCCGCAAGGTAACTATACAATCACACTAGGCAAGCATTTAAGGGGATTCAACTGAGTGATACGTTATTAGACATAGCAGAAGATGTTTCGATTCAATTATATATATTTCCATTTTTGCAGATTAAGGCCCTCCACCAATACGACTGCTTGAGAGCTAACAAAGCAACATCGGCGTGGGGTTTGGAAGCTCGAGTACCCTTCTTAGATAAGGAGTTTATTAATGTTGCAATGGCCATTGACCCTGAATGGAAGATGGTAAAACCTATTAGTCACCTTATACCCTTCCTTGATGGGGGTGCTACCTAAGCAGATCGTTTTGATAACTTCCAATTGATTTCAGATTAGACCAGAGAAAGGACGCATTGAGAAATGGGTTCTTAGGAGGGCCTTTGATGATGAGGAGCATCCTTATCTGCCAAAGGTATAAACAAATTTCTTCTTTTGCTAACATTTTGCGCTTCGGTTAACATACTCTGTTGGACTTCTGCAGCACATTCTTTATAGGCAGAAGGAGCAATTTAGTGATGGGGTTGGCTACAGCTGGATTGATGGTCTTAAAGATCATGCTGCTCAACATGTACTTGAATTAACCATCTCCTATAACAACCATTTGAGTTGAATATAGCAGGCAGCTTTTTTTAACATCATAGAATGATTTCAGGTGACAGACAAAATGATGCAAAATGCAGCTCACATCTTCCCCCATAACACCCCTACTACCAAAGAAGCTTATTACTACAGAATGATCTTCGAGAGGTTTTTCCCTCAGGTAATTCATGAGTCCTTATCCAACAGGTCGGTTGTGATTTAGAACTTAGAAATTGTTATATAAATGGGAGGTTTCTTGCAGAACTCAGCGAGGCTGACCGTTCCTGGAGGAGCAAGTGTAGCATGTAGCACGGCCAAAGCGGTGGAATGGGATGCTGCATGGTCCAACAATCTGGACCCTTCCGGCAGAGCTGCACTGGGTGTGCATCTTTCCGCTTATGACAAGCAGCAGGCAGCTTCCAACATCAATGGAATGATTGTTGGCAGCATACCTCGCTTGGTGGAAGTCAACGCCTCAGGAGTTGTTATAAGAAGCTAATCAACTATTGCCCATTGTTATACAGAATTTAGTAAAACTATGATTAGGTGGTTTCCCATCCTTAGGGAGATGCCACATACAAGGTCTTCTGACTATTGTTAAAGTACGTTGACAAAGTTACGTAGATTTTAAAGATTCCTTTAGTTTTATTACCGCCCAGGCCAAGAATGATGTCTGTTTCTGTTTCTGTTTCTGTGCCTCCTCGCTTAGCTAGCCCGTGAAACAAATAATACGAATCTTTTAGCACACAGGACAGTACTTGCTTGAGCATACTTGTACGCCAAGTTTTGATTGCTATCTCAAGGTAACCATTGGAAGGGGGAAAGAAAAAAGAAAGCTAGGCGTAGAGAATCACGTAATCTTATAAAGAATCACTACACGTAGAAGAAGGTAGATAGTATCTATAGGTATAATCAGATATGACCCGAAGAGAAGACTGTAGTTAAGTCAGTCTCTAAAAAGTAAAAACCAATTAAATTAGTATAGTCTAGCAAGTAAAAAAGAAAATAAAAGCAAATTGAGGTTATCTAGAAGAACAAAGCAGTGTACAATAGCTGGTTCCAAGTATCAGGGAGTCCAGGAAGACACCAGTGGCTACAATCTGCAGAGCGTTGAGGGTTAGCCTTTTGCTGGGGGCTCAAATCACCGCTGTAAATTGATGGGTGACCATCTTTCCTAAGCCCAGAAAGCATTGTGATATCCAATAAGTACGCAGGGTTATGCATGTCCCTAATGACATCCTCAACTACTCTCATTTCCTCAGGGTATGCCCCTGGCGACATTGATCCACTTAATATTGGAGTTGTCTCGCCGTAGCAATTTTTCGACGCAGATATTGTCGTCCCAGAACTCCATTCACTTGGACTGCCAATTTTTTAGTTCAAAGTTAGTAATATATACGAAACCCAATCCTGATTACTTTTCAAGGCCAAGCCGCACCCTCAACTGCGGCTGACATTTTTTGTGCTTGGAGCCCAGTAGCCAATAATGGAGGAGTCAGGAGTGTAGCTTTCCAAGTAAAGTGAAAAATATAGTACGAGAGAGAGAGAGAGAGACATACTCGTAATGTGTGGGCGAGATGGACAAGAAGAAAACTCTGGTTCTGGCAGTGTCAATGTTGGAGTCAACCCAATTGGCCCATGTTCTCAAGCCTTTTTCCAAAGCAACTAGACGATCCATGTCCTGGTAATATGTGCCTCCTGTTTCCATGTAATCCCACCTGCTCAAAGCCAGAACGCACCAAGATTTGTATCTTCTTTGCTTGTATTTTCATTTTTTGATATATACATATATACGAGAATGCATCTTAAACAAAAGCAAACATGACGCTAACCCTTGGAGAGACCCTTTGTGGCTCCACCAATGACCTGTGTTAAAAGACAGAACGTCTGCGTTACGCCAGGCGTTGCCGTTGCCGGATATCTCTTCCAGCCTTAGAACTCTCTTCCCTTGAATCACATCTATGTCCACCAAGTAAGGTGCTCGAAAATATGAAATGCTCATGTCATAGTCCTGTAAACATTATAGAATGCAATTTCATGATTGGGGCTTCATATGAGTAATGTTGTTCACTTCACTTCACTTCACTATCACTGTGGGCCACGAATCAAGTAGTGTATTGCAGTTGGCATCGACTAGCCTACAAAGCATACTAACAGTGATTTCTGGGACCCTCAATCATCTTTCAGCGGAGCTTTTCCATCTTAAATATGGAACCTAAGCAACAATAATAGGCTTCTGTGTTGGATTCACAATTCCATCATTCCCAGATCGGGATAGGACGATGAAGATTTTTTTTTTTAAAAAAACATAGTAATTGAACAGAGATCGTAAAATTTCTAGTCTACAAGTAAAGAAATGAACTTTTCCTATTGTAGCCAAGCAATGGCACTCGCATACTGCAAACCTTTGAGGTCAAAAGTTGATCAAAAGGGTAATATAGAAAATACACAATATTATTCTTGCTTAAAGGTGTAGGCCAGCCAGACCACAGCGACTTATGGCCTAGGTCCAAGATGAAAGCTTTATCACCACAAACTGGAAAATTTGCATTACGAATGCTATCCAAGAATGCAAAACAAAGAAGCATCTAATGTTTCAACTTTAAATTACCAGAAATTTGAAGATGGAGAGAGGATCTCCTCTGCTCATTTTTGTGGATGTTTGAGGCGCTGCGGCTAAAATCATGCAAATCAAAGACTCCCATTGATTCCTCCCAAGCGAATCACCCACAAACATCACTGTTTTCCCCCTCAGTTTCTGTAGAAAATCATCCCCATTGAACCTGACATGAAAGTACTACAATAACTTGATAGCATTTGCCATAGAACAGAACTGGCAGAAGCTAGATTTATCGAAGAAAGAAACAGAAATGGCTGTTGCTCATTGCCGATGAGAAGAATGTAACTGCAGTTTCATTACCTTGGGAGCTCACAGTTGAGAGGCTTCCATTTATACTTGAGGTAGTCAGAGTCAGGTCGACCATACATTCGGCAATTGAATCGAGGGTCAATGATGGGACAATTAGAGGATTGGTACATGGGGTACGAGTCATCACGAACCCAGGTGCCTGCAAAGAGTGCACAACTGCTTTGGTTACCTTGAATAATCGGTCTTCTCTGATGGTGGCTTTTGTGGTGGTTCCTCATGCTCACTATTAGAGCAGAGGAAACTATCTGGTTTTGAAGCAGAACCAAGAACAGAATCGCAGAACATGATGACAACAGTGTGCAAGAAGAATGGCAACGATTCAACATATCAATCGAGGACAACGAAATGAAAAGGCAAAAGACTTCAACTTTCAGACAAAAAAAAAAGAACAGGCAAAGTGCGAAAGAGAAGAGATGTAGCTTTTGTTTATTTATTCTGTACTTTTGCTGTCAGTGTCAGGGGTATGGCGGGATTGGGAGGGTTTTGTCTGTCTGTCTTACAAACACAAGAAAACAGGGGTTTGGGCATAAGCAATCTCATGACTTACGGTCTTTCACTTTGTTTTACCGTGTGCATGTGAGTTCCTGAGACTGGTTCACGTGAGTTAATTCATAAGGATATCTCACATCAATTAATTAAAATATTATTGATATTACTATCAAATTCAACTTTTAGGTTTAATTTTAAAAAATTAAATTTGATTAAAATTAATAATTTGAAATAAATTAATGAGTTAAATCATTATGTCAATAACATGTCATAAGTTCATAATTAATGTTCATTTTTGTGTTTCCTGTTATTTTTGTGTATGAAAAACTATAGAAATAAGCTACACATGTGTAAAAACCTTTTCATATTATGGATGTATTTAAAATTTCCATTTTTTGGGAGCATATCAGCATATTCTTTAATGAACTATGCAAAATAATAATTTATTATAAAATTATTAAAAACAAGATCAAGCATATCATAATTGAGGAGAAAATAAAAAGTACAAAATTATTATATCAGAATATATATTTAATTATTCATTTTTAATATTTGAAATATGACAAATAAGGAATAATTTCTATCACTTGAACTCTGTACATATTTTGTATTTAATAATTATCTTTCTTTAATTATCCTGCCAAATAAGGTTACGAGGTAATTCTAGACTGTGTGAAGGTGAAGGTGAGTTGCAAGCTGTAAGAGCAAGGGAATAAGAAGCAAAAATTATCGTGATTTATCTCCCTCACACAATATCAAGCTAGATTGTAAAGACACTTAGAATAGACGTTCGATTGAAAGAGTCCAAGGAAACACAAAGCATCGCTAGGCTCAAAAAGTTTTGATTCCTATCCTGCAAAAAGAGCAAAGAAGCTGTCGTGAGAAAGTAATTCTGTTCCTTGCTTTTCTTGATGCACAATCAGAACACGCGGTTATGGTAGAATACATCTTATAGCGTGAAGTGAAGGTCAAGAACGGTATCGATATTCAGAGTGGCAGCTAAACTTTGTCCATCTCGTCATTATCAAGTGTATAATTAGGAATAAGAAAAGGAAAGGAAGCCTTCATTAAAATGGACTAGAGATCAGTAGAAAAGTTTGATTCGATCTTAAAAATATAGACAGCGCAGCGGCAGCCATTGACTAGGAAATATCCTCAATTTTCGGGGACTAATCAACATAAAGCCTCAGTGGCAACGGGGCCACTATCCTGTGCTTGTTCCTTAAATCATGATGCAAAGCACAATTCTCCTTCCCTTCCCAGATTTTAATAACTAATATCAATTAAAATGTATTGACCTACTAAGTGCAGACATAAGCAAATGCTAAAGTGGATGTGTGATATTACCAAAAGAAAAAGGGTGTGTAATAGGATAGTGAGAGTCAAGCTACAAGTAGCTAGCATGGAGGACAAATTACGATAGAAAAGGCTTTTTCTTTCAGGTGTACGGGGAGATTTTTTAGATGGACACATAATACAATCGGATTACCGCACTCTTAGGGCATTGACCAAGGCAAACGCTTAGAGTATCTCGCTCCGAAGAAAGCTGGTCTTGACAAAGTGCCAGATAATATCAAATTATGGTCTTCATCAGGTATGTATTATGGATATACTTTCAATCTTTACGTATTTATTCTTTGTACCTTACATCACTATTATCATGTCACGTATGCATGAGGGCCTACTGGAAACAGTCTCTCTACAATGTAGGGGTAAGGCTGCGTACTATCAAGTCCCCTTAGACCCTGCTTCATTGCGGGACTTTTCGGGATATGATGATGATGATGATGATAAATATCAATTCTAATGTAATGAGTTCCTTATTAATATTTATTTATAAATATTATAGATGAGATTAAAATAAAATTATTTACTTCATTAATTTATACTAAATTATATTTAATATTTAATTATTATTAATAATAAAAATATACCTATATTTGTTTTTAGCAATCAAACATATTTTTAAGACTAGGAATAACTAGGCTTACTTAGTCTATTATCTTGTTTGGCTTCTTACGTCTACAGCCTTGTAAACTTTTGTCTTCTTTGATATTTGTTAATTATATTTTCTCTTTATAAAAATTTAAATGTATTTTTATCTTTCTATGAAAATAAAAGTAGAAACAAAAATTATAAATTATAAAATAAAATTAAGATCAAATAACACCTAAACAAGTTTATTACTAGGCATCGAATTGATATAATTATTTTTCCAATAACTTATGATTTCATTATGACAATTGAGTGAATTGCCTTCAACCCCAACTACTAGGCTATACGGTAGTGGACATAATTTAGATTGTGTAAGTTCTCACAAATTTTGGGTATAAATAAATATTGATTGTTATATATAGTATATACTTCATGTATCGAAATTTTAAGGACATTTTAAAAGAATGCAACCTACTTGTATAGGAACCACATTACACCTAATCCTTGTGCCTCTCAATTGAAAAAGAAAATAGAAATTGCTTTGTGACTATAACCTTTCCACTCACAGATAACCATAATAGATTGTATAGTTTATGGTGTTTTGTAATTGGCAATCCTAACTTCTACATTTACTCAACACTTACTATATTGGTAGAACTCCCTTTATTTATGATTATATCATGAGCCTAATCCTTAATAGAACACTTTCTATAGAAGAGATTGTCCTACCATTTAATTACATTCTCACGAGCCTAATCCTTGATAGAATACTTTCTATAGAAGAGATTGTCTTGCTATTTAATCACATCCTCTCCTATATTCATAATCTTCCCCTCTTTGGGCCTTTTAATGCACACATCATCCTTATTAATCCTTTTTTAGCTTTACAACTTTATCATCTTTTTTACTCAATAGTTTGCTTCATAATGAAGAACCTACACAAGAAATACCAAAACGATTAAAATACCCCTTTTAACGTTATTTTTCTATCTTTTTGACCATTTGAATTGCATCTTGTAACTTCAAGTAATGGTATAGCTTTACAATTTTGGCAATCTCTAGATTTAGTCTACAAATGAAATGATTCATTATGTCTTCCTTCATACTTGCCTTAACCATAGCAACCTCCATCTCCTTGTGATACTCTTCCACACTCTTAGAGCCTTAAATTAACATTTTTAGCCATTAATCACTATAGTAGAAGTTTAGAATAAAATGCTTTGTCATCATTCTTTTTATCTTCTCCCATATCCTAATAGTTGACTATTGGTTCCTTTCTTAGCAAGTATTTGTTGATCCCCCCAATTAAAGATATAATCACTAAACTCTATGACCACCAATTTAACCTTTTCCTCTTCGAAAAAGTTGTAACATTCAAACACTAACTTTACATGTTTTTTACTCCAAATATGTATCATAGGCTATTCTTCCTATAGAGGGTTATATCTTCATCTTAATGCCACCTATATTGTTATCAACCCTTTTCTCATACTGTCTTTCGTAACCTAAATCGAATCTACCTCTTCCTTGTCTCCCCATTCTACCTCATCTTCCACCCTTTATGTTTAACTCCTCCAAACAATTGACATCACTATTAGCCTCCTCATAAGTTTGAAAGTCATCTATTTTGTAGGTATAAGTGAGTTGTATTGTAGACTAGCGATGATAGTTTCATATTTCTCCAACCTATCCTTAACTTCACTAAATTGTTGAATGAGTTGCTCATATTCACCTTTTATTACATTCATGATGAACTTCTACTCTTTTCTCCTCACTTATTTCCTTCTCTTTAGATGAGTTTTTGTTTTGTTTTTACATTATAATGGACCTGCAAGATAAAAGTTAGTGACAAACCACTCTCTTATGTGTTTCTTTTAAAATTTACTTTTCTCACAACCTAAACTCTTGATTAAAGATTCTTTGCAATATTGCTAATATATCAAGAAGGCTAGTTTTAACTTTCCCCTTTATCAAATTACTCCCGAAGAAGCAAATTAGTCAAAGATTAAGAAAGAAAACATATCTAGAGGCTAAAAAAACAAAAAAATTGAACTTAATCGAACCTAATTAGATCGAATGAAGAAGAAGAAGAAACTTTATAGGTGTGAATTATAGTATATATTCTAGCTATTAAAGTGTGTTAGTTTAATGTTTCCTTAGAAGATAATCACATATTTAGGACTTCAATTTGTGTTCTTATCAGTTTTTTATGTGTTTTGATTGATTGATTGTTGTATAGGGAAATAATTTGATTATAATTGTATGTTTAAAGAGTTGTTTGATGTGTTTGATGAAGAGTGGAGACAGAAAAAATCGAAAATTTTTTATATACTTTTGACAAGTTAGGGCCTTTTTGGGGCTTAAAAGTATAAAAAGGAAGAGAAAAACACTAAAAGGTGGCTAGAAAATACAAAAAGAGAAGATAAAAAAGAACAAAATCTGATGAAAGAAAGTTGTAGATTTTAGCTGAATGCAAAGAAGGGAAGAATCCAAATTCAATTCTCTATCCTCTTCTTTTATTTCCTTCTTGTTGTCAAATGTTAATGATGATTCAATTGGCATAAATAGTTACACCTATAGATTGCAAAACTCTTTTTTGGAATTACTTTTGATTATTGTTTTAAACTTTACATTCTTAATTTAATGAAATATGCGTGTAGTGTTTATTGCTTTATATTCAATTTGAAAAAGAGATTATATCAGCTCAATTTTGTTGTCTTGCAAAGTGAGAGCTAGTATCTTAACAGACCTATAAACATCAAACTAAAAGACAATTCAAGAGAGATCATAATTATTTATTAGCTATCCGTAAATTGTTTCAAATCCAATTGCATAATTAAGAATAATTTTGATAAAACGAGAGGTCATAATTCAATTTCTATTTATTTTAATTGAGATTATTTGATCAAATATCGAGAGAGGGTAATCGTAATTAGTAGATACCTAGGGTCAAGTAGTATTAAATCAAGAAGGTGAAGTGAAAACAAATAAAGATGGAATTAATTCCCAGTTTTATAAATTGATCAATCAATTAATTCACTACTGCCAATTTCATTGTTTAATTATCAATTTTTCGTTTTTAGTTTAACTTTTAGTGAATTATCTTATTATTTACCTTAAACAAAGTTTACAAGAATTTCGGGGTGACCGCTCCAATCCTAATGGGACTATACTTTTTATGCTCTAAAGTATAGTCTTGGTACTTATAGTAAAGAAAATCTTAACTTAAAATTTCATCAAAATCAACAAGCAAGAATTAAATAGTATGGAAATAAAAGAACAACTAGAAAATGAAATGATTTGAACTTATGAATTACCTTATTTTTATTAGAAAAGGACTAACCATCCATACTTGTCAAGGTTATTATGATTGTCGGTCTTTTGTGTATGATTTAGATGAGGCCTTTTTAATAATTCTATTCATAAAACTTTGTTAGAAATTTTCCTTTTTATTAACTTGTAGAATAAAAAACAAGAAATAAGAATGATAAGAACAATATGTTTTAAAAATTATGTTTAAAAATGATAAGAACGCCAAAAAGGAATTAAGTATAGGGTACAAGACGTAAAAATGTTTTAAAAAAGTAAACAAAAATATTAAGAACAAACATGAATATAGAAGAAGACTCTAATACAAATTTTTTACATGAATCTTACCAATAGACTAATAGGTAATTTACCCAAAAAATAGACTAATAGGTCTAATATTAATATGAATAGGACTAAAGATTGTCCTATGGAGATAAGTTAGATTTAAGAAAATGAAAAAAAAAAAAGAATGGTATAGACTCATAGAAAGGAGAGAATTAGGAATGATAAGATTCTGCGGTTTGATTGCTACAAAAAGTTATAATCACAAGCTTTTAGAGAACCTAAAATAAGGGTTACTTTAAAAGTTTAAAGAAAATCTCTCCAATTTTTTAAATAATAAAAAATAATGACGACTTAACAAATTTTCTTTAACAACCTAAAAACCTTAAACATTTAAAACAATGAGACTAATGGCCCAATTGATTTTGTTCTAAAACTTTATAGATGCTTTTCATGGATAAGTCTAACATTGAATATAAGTACAAATTTGGCATTAATTACATTATGTTTCTCAATCTAAAAAAGTTAGTGTACGAATGGTGACAATTGTCTTCTATGTTTATTATCTTATTTGGCCTAGTCTATTATCTTGTTTGGCATCTTATTTTAGAGCATGGTTAAATTTTTATCCTTTTTGATATTTATTAATTATGTTTTCTATTTTTAAAAAGACAAACATAATTTTATTTTTATTTACTGGTTATTTGATTTTATTTTTATTTTAGGCTAAGGTTTTCAATTTTTATTTCTTGATTTTTTATTTTATTTACGGGTTATTTAATTGTACTTTTATTTTTTGTTATGGTTTTTAGTTTTTAGTTTTTATTTCTTGATTTTTTATTTTTGGTTTTGGCTACTCTTTCTCCCTTTTCACTTTCTCCTCATTTATTTCAATGCCCTTTGAAATCACCACATAATCAAGAAATATAACTAATATGGTAGAAAAGGTCTTAAATATAGACATGAATGTCATCAAAATATATCACAATAAACTTTCCTAAAAATCCATGTAAAACATTGTTTATTAATCTTAAAAAGTACTAGGTGCATTACTTAAACTAAAAGGTATTGCTAACCACTCATATAATTCATATTTAGTTTTAAAGATAGTTTTCCATTCATATCTTCTCTAATCCTAATTTGATAGTAACTAGGTTTAAATTAATATTAAAGAATAAAAACTATACAACTTATTAATCATATCTTCTAATTTAGGAATAGAATATCTATACTTTACATTGATTTTATTAATAGCGTGAAAACCTACACATTTTCCATGGTCTATCATTTTTGGTACTAATAAAATAAGAATAAGATAAAGGCTTAAGGTTTCTTTAGTATAGCCCTTATCCAAGAGTTCTTCCGCCTATTTTTATATCTCTTTTATTTCCTCTATATTTTTTTCTATATATGGGCCATCTTAGAACTTAAGCTCTAAGAATGAATTCAATTTGGTGTTTAAGCCTCTCATATATAATAATTTAGTTAGATAATTTCTTGAAAGAGATAATCAATTTCTTACAAAAGAGACATAACAACACTAGGAAAAATAACATTAGCATCATCTTTTTCAGAAAGAAACATTTAATGGCTAATAATGCATCTCTTACATCCGTTACTTTTGCTACCAAGATCACTCCTTTCTTCTCATATTTATCTCCTTTTTTGCTTTATATAAAAAAACACATCAATTCTTATACATATCATATATAACTCACATATCACATTTCCAAGGATATCCTAAAATAATATTATCTATGATTAAACTCATAAGATTCACATAAGAAATACTAAGGTAGAAATACTCAACACATTATATTTCACTCCAAAATAAATTGCATATAAGAGAATTTAGAGCAATTTATAGGCAAACCAGTGAACTTTTCTTGTAAACTCCTCTCCTGGAAGAGGCCTTAAGTTTTAAGCTAAATTCTTTCCCTAAAATAAAATTACACCCTTTTATTCTTTCCCCTATACAAAATATAGTCTACCTTTTATTTTTCTCTCCTTTATCATTACCTCACATAACTAATTTCTCAGCACCACGTTTTATAGCTAGGTGCCCTTTCCCCCCTTTTAGAATAAACATTCAATATTTTTGTACTATAGGACAATTAATCTAGAAATTTTCCCTTATCTTGATTTGTATTCCCTTATTTTATATCATTAGCAATCTCTTCAAAACTGACCTTGTCCTCAAGATAGAAATATGGAAATTGAATTTGAATGGTGAACTCATC
>JANJEY010000008.1:39887264-39898418 GCA_024703695.1 Erythroxylum cataractarum | reverse complement strand
GATGAAATATGAATTGTGTATGAATGGTATGAGTTGAGTTGATGAACTTTGAATATAAATTGTTGCGATTTATTAATAGGTGAATTATGGAAAAGAAATGTAGGATTTGTGGTGAGTGATAAGATGTTTTTGAATATGAAGAATCATATGAATTGAGGTTTGGGTGTGGGATGAATTCCAATTGTAAGTTGAATTGCTTTGAATGATGTCAAAGTTAAAAGTTTTGACCTTAAGCTTTTTGATTTCTTTAGTTTTTGCTCTTGTTTGTTTGACGAGAAATTCTGCGCATACGTTTTATGATTCCAAGGGTTGGGCTCCGGAAATGGGTTCTAACATTAGTGGTATCAAGGCAAGAAGATAAATCAATGAAGGTTAAGAAAACTTCATCAGAGTACGATCACGTCATAGGGTATCCGTTTTAGAGTTGGGTTCTGGAAACGGTGCCCAACATTATCGCAGTCTTCTTGGAGGTCTTCAATATCTGTGTTACACTTATCTTGACATTTGTTACACCGTTAATAAATTAAGTTAGTTCAAGCTCATCCTCTTCAGCCCATTGGATTGCTATAAAGAGAGTTTTATGTTACTTACGTGGCACAGCTGACTATAAGTTGATGATTAAACCTTCAAACCTACCTTTCCAAATCAATGCTTATTGTGACTCTGATTGGACAAGCTCTATTGATGATCGGAAGTCGACTTCTAGAGGATGCATCTTCCTAGGGGGATCTTATCTACTGGAGCTCTAAGAAACTACTGGTGGTAACTAAATTCAGTACAGAAGCGGAATATCGAGCGTTATCACAATTATTAGCCGAAGTCATACGACTGACTTCTTTTCTTCAAGAAATTGGTTTCTCTCCTTCACATAGGCCTTCCTTGTGGTATGATAATAATGGTGTTAGAGCTTTCGCAAAAATCCTATGTTCCAAGCACTAACAAAGCATATCAAAATTGATGTGCACTTCTTGTGGGATAAAATTGGAGCTGGGGTCACTAAAGTCAAGTATGTAGCCTCTGATGATCAACTAGCAGATTTGTTTAGAAAACCAATGGCTATATTAAGACATTCACATCTCCGTACAAAACTCAATCTCTCGTCTTCACAAAAGTTGAGCTTGAGAGAGGATGTGAGAGATAGTAAGAAGTATACGGGCTTGGATCAAAAGAATATTGAGTATCACAAGTCCAAATATAAGTATATTCCATAAGCAACAAATATTCTCGAATGTTCTACATCATGTCAAAAACAAATTTCTATTATAACAAGAAAAAGGAATATTGTGGACAGATGATGAGTTGTGCTGCGGTTGCTCTTTTTGTGTATATATATAGTCATGTAATCTCTATGTAATTCAATTTTTGATATATATAAAAAGTCGTTCTTCCTTTACCTTTTTTTGCCTAGTCGTTCTCCTTTTTTATTATACTGTTTGGTTGTCCTCTTGACCAACCTCTATCTCCTTGGTGTCTTCAGTGGTCAACATGATTTTTTCACTCTCACCAGTCTCCTCTGTTATACCAACAGCCCTTACTTGTTCTCTAGAAAATGTTTCAAGGTCTACTATCTCATTTCCAATTTGGCTATGAGGGCAAGTGGAGCAGGAATTGATATCAGTCTTGTCCAATGGTATAAGTTTCTACTATCTCACTCTGCTTAGTCTAGATTTTTTCCAAAGGTATAAGTTCCAGTTCCTGCTACTGTTGAGTGGCTTATACAATAGGCTAAGTAGTAATTGTTACTACTGCCCCCTTATCTTTTTACCGTTTCAATGGAGGATGTATCTCGCTTCTTAAAGCTTTCACGAGTCGTAATGGCAATTTCAAATTTCATCACAGATGCTCTGATCTTTCCCTCACACATCTCATATTTGCTGAAGATCTCATTCTATTTAGTGGAGTTGATACATGTTCACTCAACATCATCATCACACCTTGAACTTATTCTCCAAGTGGTCAGGTCGCAAGATCAATAACGAGAAATGCAGCATTTACATATCCTCTAACGTGAGCAATAGTGAAGTACTTTGTCGAATGATAGGGATGACCATTAAACCTCCTTTGATACGGTATCTTAGAGTGCCTATCACAACCTTAAAACTCAAGTTTGTAGATTGTATTCCACTCTTTGAAAATGTTAAATTCAATGTGAACTCTTGGCAAATTTGAAATCTATCTTATGCGGCTAGAATCAGTCTTATTATTTCAGTTTTGAATGGTTTGCATTTACATTGGACTTCACACGTTGTATTACCAAGGAGAATCACCAAGGAGATTGGTAGAATGACCAAAGCTTTCCTTTGGTCCGAACACACAGAATCGACCAAAGCAGCCAAGGTAAAATGGTGTGAGATCACATGTCCAAAGACACAAGGGGGACTGGTTATGACAATGATTTCTAATATGCAGAAAGTGTTGATGAGCAAAAAAATCTGGGGACTTGCTACGGACAAGGAAAGCCTGCAGACAAAATGGATGCATGTTGTTCACCTCCATGATAAAAATTTATAGCAGCTAGAACTATCCAAACAGTTCTCTTAGATGTTCAATGAACTATTGAAGATGAGGACATTGGTATATCCTTTCATTAAACATCGACTAAGGTATGGAAGAAATACTTGGATAGGGTATGATAATTGGCTTGAGGTCAGCCCTCATATAAACTTTCCAGCCATTGAGCACCTTCGGCTTAGACTCCCACTTAGCTTTAGAGTTACGTTTTTGATCCAAAATGGGGATGAAATCGAACCTTTTGAGGTTACTCTGCACTAGCTGCACACCTTCCATAATTGGGAGGTCGACGAGATCCTATGGACTCCTCATTCTCGTGGTCTGTTTCACAAATGCTTCCTGCCATCAATTATATATTCAGAATTAAATCAACCCCATATTAGAAATTAATTCAAATTTTAGAATTGTTTAAATTCTTTTAGAATAGATCTTAGATTATCTTAAGAATTAGTTTGATTTGTCACATGTTTAACAAGGTTATTTAGTTGTCAAAATCTTTCAGAAGTTAGTAAGTTGTTGAGTCATGATAATAGTAGTGAGTACTTTTTATTAATACTTTTGCAACCCATAGTGTCCACTATGCGTAAACTTTATATAAGGCCTTGTTCTGATGATTTAATTGATGTGTATGAGTTAATATCATTCCCTTTTATCTCATTGTTCTCATCTTCTATGCTCACTTTTCTTATTTTTAACAATTGTCGCGATATTGCTATCCTCCCTAAAGTAGCATTCACCGCCACCGTATATATATGCTCTGGAAGGAAAGAAACAATAGACTGCACAAACAAATTGACGAAGACAAGCATCAATTGGCGACTAAAATCATCAACTGGATTCGGGCTATTCTTATTTTCAAACGAGTTGACCTCAAACTACCTCCCCACTTGAAAGCTAAATGGTACTTATGAATTGAAGTAGAACAAGTCCTGTCTTGATTGTTTATAAGCAATTCATACTGATATCCTAGGAGAAACTAACGCTGATGAGATAGACTAGAGATCTTAAATTTCTTTGTATTCATTTCAATGGTGTAGTCTTGTCATAGCTTTTGCTATAACTTAATATATCTTTATTCATTTTAAAAAAAGAAAATAAGAGAGACGGTAATGGACTTATACCACCTT
Source organism: Erythroxylum cataractarum (assembly GCA_024703695.1). Classification (NCBI taxonomy): domain Eukaryota; kingdom Viridiplantae; phylum Streptophyta; class Magnoliopsida; order Malpighiales; family Erythroxylaceae; genus Erythroxylum; species Erythroxylum cataractarum. Next base: position 39,894,780 of record JANJEY010000008.1, on the reverse strand, counting down.
ATAGTTTTAAAACATTTTTAAAAAGCTTCTTAATCTTTAAAGTTATATAAAAATTTATTTGCAATTTTCAATTCTTAGATTTCTGTTTTAAAATAACTATAAAACATATGTAATATAAACATCAAACGTAGATTAATCAATTTTGCTAATATAATAATCCAACTCAACTAATTCAACTTATCTTTTAAACTCAACTTAAACGAATTAAATTAAATTTAAATTAATAATTTGAGGTCACTATGATAAATTATTTATCATGAATTCAATTATTTTAAATTCGAGTTTAAGAACTAGAATGAATATCATATAGATAGTATTTGATTAGTCCACATTTAATGTTTATAAATTTCATCATTATTTTTATGAATTCTAATTAAAAGAAACTAAAAATTTGAAAGAAAATTTTCAAAACTATTGTAGATTAAAAAGATTTTATAAAATTTCTTAAACTAGTTGATAAGTTTATTCCTTTTACCGTAAGATAGTAGTACTTTAGATTACCATTTAGAAATGCTTGCGATTACCAGTTTTGCCTGTAAGCAATTTACCAAGATTACCTCTTTATATATATTTATATATATAGATAGGTAGACTACGAGATGTCTTAAGAGGGTCTCAATTATGGGAAGACATTTTTAAATCATCAACTCTCAGACTAATTCTCGCTCGCACCAAACATTTTTTTTTTCGTAAATAGAACTAGCGCGGTAGACGAGGTAATTCACTATTGCGCGTCGCGGGGATGAGCTCCTGAAGAAACTCCGGAGGGTCCATAACCTGTTTATATTTGAGATCAAGATATATACAGCTTAAAATAACTACACAAGACCTACTAGGAAGATAATCCTTGATTACCCAGAAACGAAGTACATAACCTGCACTACTTAAAAATGCAATCAACTGGTTAAAAGAACAAAATAGAGCCCCGTTTCTGATTGCATTTGATAAATAAAATAATAGAGCCCCAAACTTCGTAACCTAGCCAGACTCACTGAGTCTAAACCTCTGTAGCCCGACCTTGTAACCCAGGGTTTTTATATCCTGTTGGACTCGTGCTTGGAAATCACTGTAAGTGAAAGGCTTGTACTTCGAGCTTTCAATCACACCCCCTTCTGCTGGGAATACGAAATAACAGATTGAAAGTCGCTCTTCCCATTTGCTCAATTTCACCCTGTGCTTCACGCTCTTGTATTCGTCATTGCTTATTGCCTAACATGGTTTACAAACGTATTAAGCTCAAAGAGTATATATACATACTGTATAGAGAGAGAAAGAGAGAGACCTGCATCATGTCTCCAAGGTTGAGAATTAATGTATCAGTGATTGGTTTTACTTTGAGCCATTTGTCATCTTTGAGAAGTTCAAGTCCACCAACTTGGTCTTGGTTCAATATGGAAATCACTGAGCTGTCTGTATGTACATCCATACCCCATGCTTCTTCACTCGCCAGTGAGCATTGAGGATACCTGTAAACCCGAATGAATCCCGTGGATTCTGATAGATAAGACTTTGTCTGTTCTGGATTCAGATTGAGGTTTTTAGACATCACTGCAAATACTTTTGAGGTAATTCGAACTAGGTGCCTTCCATATTCTTCAAGCAAAACTCTGACATACATCATAAAGCAGGACAGCTATCAACCTTTACGAGTCATTTGAAAAAACGATAGCTTATTATACAGAGAGTCAGGAGATATGAAGCTGCATTCCTGACACTATTGAAGTTGTTCTCAATACCTTCTGCCAATAATGCCACATCTCTTACTTACATTGACTTTTCATTCTAAATTAAGTGAGAAGAAATTATGGATCTCATCCTCAAATGCATAAATTTCGGAATGCTATTCAATTAATCAAACAAGAAGCGTGCAACTTTATTAGGAAAACATCCCATCAGAAGAAGGAAATCGCAGTGACATCACAAGGAAAACAGCACGTGAAGAAGGGACGCAATTGACAAGGAACAAAATTGCTCTATTTTCTGGTACCTTCTTGTCGACTAGTCAATCACGAATAATTGAAAACCCCATGTTCATAAACACCCTTCAGAACAGTTTATAATATAAAAGAACAAGCAAAACATATAACCCATTTCTGATTTGTTACCTAAAAGTAGCATTAAAGAAAAAATCAATTATTTGCATTTGGTAAGGGGTTGTCAAATTTTGACATTAACCGGGAGGCAAGGCATACTACAACATAAGGGACTTATGATTACATTTTTTTTAAACGTCACTAAAATGTTAGTTTTAGCAACAATTTAAAAATTCGTAATCATAAGTCAAATATTTTGGGATGTTTTTTAAATTGTCACTAAATATATACATTTTACGATTAATGAGAATCGTCGTAAAAAGAGTAATATTTTGCAATGGGTCACCATTTTTGGTAACAACCATTTTTGGTAAGGAGTCTGCCATCAAAATCATCTTATAATGATAGTCTTAATTTATAATAAAGAAGGAAACACTTAATCGAGAAAAATATAGAAAAAAAATTAAAAAAAGATGTCAAATAAAAACATACAAATCTATATACATGCATATAATTTAAAACTTAAGTTTAATTAATACTTTTAACTTGAAAATTTTAAAATAATATTCATATAGCAAGTCAAAAGACATAAATTAGAAAGTAGATTTAAATAATTAAATTAGAAAATGAAATGACACCAAAATGTGGATAGTTTAGAGGTAGATAATTTAAATGTTTTAAATATTTTAGGGAGATACTTAAAATTTTACTAACGAGGATGAAAAAGTAGTTCAACAGTAAGCATCCAGCACATGCTTCAAAACTTCACATTCTTAGACTCTCTTCCCTCCCTTAACGGCTGTATATGTATAATATACATAGCACTTTTTTAAACCAATGAAATTTTGTTAGGTTAGACTTCACATGTATAATATTCATAATAGCATGTAAATTGTTTAATTGATGCTATGTTACATTTCACAAGTGGATTGGAGTTTCGATCATCCTGAAGTGTAAAGAAGTAGTGATGAGGATTGAAGGAACATATGAGGAACTCGGAATCTAAGTATAATGAAGTTCAGTGTCTGTAGGGAATCCGAACTCAGATGAAGGAACTCATAATTAATGGAACTTCAAATCTAAAGTACAAAATGTGCAAGATTAGATGGAGATCGACGAATAAAAAGAATGATATCATGCTATATATTTAGGAAGATTAACATTGGATGGTAAGTCCTTACCATGCATGCCCAATTATGTTTTTCTTTTTTTTTTTTTTGGGTTAGAAATTGGCTATTTCAGGTGGTGATTGGGAGAGGTGTGGTAGGGAGTGGGGAAAAGCCGAAAGGGTGGTGGGAAATGCGTGTGATTTTATTCTAAAACCCAAAAAAATAAAATGTCAAGTTGATTAGATTTTTTGTTTTGTTAAGTATACGTAAAACTGATATTTAAGGGAACAGGAATAGTGTAAGGTACTGCAAATGTTTCTATCGTCACTATTGATATAAAAATTGCGGAAGAAAAATGTTTGTGAAGCTGACGAGTGAGAACTTTCCGGACCATCCAATCAAGTACGTCTCTTCTCCGTCAATTTTAGCCACTCAAGAACTTGGTAAAATCTCAAAGGTCCACAACAGCAATCATCAACTGAAAAAAAAAAGAGGGAACAGCAAAAAAGGAGAATAGAAAAAGTGAACAGTTTTACCTGAAAGAATCAAGCTTTGTATGATCGCCTGCTTCTAGCTCAGATAGTTGACCAAGAGGAACATTAAGACCTTCCACCCAGTTCATGTTTTGGGGGCCTCTAGATAGGGCCGTACCGGATGGGGTTAAAGCAGGTGTGCCCCAGAAGTAGGACAGTGGAGTGGAGAAGAGCGATTGTTTGCGTTCAAAAGAGAGAGAGAAAAGATCTCTGGCATGGTCTTGAAGCTGGGTCAGAAGCGTTAATGGAACTCCATGGTTGACCAAACGAAACAGTCCCCAATCTTTGCAAGCTTCTCCAATCTTTTCTGGGTTTGGCCTCTCAAGATCTATTATAGGTACAACATCATCATCTTCTTCGATATCTTTCGGGGTTTCTTCAAGAACAACATTACGGTCGGCTGTGTTTTGGTCGCGAAAGATGGGGGGTAAAGAGTCGACTTTCATTTTACCAAGTTTTCAGGGCCTTCTTGTAGTAATCAGCCAAAGCAGCCAGCTATATTTATATATGATATGGAGAGTGCTTATAATGTAGGTTGATGGATTATTTTTTTAATTAAGGATAGTCCCACCATATCAGAAAAATCTAGTACAAATTAAATATTATTCAGTCTCATCTCACCAGTTCAACGTATTAATGAGGTCTGGCACATGAAAATTCAATAATTACTTGCGTGAGTTCGATGAGATAATCATAGAGTGAAATAAATACCCCAAGTATTATTCGACCTGGGGTCACTTGTTGGAAATGATAGAAGATTTGGTGTCGATTAACGTGTAAATTCAAGGCAAAATACCATGTATCTAAGCAAACTTTATGATGCATTCTAGGAGCAGGGCCTTCTGGTCTTATGTAGACAAGTTCCCACGTGGGAACATTGGACTGTCTGGATGACCCATTTGCCTCGGGTCAGATCAATGAAGGGTCGTTATTCTTGAGGCAGAGGGCTGGGGGTTTCAGTACAAAGCTGCAACTATGTCTACTTGATGTTGTTTATTCTTTTCTTTTCTTTTACGAGCTTTACATTGCATATGGAGGAGACATGGATCTTGGAATATACGATATAACCACAAGTTTAAAAAGATACTATATAACACTAACCCTAGAACTTCGAGTCGTCTTAATGCGTTGGACCAATTCTTTTATTTCTGACGTTCAGCTCGTTTGTAAATCTATGCGATGGTGGCGATGGAACCTTTTGGGAAAATTCATTGAGGATTGAATTCCGAAACGGCACTAACTTAGTCTCTTTTCCTTAATTATAGTGCTTAATGCCTAAGCAGGTTCCTTTAATCACCAAGGAACCATTAGCTACAGATGGAAGAAGTGACAATGGAATATGGGGCTTTATTCTTATTCTTCGTTTTCTAATCACTATAATTTAACCCTAATTTCGTAATCACTATCCTCTAGATAGGCTTTAAATAAGTTATCGGATTTCCATAACTCCTTAATATATATTTTAGTAAATCACTTGTCAAATTGATGATTGAGGACTCCACCCCAACAATTATTTGAGCCTCTAATGCACAACAAACCCAACTCCTAACACTTAAAAAAAATATAGTTTTTAAATCTCCAATACATAACAAACCCAGCTGCTTGTACTTAAAAATATTTAAGAAGTCCTTATACAGATTCAAACTCAAGCCTCCAGTATATATATGAAAGCTCTCAAGTCCCCATAAAACTAGTCGTTGGACGCTCTTGGGTGACTTCTGAGCCTTTGAGAAACTAAATAAAGATTTGAATGAATGAAGTGATATGTATAAATACATACATATATATATACCTATACCTATACCTATACCTATATCTCATAAAGGAAACTAAGAGTCAATTTCAAGAGGTCTTGGAATCCTTGCACGCTTTAGATTCCCTTGGATGAGTCTAGAAATGTGGCGAATAAAGGACAAGACATTCATTGTTGGGGAATTTGTCGTGACAAAGCATAACACTAATGGTCCGACGGCTTTGTAATATAAAAACCGAGGAATCATTTATGAGTTATGAGAGATTAGAATGTGGAATATTTTTTACTTGGCAAAACGATATGCAAATTACTTGTTACCTTGGCATGTACTTTACCTGTCATGCTTATTAAGTATATATATACTAAGGACGAGTGGATAGACGTCGTCCATCTACTCCGTCCATTTAATCTGACGTTCAAATAACGATTATGATTTTAAACCAACACTCTCTCGAATGTTCTTTTATCACTTGTTATCTGTCATTCTTCTTCAACGATCTCCTATGCCTCTCAATTCCATTATTTAATCTAACAGTTATCCTTTTTTCTCCCTTCCTCTTTGAAAGTTCTAGATATTTTCTGTCATTCTTATTCTTATTATATTAAACAGCCTACAAACATAGCGGTTTCTCTCACTGCGTCTTCTCTTAAATTTTGTGATTTTCTATGCTTTTTCTTCGATCTTCTTCCATATTACGTCCTTTTTCATGTTCTCCTCTATGGGTTTCTTTAATTTGTTTGTTGATCTAATCTTTGGTGGTCAGTCTCTTGATCTTTCCCGTCAATGGCCACTAAAGATCCTAGAGAGAGAAAGCTAGAGGAGAAAGTAAAGTGAGTCACTTGATAGCGAATTGTATCAGTAAATTTTTCTTCTTTTTTTGTTTTTTTCTAAGACTGCTCATGGGTTCGATCAAATACATGATCTAGGCAACAATTGTTGGAGGTTTTCGTTTAGCTCCGATTGTTCCAATTTTTTGCTTTCAAACGGTCGATCTGTGAAGACTCTTTTCTGAGTTTTTTTGTTATCCGTGTTTATATTTTATTTAGTTTAGTTTCTTTGATGATCGGTTCGATTATTTTGTAGTGATTTTTTTGAAGTTCCTTTTCATGATCGGGCTGCTGGTGGTTGGTAGCTGAGGTCTGAGCCCTAATTTTTTTATCTTCTTTTTATGCTTTTGAAATTTATATAAAATTTCTTTACTTTTTGCTTGGGTCAATGTTTGTGTACTTCACGACAGTTCTAGGTTAATTCAATTAATTGTTTAGATACTTTTAGTTTTTGATTCTTTGCTTAAGATGCTACTATGGGTTATTTAGAGCAGTGGAATGGAGAAAAGAAGCCGCATCTCCCAAGTGGAATGATAAGATGCATGTGTGATATTTGGTTTTAGCTACATTTGCGTTGTCTTGTTTTTAGGTTGTGATAAGTCTGGATATTTTTCGTTTTGCTTTAAAGGATGCAGCTTTAGCTTTAGCTTCAGTTATATATTTGATTTTATGCAGGATTTCGTACATGCAACATGTTAATTATGATTTCATGATCCCTGTAGCTTGATATGTTTAATTTTGTAGATGTCAAATATTACGGATTGGGCATTTTTTAAAAAGGATATGATAAAAGTTTTGGTTTTATTGGTTAACTGAGTTTCCATAAATGGTCTGATCAGATACCTATTCGTGATACGCGAACTTGCATTTTTTTTTTAGTTTTACATGGTTTTGTATCCTTACACGCGTTAGTTAATATGCGAAGGCAGTTTATATGCTTTTCATTTTCTTTCATAGCTTATTTGTATTTTCGCAAACATGTCTATGTATTAGTTTAATACTGTGAAGACATGTTGTAGAATTTGATTTTGTTGATTAAACTGCTTTTCGCAAGGAGTAAACTTTTTGGCTTATTTTTCTGTACTTGTGCCGGATATATACATTCTAAAGTATATTACTAATCTTATTACAGGATGCTTGATGGATATTGAGAAAATCTAGTGGTATGTGATTTGCATGGGAAAAAAAATCGATGATGGTTAAGGAGACTTCATTGGAGTACATTCACGTCATATGGTTTCAAGGCAAGAGTTGGGTTCC
>JANJEY010000008.1:39737303-39753360 GCA_024703695.1 Erythroxylum cataractarum | reverse complement strand
CATGGTATAACATAATCAAAATCATCATGCATTATCAAATTCCCACAACATCAATTAAAAATTTATGCATTCAACAGATATGCATACACATAGGTAAGAATTTGCCTAATCACACAAAACTATGAATACATTACCCACTTAATTTGCTTGCAAAAATCCAAGTCAAGGTCGTCTTTCCCCTTGCTCTTAGGTAGGCTTCTCTTGGTTCCCTAAAACAAACCAAGTCTCATTCAATAGGAATCCAATAGAAAATCTCACAATGCAAAATCACTAAAATTGATTTTAGAATGCTTAAACCCAATCATTTTCTAAACTCCTTGAACTAAAATCCTTTCAAAAATCCAAAAATTCTAAAATGATCTTACCTTCATTCTTCACCAAATGAAGGGATCTTTAGCTCAAAGGAAAGCTCTTCTCTTCCTCTTCCTTTTTCCTCTCTTGAACAACTCTAAAATCTCTTTTGAAGACTAAGAAAAGTTAAACCCTAGCTTGTTTTCTGTTCTTTCTCTCCTTCTCTTTTTCTCTTCGTATTTCTCTCTCTTCTTCATGACACTCTCTCTTTTTCTCTTCAAACCACCAAACTCTCTTTCTCTTTCTTTCTCATTTTTGTTATCCTCCCCTTCTATACCTCCATTCATGTTTTTTTTTCATTTAAAAGTATAACAACACTTCTTCTTCCATTATGCCCTTAATCATTGAGAATTGTCCAATTTATCCTTCCATTTATGCGTTGTCTTTTATGCTTAAGTGTCTTTCCCACATTCCCCTTTGACATTCTGACATTACACTTCCTTCTAGAAAAATGTTTCCCACTATCTTAAGTTTCTAAAGATATCAAAATAATTCAATTTGGTTTAGAAGTTTGAAAGTATTGCCCCCAACATTTTTGGAACTGCTCTTTTCCAAAACAATATACTATACACGACTTAAGACAGTGGGGAACATTATTGTCTTCTCCATTCTATCATCTAAAGGGTTAAAAATAGAGCAGACGATAGGTATAGTTGAAACCAAATGAAAAAGAAGACAAATGGGAAAAAGCATATGAATTGGGAAAATTGCTATAACTTTCCCTACAAATATCAAATTAGGGTGTTCTATGGATGGTTCAAAAGAGAACTTAAAGATCTACAACTTTTATGAGACCTTGAAGACAAATTCTATCTTCTAGAGGTCAAAAATTGAGTAGACAATAGGTACAGATGAAACTAAATGAAAAAGTAGACAAATCGAGAATAGTAGACAAATCGGTAAAATTGCTATAGCATTCCCTATAGATATCGAATTAGGGTGTTATTTAGATGGTTCAAAAGAGAACTTCAAGATCTACAACTTTCATGAAGACCTCAAAGACAGATTCTATGGTTTGAAGGATCAAAAATGAACCAGACGATAATATACAGAAGGTCAAACATAGAAGAAACAGAAGGTCAAACATAGATGATATGATGTCATCACAAACGATATGATATCATCATAGACAATACACATCATCACAGATGATACATGTCAACACAGACGATACATGTCATCACAGACGATACATGTTAGCATAGACGATACATTTTACAAACAAAACATTTTATACATTTTCTAGAAGACACCTTTCTCTAGCCTAGATCAATCCTGAATTTCCCTTGAATTTAAAACAGGAATTTTATATTCATCCATCAATGTACTCCTCCCAGTTTTGAAGTTCATGACAACTTTTGAGATTCTTAAAAACAAAATTTAAATTTGATATCTTCATAAGAAATTCAACCATATGTTTCTAGTTTAATCCAAATCAACAATCATCTAGTTTGGATAACTAGAGAAAAATTTGTGGCTAAAAGACTGAAGCATACTTTGTGAACATTTTTCAGATCAACCACCCATTTTGTTTCACAATCTTTCCCTAACACAACTCATACCAAGATCATCTTTTCTAATTCATTTACTCCTCATTCTCAACTCCATTTCAATTCAATATCATCCATATGAAAATATAGTCCATGATTAATCATGAACACGAATAACAGAACATGCACACATATACACATTCTTCATCAGCTTACGACATATATTCGACTTCATTTTTTCTTTCATTTTACTTCTAACTTTCACCTTAATTCAAAATCTCTTATCCACCAAATCAACTAATCAAAATATAAATTTATCCACGGTTCTCATTCACTAATTTTCTTTTGTCTATCATTTCTAATTCAAGAATTTTCATCTTTTGTTCTTTACTCATGACTAATCACTAAAATTTCTCATTCAATAGTTCTAACTTCTAAGAAACGTTTAGGGTCCAACAAATAGTGTTACCAAAAATCCACTCGTGTAGTTGGATACTTTACATCAAACAAAATACATACATTCTCAGTAGCATACTCTACCTCTTATGCTTGAGTTTCCACTAGGGATATGACTCCAATATTCATTTTTTTATTCATTATAGATTCATTTCTATTTGGTTCTTTCCTTGATCATTCTTAATATAGAGTATCTGATCTGCTTAATCTAATTTAGTAAAATTCTTTTTTAAAAGAAGATTCCTTACTACTATCATCTATACTATTCATGCAATCTTTACTAATTATCTGTTATCATCATCACATTATTGGCCATCCTTAATACCTCAAGAGGACCGATTTCTATCGTTCTTACAATGTCCTTCATTCTAATTACCAAAACTCAATGAAGTAGTAACCATAACTATCGCCGCATATGCTTAGATGAGTATCATTAAATTTATCCTATTTTATCTACATATTTATTTCTATTAATTCACCAATTTATATCTTACCCAATTGATACTTTGATCTCCATTGATCCCAGACAATATCTTTCTCCTTATCTTTAAGTTCATTACTCATTGTAACATCATCAGTAATCTCAATTCCATTAATATCTTCTCGTACCAGATCATAACTCTTATCAGTGCAATTAAACAATCATTTTAACTTCCTAGTTCAACCTTTCAATTCCACTTTGCTTGTACACCTTGAATCTTGTCATTTCCACCTATGTCTCTATTTCTTCTCGGTCAATTCGCAAAAATCTTTTCAAATCCACATTAATTCAAATGCATATACATAACAAAATTTCATCACCATATTCACTAACATAGCCACAAATATTGCATCTATTTCTAACATATCGGTCTACGTAGTATTCCCTTATTTCTACACACCCACAACTTTTCATTTTCTCACATTTTGATAGATCATCTGTAGGGTCCGTGAACTCTGGCCACGCGACCACTACAGTAGAGCCCGGCCTCTACCACCAACACTCCAGGTATTGTCCTCTTTGGTCAAGGGTGAGCCACTGCTCGAACCCAAGACCTCAAGATTTTGCTGTTCTTTAAGAACACGCCTCTTTCATTTCCCGGCCAGCTCATCTCCAAATTTCAATGGCTCGTCATATTAATTTCTAGAATCATATGCCTAATCTTTCGTAGCCATTTGACAGTCATTTCAGTCCTACACAATCAATCAGTCCGCCACTCGGAAAATTTCCGGTCTGGACATTTTCTCCCAAATTTCCCAAAAAATTTCCGAAGAGTCGCTATCAATTGGCAGTCACTCAAATACTGTTCCAACTCAATAATTAAACGCAATTATTCCTCAATTCTCATTAACTCATAATCAAATCTAATTATCTCAAAATTTCACAATTCATATCATATTCACAATCAAAAGCCGGGAAATTGTCATGAATGCATTTACTTACATGTGCATGTGCCAAATGACTCAGTCCTCGACAATTAGAGGCCAATTGAATGTTTACATTTCAAATATGCAAATGCAACAACCTAGCCTATCCCAATTTACCAGTTTACCCTTCCCATCGGGGACGGGATGTTACAAAGATAACCCAAGGGGCAGGTTTTTTTCTACCAATTGTGGCCCTTCCTTCATCACCCCCATGAGGATAGTCTACAGGGTTCATAAATACTCCTCTTACTATAGGACGTTTACCTAGCCAACATTTAGAGCTAGCTCAACCTAAACTTTTTTGGTTCACCCCAGCATTCCCTACTTGTCCGACTATTGCTGAGTAGTTTTTAGATATTAAATGAACCTCTCCAAATGGTAATTTTAATGTGGCCGATTTTTCCTCTTTTGCAATCAGTTTTGCTACAGCACCTACCACTCTAGCTAATTGTCCACCCTTTCTAAGTGTGATTTCTATGTTATGTATGGTCGTGCCTAAAGGCATATCGGTTGAAGTAGATTCTTCTTTTTAATCAACCAAAACCTCTTCCCAAACTATACAAGCTTCTTCCAAAACATATGGCTTTCTAGGTGTAGATGATGATATCTATATAGATGGATATTGCATAATGAAGTAAAGTACTACATGACTAGATATATAGGAATCCAAATCTACCGAATCAATCATGTTATGCTCTTCTACATCCTAGGTCTTCCCATTCCTTCATCTGGCTTATGTTCTTCATGTAGCATTTAGACTGAATGACTCTATAAAATTACGTCACTACTTCCACATATTAGGGGTAACGTAGGAGACATCTCTATTTTCATTTTTCCCCGGTGGAATCTTTAGAATTCCAACTACTTAACTTTCAATTTGCCTTTGATCATCAACTGAAATGTGAATAACCCATCCTCCTCTCTTTGAAACAAGGGGTGCTTCTGGTTCTGTCGATGCTTGAAACAATTTTGTCTTCTCCATATTACTATATCTCTAGAGTCAATAATTTTATATGAGGAACTACTGGACTCAATCACTTGCTATTGTTACTCTTCAGTTTTCTGCTGAAGTCTTGATTTCTAGGTTTTGTCGTAAACCTAATTGGTGACTTCCAATTATGTATATCAATAGTTCAAATTGCACTCAAAGGTAGGACATTTTCTATTTTTATAGGAACTTCTGTACTAGAAATAATGGTATCTCTAATTATAGCCCCTCTGGGATGTAAAATATATCTCTTCTCACCATCCCCATAGTATATGAGAAAATGTATGCATTTCAATTAGGGTCGTATTCTATGGTTACGATCCTACCATATATGTCTTTTTTATTCCGTCAAAAATCGATTTTATGGTATAGACGCTTATGACCCCCCTTTATGCCTTACGGTAATGATTCCTCTAGCATTATGGTCTTTACCACAACGATACTGCCCATAGATCAAATTTTTTCGTGTATTAGATTTCACTTGACTGTCTACGGTTCCATTGCGTGTTCTTGGGGTAGAAGTTTTGTATAAATGTATCACCATGCTATTAAGTATTTTGATTCAAGTTCTTTTCTTTCTAAGAGGTGGAATAGAATAACCCGATTGAATCATAATGATTATACATCTGCAATGCATTGTATGTCCCATAATAGGTCTCCTTCTTCTACCCTTTCCTAGGAGTTATAGCGTTTCAAGGAAATTGGAGTGATAGGAGTGGCTAAGAGGTCACTGGAGTAGTTTGGTAGAATTTGGCTAAGTGATGATGGTGGAGGTGTTTGGTGCATAGGTTGTATTTTGGGCGATTTTGTGGAGAAATAAGGACTAACTCGGTTAAATGGTAAGAAGTGAAATTGAAGGTCGTTGAGTCAGCTTTCCAATGGTTTAAGTTTGACTCAATTTGGATGAGTGGTTTGGAAGATATGATTGATTTAGTATAGGTTTGTTAGACTAGGTGGTAGAATGAAATGTGTGTAGAAATTGAGTGTTTTTGGAGAACAATCAAACCCAAACTATAGCAATTAGTTTGTTATGAACCCAAACGATATTAACAAGTAAAATAAAGCAATAAAATAGAAATTTGAGTTGCAAAAACTTGAAGGGAAACTCTCACTCTTTTATCAATTCCCCAAATCTTACATATGGAAAAAAACTTGACTTAAATAAGCGAACAAAAGCTAGAAGAATGTGGATGACCACATGCAATCCAGCCACACATTCTTTATGACTCTAAATGACTATAAAACATACTTAATATTACTCATAACATCTATCATTGACTTGTCATTAAAAGAAAAAAACAACTAATTAAAAATAACACTAAATGAGCATTAAGTAGCTCTTATTCAATGCAAATTTAATGATAGAAAAAAGAGTTGAAACCTGGCTAATAAGTCACTCTATTGGGCAGCAGGTTGACTTCTCTTGGCCAGCCTTGGACTCTTTAATGAGCTGGGAATGAGCTTCATGTAAATCAAATTGGATTAAGGCTTTATAGTCCCCAAATGGTTTCCATAAGGCTGGAAACTTCATAAAACAACTCAGCCCAATTTCTTCTTTGATTTATTGATTAGTGGCTTCCTTTTCTACTCCAAGGCCCATTGCTTCAATATCTTCGATGGCTAACATGGATGATCCTCCATCATCCTCCCCATTTTCAAAGGCTTGAACATTTTCATTTGGAATAATTGCATCTTCGACATATTTTGCTAAGTCACTTACATTGAATGAATTTGAAACTCCATAGTGGCTTGGCAAATCTATCTGGTAGGCATTTTGGTGGGAAATCTTTCCTTCCTTAAGTAAACCCAAACTAAGTCATCTTCTTTAAATTCCACGAGTTTCTTCAACTTTGATCTGAACTTGTACTCTTCATTTTTCTTCATGATATGGACCTTGACCTTTTCGTGTAGCTTGACAATTTCCTGGGCCATATTTTCAGCTTAAAAGTTCGATGAAAAGCTAAATGTGACTTGATTTAAGGTAATAGGCACAAGAAGATTAGTACCATAAACAACTTCAAATGGAGATAAATTTGTAGTCTTATTGTTGGAACAATTGTAGGCAAACTCAGCATGTGCTAGCAAGTTGTCCCAATTCTTGATTCTTCCTTTCAGTAGACTCCTTAGAATATTCCCAAGACTCCTATTTACTACTTCGGTATGTCCATCAGTTTGTGGATGGAAAGAAGTACTAAATTTGAGTTTTTTTCCTAACCTACCCCACAAATGTCTCCAAAAATGACTAACAAAATTTTCATCCCCATCATTTACAATGCTTTTTGGAATTCCATGCAATTTTACAATTTTTTCAAAGTATAAATTCATGATATGGTACTAAACCTATAAACCACATCCATTATGGAATCAAAGTTTCTCCTTGTTCTAGGAAGACCAATGATAAAATCAATACTTACATCCTCCCATGGTGCATTAGGAGTCGACAAGGGCATGTATGGGCCATGGGCTGGACTTGTCATCTTGGATTGTTGGCATGTGTTGCATCCTCCTACAAGCTTAGTCACGTCTTTGAGCATTTTGGGCCAAAAAAATTTAGAATGGGTCAATTCATAAATCTTCTCTACCAAAATGGCTGGCTAGACCACCTCCATGCACTTCTCTCAAAATTGCTTCTCTAAGAGAACATTTTGGAACACAATAAGCATCAAGTTTAAACAAATAACCATTGTGAACCACATAATCTTGAAAACTACCTCCAGCCAATTTACACTTCTAAAAAATTTCCCTAAAATCATCATATTTCTTATACAACTCCTTAATATTATCAAAATCTATTACATGAGCATGCATGGAACTCAATAAATGATATTTCCTAGAAAGTGCATCTACTACAACATTGGTATGGCCGAACTTATGTTTGATCACAAAGTCAAAAGATTGCAAATATTCCATCCAACTAGCATAATTCCTATTCATTTGTGATTGTGTTTGTATATATTTCAAAGACTCATGATCAGTACACAACATAAATGAATTAGCAAGCAAATAGGAACATCAATGTCTAAGATCTCTAACCAATTCATAAAATTCTTGCTTATAAGCAGAATACTTCCTTTTAGCATCACGCAACTTTTCACTAAAAAATGCAATCAGTTTTCCTCCTTCACTTAAAACAACTCCTATTCTAACACCATTAGCATCACATTCTAATTCAAATGGAACATCAAAATTGGGCAGGGCAAGAACTGGGACCTTTGTCATCAAATTTTTAAGAGTATTAAAGGCAATTTTAGTTTGACTTGTCCACATGCAATCAGTAATCAGACTTGCAATTGAACTAAAATCCTTTCTAAACCTCCTGTAGAATGAACAAAACTCCTAACATCAAACAAACTCCTAGGAGTCGGCCAATCAACAATGGCTTGCACTTTAGAAGGATCCATACTTATTCCATCACTAGAAATAATGTAGCCCAGAAATGAACTAGATGAATCACAAAAATGACACTTCTCCACATTAGAATACAACTTCTCATTACCAAGCACTTTAAAAACTAACCTCAAATGCAGGACATGCTCATCTAAACTACCACTATACACCAGAATGTCATCAAAATAAACCACAACAAACTTAGTAAGAAATGAATTCAAAACCTCAATCATTTATCTCATAAAAGTAGAAGGAGAGTTAGAAAGTCCCATTGGCATAACCAACCATTCATATAAACCCTCCCTAGTTTTAAAAGCAGTTTTCCATTCATCACCCTCTTTCATTCTAATTTTATGAAACCCATTAGTAAGATCAAGTCTAGAAAATACCTTAGCTCCATGAAGCCGATCAAGCATGTCATCTAGCCTTGGGATTGGAAATCTATATTTGATGGTTATCTTGTTGACGACTCTTAAATCAATAACCATCCTCCATTTTCCATTCTTTTTAGGAACAACAAAGGCAGAACAACACATGGAGAAGTACTTGGTCAAATGAAACCTCTCTCTAACAACTCATCAACAAGTTTTTACAACTCATCATGCTCTTTTGGGTTCATTCTATAAGATTGCTTATGGGGTATGATAGCATTTTGGACAGTTTATTTCATGTTGGATTTTCCTTAAAGGAAGGAGTTCTTTAGGAGGCTCTTTTAGGAAAACAATACTAAACACAAGAATTAATTATTGTACCTCATGAGAAAGTGGCTTTTGGGGGCTCGGTTTGGCTTCTTCAAGGTCAAAGGGAATGTGTGATGGTAGGCTTTGGATAATCTCTTCCTTTTCTTCATTTGTCATCAAGGCTAAAGTTTGATCATCTCGACTTTTCTTCTTTCTTGCTCCTGGTGGCATAGGATTGAGTGTGAACTTTTTTCCTTTAAAGAACAAAGAATAAGTGTTGGCTCTTCCTTAGTGTTTCACATCTCTATCATACAACCATGGATGGCCTAAAAGCACATGACAAGCACTCATAGGAATTACATGACACCATATCTCATCAACTTGTTTGCCAATTAAAAATGGCACTAGACTTCTCCTATCATCCTTAATCTCATGCTTATTGTCTAACCACTTCAACTTATAAGGACTTGGAAGAGGTTCGATCCTTAAAGCTAACTTTTTCTACCATGTCAATTGGCACAACTTCCCTTTTAACAAACACCTAGAATAAAACAAAGACTTTCTTCTCCAATCACTCTCATTTTCTTCTCCACTCAGCATTCTAATAATCACAAGCATTTCTCCCTCTAACATACCATCACATTCGACATTTTCACAAGACTCAAAAACTTCATTATCATTTTCGGCCTCATCACAAACAAGCATTTCATTATGAATTTCTTCAATTTCTTCAATGGTCATGATGTTTCTATTTGGACATTCATATTGGAAATGTCTAAATCCTTTGCATTTGAAGCATCTCATTTAAGTTTTGGGTGATTTAGTATTTTGTGAAGGCAAGGCTTAGTTTGGTGTTGAATTTTGGCTAGAGGTGAATTTTTGTGGCGGAGTTGAATTGGTTAGTTTTGGTGGTGGAAATGAGGTAATTTGGTGTATTGGCATATGATGGAAGAAATCTTTCGATGGACAAATGTTTCAGGTTAGTTTCACATTGCAAGGCAGGCTTCTTGAGCTCATAGAAATGAACATAAGGATATAGACTTACCATGTTTCTAATCTCAATTTTGAGGCCTTTGAGAAATCTTGCATTGACAACAGCTTCTTCTTCTCTTAAATCAGACTTTAGCATGATCTGCTCAAACTCCATCGTATATTCTTCAAACGATTTTGTTCCTTATGTCAAGCTTATCATGTTGTCCAACATCTTTTGTCTATAAGGTGGAGGCAAAAATGTCTCATCCATCATCTCTTTAATCCTAGACCAAGTTGTGATTTTTGGCCTACCTTCTCTCGATCTCATCTATTGTACATTATCCCACCAAAGGGATGCATAACCTCTCAACTTTAATTGCACTAACTTTAGCTTATTTTCTTCACTCAACTCTTTCAACTCAAAAGTTCTCTCAATTGTATACACACACTCGAGATATACATCACTATCAATTTTGTCATGAAATTCTGGAAACTCAATCTTGAAATTGAAAATTTCATCTCTAGGAGGAGGGGTGTTTTGAGGCACATTTCTAATAGGGAACTGTGGGAGTGCCCCAATGGTTAGTTGTGGGAAAGTTGAACTTTGGAATGTGGTGGTCAGTTGTGATGGGTGTGATGAAACATTTGGAGGAAATTGTGGAGGAGTTTGGGAGAATGGATACGTGGTTGGTTGTACGATGGAAGAAGAAGAAAAGGGCAAATTGAAATTGTCTTCTTCTAGGTCTTGGCTTAAATTTTTAGGGATAAAGGAAGAAGAAGAAGGTGTTACCCTAACTCCCATAGACTCATAGGCTTCTTGTTTGGCTTTTAGGATAAGATTTTTGAGCCTTAACAACTCCATTTGGCGAAGGAGTTCTTCGTGAGAAAGTTATGATGTAAGGGACAACTCTTGAGAAACCATGGTGCAAGATAATGTGGTGGACGATGAAATAGGGGGTTGAACCATGTCTCTGATACCAAAATGATAGTGTTTCAAGGAGATTGGAGTGATTGGAGTGGCTAAGAGGTCACTAGAGTAGTTTGGCAGAATTTGGCTAAGTGATGGTGATGGAGGTGTTTGGTGCATAGACTATATTTTAGGCGATTTTGTGGAGAATCGTAAGAGATGCAATTGAAGGGCTTTGAGTCAGCTTTCCAATTGTTCAAGTTTGACTCAATTTGGATGTGTGGTTTGGAAGATATGATTGATTTACTACAGGTTGGTCAGACTAGGTGGTAGAATGAAATATGTGTAAAAATTGAGTGTTTTTGGAGAACAATCAAACCCAAACTATAGCAATTAGTTTGTTAAGAAACAAAACAAAATTAGCATGTAAAATAAAGCAACAAAACAGAAATTTGAGTTGCAAAAACTTGAAAGGAAACTCTCACTCTTTTATTAATTCCCCAAATCTTACATATGGAAAGAAACTTAACTTAAATAAGCAAACAAATGCTAGAGGAATGTGGATGACCACATGTAGTCTAGCCACACATTCTTTATGACTTCAAATGAATTTAAAACATACTTAATATGGCTCATAACATCTGTAATTAACTTGTCATTAAAAGAAAAAAATAGCTAATTAAAAATGACACTAAATGAGCATTAAGTAGCTCTTATTCAATGCAAATTTAATGATAGATAAGAAAGTTGAAACCTGGCCAATAAGTTACTCTATTGGGCAACAAGTTGAATTCTCTTGGCCAGCCTTCGACTCTTTGGATTGAGCTTCAATCAAATCAGATTGGATTAAGGCTTTATAGTCCCCAAATGGTTTCCATAACACCTAAAATTTCATAAAACAACTCAGCCCAATTTCTTATTTGATTTCTTGATCAGTGGCTTCCTTTTCTACTCCAAGGCCCATTGCTTCAATATCTTTGATGGCTAACATGGATGGTCCTTCATCAGGGAGTCGATGGCTATTCATAGCTATTGCCTTGACACTAAAGAAGAGTTCGACCCAATGCTTTATTTCCAGCCTAGTTGATCCTGATTCGACATTAAAAGTATATTAATTTTTTCCCAATAATCAAATACTTTTGTATATAAATATTGCATATTTGATTCCATCCATATATCTATTTTCTTCCCTATGATTTCTAGTCTCAATAAGAATGTTAGTTCATAGTGTTCATATGTTATGATATGAATACACCACACCAATTCGTTATGTATGGATGATGAGATTCCATTCATACAGAGCCAATTCCAATAGACTTATTGGAAGGTTCCATTGGTGTGCATCCAGTAGGGATTGAACTTACAAGGTTTTTTAAAATAGAATGAAAGGACAAAAATGTGTTCAGGAAGGCTTAATTACTGAACCACTTTCCTATAGTATTCTCCAAATTTGTTTAGATAAGAAAGATCTGGTTTTATATTATGTTTTAGGAAACATCCAACGTAGTTTTTTTCAACTTAAACATTCCTTTCATTTCATAGGGATACACGACAAGATTTCAAAATGAAAATAAATTCATTTTCTTCAAAAAAGAAGTATGTATATTCAGATTTAAGGAATGACAACTATGAAAATAAGAGCCTCTATTCTTAAATTTTGTGAAAAATGTCAACTGATACGTAGATGGGGATGAATTATAGTAATTTGTTCCAACTCGAGACATAACAAAGACAAGGATAATCTTTCTACACGAGCTCTCTAAAAGTTCCCATGTACAAAACAAAGAGTTACGTTGACATGAAATAGATATATCCATAGAAATCATACTTGGAAAGGGTGGACAATTAGCTAGAGTAGCAGGTGTTGTAGCAAAACTGATTGCAAAAGAGGGGAAATCGACCACATGACTAAAAAACCAAAAATATATAACAAAAACATACAAACATAAACATATAATAAGCATATTAAAAAGACATATAAAAAACAGAAACATATGAAGAGGAATACTTTTATATTATAGAATAAAAAAATAGAAAATGAATCTATCTATCAGAAAAGAGGAGATCCTATGAAAAATGTAACCGATTCTTTCATTTCCTTGGGTCACTGGCTATTTTTTGGGAGTTTCGGGTTTGATATTGATAAATCTAAGCGTAGTACTTGGTGTATTGATTTTTTTTACAAAGGGAGTGTGTGCGGGTTTTTTATTTAAAGAATAGGATGGATTGAACTAGCTGCACTTTTTGTCGTTTAAACTAATAAAGAAAAGTTGCACAATCCTGCGAATTACTTCTTAATAAATTAAGAAATCATCTTTAAGAACCATAGCAGCTCGTGATTTATTGGTAAATATACTTTGATTCTCTATCAACCAATAAGGTAGGATCATTAACATGGTTAAAGCTAAACTATTTGAAGTTCAGACAGAGCAAGGTACTCTTTCTACTACTATGTTAATAGTTAATACATAAATGGTTTCAAAATGAGTAGTGCTTTAAAGGCAATTACCTTTAGCATTTTTGTACAAACTTTATTTTGATTAATAAAGTGAAAGGCAATTTTTCATTAATTTGATGTTTATTTATATATGAATTTATGTCGATCTTAAATCGAATCAATGAAGTCTATGATACAAAACAGAGTATGAAGGGAATCATGATGGGATCATAATAATGAGATTCCTATCATGTGTAATTATGTTAGTATCTAAGTTATCCCTAGTCATAAGATTAATAAGAAGATTAATAAAATAGGACATTATTAATCCCAATAGACTAGCACATGTTATACTCCTTGATTTGATCAAGTAGTGGATCTCACAAACTATAAGCATGAGATGTTTACAGTTAACATGTGAATGCTTACTAGGAGTGGTAAGTACATTGGATGACCCGTTATGAGATTATCATATGGATGATCTATCAAATGTCAATGATTAATCTCATCATAGCAATGCTGCAAATAACCTTAGACTTAAGGTACTCAAAGGTATCTTGGATACTGATCCTATGCTTTGGCATCATTCTTTGTTGCCTCAATAAGAGGTCACTTATAGGGTGGTGATTGGGCATAGCTATTCATACTCGAAGGTAATTGGGTAACTAATAAAAGATTCACCACTTCTTATAGAAGGAGATGATACCCACAAGCTCTTATAGGTGTCATTACTTAGGAGTCTCTAGCCAAAGTAGTTATCTGTCATGAAGAGAGTCTTCAATGACACATAGAGTAATGAGATCTCGGGAAAAAAACTAACATCACTTGGACTAGATGTGACATAGTCAGTCTAGTAGGAGTTGACACATAGCCTATACTCTAAACCAAGTAGGGTATAGAATGGTGAAAGGATGAATTGCACAGTAATTGTCTATGGAAATATTCGTAAGTTGGATAATTAACTATTAAAGAATTCCTATGTTAATCCACTTATATTCTAGTAAATTGACATCATAAAATCCTTCATTGTTTGAATTAAGAGTTAATTCAAGTGGCATGAAACCATCCATGATTTTCTCATATTAAGAGTTAATTTAAGTGCCTAGAATAATCGGGAACCTAAGGGTCACACGCATAAATCATATGGAAAACAAAGTGTGCATGGCTATCATTGAAGTAGGTCATGATCGTGGCTTATATATGACAGATGATGCATAAGTGGGTTCTTCACTTATGTACGCCTGTACTAAGAAGTTAAAACACACTCAAATGAGAGGGTAAGGGGTTCATAAGTGTTCTAGAGTTAGAGAAAAGTAGTCTTGAGTCTTGTTCATACAATTTATGCAATTGTTCCATGAATCTAATTGCATACAACATAATCTTGATTTATCTCTCCATTTGAGCATCTACTTCAATTCATCTTGAAATGTCATGTTCTTACAATCTGTGTATGCATGCATCTAAGATTCAAAATTTTGGAGTTTCGTAGGGTTGGAATTTAGATTCTGACACTTCTACTACCTTTTTGTGCATGTGATGCATGAATCCATAGCTCCCTAACACATGGATAGACTAGAGATGGTTCTAGACTCAACCAAAAATTTTTTGGAAAATTTTTTAGAACTTCAAAAAGCTACGAAATGAGTCTAAACAAACTTTAAAAGACTTGAAATGTACTTTGAGGAATTAGGTGACACTTTTCAATAAAATCCGAATGATTTTTGGATGAATAGTGAATCTAGGTGAATAATATTTTTAAATGAATAGTGAATCTGGTTGAATAGTGATTTTGGGAACCCAAACTTGAAAATTTGAAACATACCAAGAATAGGGATTAGAGTTTAATGATACTAAAACATTAAATTTGATTTGTTGAGTTATATGTTAGATTTGGATTTGATGGTGTAAATTACACCCTTTTGATGTAATATCAAGGTTTTATTACATTGGAAGCAATTAGGAGAAGAAAATCAAGAAAACTTATTATTTAAAGCCTTGGTCAAACTTGGTCAAAAATGAGATCTATTGCCTAAACTGTTTTATTTGGTCATTTGGTGATGCAAGATTAATGAATGACATTAGGAAGTTAGTTTATTGATGAAAGAATGGAAGAAAAACCATGGAAATGATTAGATGAGTTTTCAGCCAAGGTTAGAGTTTTTTTAATGTGTTATGATCCAAAATACTATTTTCATGTTTTATGACGTTCATAGCATTATTTTGATTCTAATGAGTAAAGAAATAAAAATAATTAATTTGGAATTGGTTTTGGTTGAAATTTGACCTAGGGTGCTAGATTTTGTAAAAAAAAAATTGTTAATGATTTATGGCTTAAATATGTGTATTAATATGTCATGGGGGTGAATTTGGATTGCTTTTAAGTGTTAGAAATCAAATGCAATTGAATTGAATGAGTTTAATGTATAACGTGTTAAGTTTAGCCTTAAAGGCATTTTTAGTATAAAAATATGGTTATGAACTAATAACCATGGGAGTGTGATTAAGGATGTCGAGTGTATTTGGAAAGTAATAAAGTTAACATGATTTATGGTATATTTAATTGAAAAATGTATTAAGGAGTTGAATGTATTGGTATTAGGTTTTCAGATCGAAAAACGAAACCAACTGAAGGGTTTTGAGGTGATGAAAAGGAAACTAGCAAGTTATAAGTGTAGTTTAACTATTTTATACGACTTAATTCTTTGTAAAAGAATTAATGACATGTGAGTGTTCTTTAAATTGAGTTTATGCAAATGGTTTTTATTTGATCATGAAATGAATATTTATACTGAGTTTTATGAAAATGATATTTTACAAGTGAATATTGCTAGCATAAGTATACTTTGGCAATATATGAGTTCTAAATTGAAAGTTAAATTTTATATGATTGGATGTTACGTTGAAATAATTCAATTATGAATCCTCCCATACTTAATTTAGAAATTAAGATGAGTCGTAAATGTAAGAGTTGCTTTTGCCTAT
>JANJEY010000008.1:39550630-39561852 GCA_024703695.1 Erythroxylum cataractarum | reverse complement strand
TGACATAAGTCCCTCCCTACAACTCATGAATTAAGAATTATCACAGTAACAAGGTCTACTCGACATGAATTAGGAGTATAGTTTAAATTTTATAAGCTCATGCTAGATTTTTGGTAATGAGAAAGAAATGATGGATTAACTTTTTTAACCTTTGTCGTATTAAGTCAATGATAGTAATGGGACATTAAAGGTGAATTTCATAAACTTGTCTATTCTTTGGAATTAATTCATTAATTATGATGGCTTGTTTTTGTATAAATTGAAATATTGTTGTACACGGCTTTTGGTAGTTGTGTGAAGAATTGTAACTTTAAAATTTTTGTTTGCTTAGTTCAATTTGTAGTTGGATAAAGAATTTTAGACTTTGAATTTCATTTTATTAGGTCTTGATTAACTTGGCTCCAAAATTTGTTTGGTTAAATATCATGTTTGACATTGGAGAAGGTAAAGAGTGGTGCACAACATCCCATAAGGGGGTGTTCCTTCCTATGTGAGGGTGTTGTTTTTTATGTTTCTTTATAAAGCATAAATGTAGCAGTACATGATTTTATACACAATTTTAACATTCATGTAAGTAATCTTAATAACATTTGTAATGTGTGATGGTATTTTTTGTTTGAATTCATATCATTATTTTTAAGGAATTATGGTATAGTTTTACAAAGTCAAGGTATTGTTTATACCCACTAATTATATAGAAATATTAAATTTAAAATTGTTACTGATTTATTTGTCATGAGGGTTTGTTACTGTACAATAGTGTGGCATTGTATGTAAGGATCTATATATTGCTATAATGAAGGCTTAGTAATGTTTGCACTTATTTGTGGCACTAAAAATTATATATAATGTTTTTTTATTTAAAATGAGTGATGGTAATTTGTATATGGAAACTTGGTACTTTTTATAAGGACTCTTAATGTGGTTTTTTTTTTCATATGTTGTCTTTTCTCACCTATTTTAATTCAATTTATATAATGAATTATGTTTTCCCTCTAATGTTATTCTTGCCTCTGCCATTTTTAGTTATCTATAGTGAAAGGAATATGCTAGTGTATTGGACTCATTTAAAAAAAAATATTCTTCGTAGAAAGAGATTTTGAATTAGAATGTAGAAGGGATTTCAGAGAACTTTAGCAATTTCACCATACAATCGTGTTTTATACTTATGTGTAAATAAAGAAAAGAAACCGTAATGTGTGTGAAGTTATAATTAAACATGATTGACTACATAGGTGTGTGGTTAACCACGCATAAGAAAACCTATAATGGAAATGGTTTGTTATATGAGAGTGCACCAATCCATGTTATTTAAAATGTCCTTTTAAAAAATGATACGAACATGATTAGATACATGGACATGTATTAAACTGTTTTCACTTCTCTTTATCAAAAACATAGTTTACGATATAGACGTATACCAAACTGTATCTAAAATCATATGTCTTTAGATAAGTGAAGGTATTACTTATCTGTAATAAATAATGGTATTTCATATAAAAGGCTTGGAATGGGATGTATGAAATTCTAGTTAGTTTTTTTAGGAATAGTAGTATTTATTCTCAATAATGGTATTCCTATAATTAAGTCAAAGTGTTACTTATTTTTAATTGTGATAGTATTTTTTGTATATAACCATGATCTTTAATGTATTAGGTCGTAGTATAGTTTACACTTAGGCATAGTATTCTTTATATTCAATCATAATATTTTCATAATAAAGTAAAGGTATTACCTATTTGAGATAAATAATAATGTTCCTTAAAAATAGGTGTGGTATCGCATGTATTAAGTCATGATATAGTTTTTTCATAATGGTGGTCTTTCTTTCTACAAGATTTTGGTTTTTGCAATTTGGAGACATGTTATTTAAACATTTCATAGGAGGTATTTTAATTTGTGTTATTAATTATAATATTTAAGTATTGTCCTTATAAATTATTTTTCAAAATGTCTACTTTATAAAGAACTATAAGAAAGTGGAATATATGCTAATTGGTTCCTGAGTTCAATTTTCTTAATGCACCTAACAACCTTACGACTACATAATGAATTTAAATAATAATAAATTGGTATAAAAAGCTAGAATAATTGTCAGATAACTATCCACAACATAATCCTTATATTACAAACAATCGCTGAATGGTGTTTTATATCTATATTTATATTCAAAGTTTACTTACAGGAAGCATATATTTATGATGTAAGGAGTTAAAATCACTTGACATATCTCAATTATGGAGGCATTTTTAATCTTAGTTGACTCCTTGCTTTGCTATTCATATATGTCAACAATAATATATTACATGTTAAAAGGTGAAAACAATATATAAACATGAACCAACTATAATAAATGATCTAAGTGCTCGATCTCTATATTGAAATTCCAAGAGACAACATAAGTAAATACCACAAAAGTTACTTTGTTCAACAATAAAAAAGCATACGAACTCAAAATGTTAATAAATCTTTATAGTTCATCTAAATTTGTAATTAGAAATCTAGTTTTACTTTTAAAAAAAGATAAATATGATATTTTTCTCTCTTGTTCTCTATCCTTAGGTATTCTCTAGCATAAGAGATAAAATAACTTGGAATAGGAAGCTTTATCTTGCATTATAGACCCAAGACACCATCATCTGCCACAAGACATATGCCTACAACCCCAAATTGATTTTTTCAATAGGTTAAGCATAATGCAACGAGATCTTATATTGTGATATACAACACAAAAAGCATGATGCAACCCATAAAATCTCTACTTAAGTTCTTTTTAACATTATTCTTTACATTTTTGAAGTTGAATTATCATAATCTCTTATTCTTTCATTAAGATGCAACAACATCATTAATGATTATTCTAAGGTATTGGGATGAAAAACTGCAAACAAAAACATATCCAACTCCAAATCATTATCTATACCAGTTTCCTGCATTAGTGCCAATATAACCAAAAAAATGCACTTATCCCAGGTCATACATGCGTCAATTTCCATATTCAAATCTTTATTAATATTTCTTGCATACATGAAAATATTATGCAAGAAATCAATAAAATATAAGGTCTTGTTCACTTTTTCCCCTACCTTTTGGTTTATGTTTGCCTGAAAACACTAAAACATCGAATTTGATTCCATCATGACATTTATTATCCTTCCTTTCAAATACAAAGATGCTAATATTACTCACTATTAACATCGAGTCTATTATAAATCTACCTAGATGAACTTTAGGAACCATACTATCAAATAACAAAATCAACGAAAAGCTGCTATTTAAAATGCTTTGTTTTGAGGCCATAGGATATATGTCAAAAATAAGAATATTGTTAAGGAAAATTGAAATTAATTTCTTTCATCAGTTTGCATAGGGTGACCTACCATTTCTTAAAACATGAAAGGACATTGCTTAATGTCAAACCAAACGTAACATTTTGAACAACGTCATTATCAATAAACCTGTTGGAACATTTGAACAAAAAGAATGTAATATGTTAAATAATATAACATCAACATTAATTTTTTCCTAGGAAAATAATTACATTACCTCATTTTTAATCAGTTTTTCTTCAAAGGTATTTAACATACACATTTAAAAGTTTAAATTTCTCCTACAAAAGGTACATTTCTTACTAGGTGGCACAACTTCATAAGCTTAGGATCATTAATGCTCACATCTAGATCCCTCAATATGTTTACATTCTTATCCTAAAATTAAAAAATATCTTTATCAACTTGCTTCTAATCATATATTCGTACTTCCTCACTGATTCTTTCTCTTTGATCCTTCAAATGCTCATCATCAATGTCTTCTTGTGGCTACGCATTTGTCAATAGTGGATATATTACAACTAAAATGGTTAATTTCATTAAAACTGTAATCTAAATCTAACAAAAGGTTTTTCAATATATACCACTACCTCAAAATTGTTTTTCTTCATCTTCTCATTATTGTTTTCTCCTTTTGTTTCTTGATAGTCTTATCTTCATGTTTCTCTATCATTAATGTCTTGTCATGCCTTGGAATTCATCTTCCTTATCTTTCTCTATCATTAACATCTCCATATGCCTCAGGACTTACTCTTCTATATCTTCTTCATCTTTAAGTTCTCTTTATGTTTAAGGAAATCTTCTATTTGTAGTTGTCATTAACATGTCCTCACATCTCGGGACTAGTTATTTATTTATTTATATTATCATCAACAACAACAACAACATCTCCCAACATCTTAAGACTTCTTATATTCCATATAATTTCATTAAAATTTTAATAAAATTTCACTTTATGGTCATATACTAACCTAACAAGTTACTAATTACCTTTGCATCTACTACCTCCCACAAAGCCTTCCAATTACAACTCATCGTGATGCTTTGCAAAGTTATTGTCATTTGTAATCAAGCCTCTATATCTAAAATAATTAAAGATATTAATCAACTAAATTCTTCCCAAATAGTTTATTCAAATGTTAATATAAATTTTCAACATCATTACCTTTTATCTTCCCATACTTTAGCTCTAAGACCCTATCAACATCCAATGCCTTGTTGATATGATATTGTTCTAGGTTATAATCTTTACCATCTTCCCCTACTTAAAATTTTGATTCACACGAAGCCTTTCATGACAAAATATATGTAAAAAATTAAAAATCAAGTTAATTTTAATTAATTAGACATTTATACAAGTCTATATATTAGATGACAAAATTTAATTTTATAGGATGCATAACTCACCATGAATATAGTTAGGCATCAATCAATACAAATCATAATACCTTTGGCCTTTATGACTTGGTGGAATCTATAAGCATGCTTGAAAATATGGTTCAATATGAAATGTCTGCAACTAAGTTACTTTTAGTCATTAATATCAATTATAGCATCTATCAATAATATAATGGTACCATAATTGACATTTGGGCATAAAAAAACATCTAATACATATAGAAGGAATTTTTCCATATATATTCCTTTGTCCATGCACCCATTATTTTATCGAGTATCCACATAATCATGATTTGGTGATTATTAATGTAGTACTCCTCGTAAAAACTCATCACTTTTGCCTTATTATCTTTTGTGCATACTTATGTAGTTTGATTTAAAATCTACATATTCATGTAACAATATCACTATTAATATCCTCTACTTGATACTCTTTTATTCTTAATGACTAATTGTCTAGATCAAATTAATCACATGACCTGTAGTAGACATCCCTTCTTGCTTTAAACCTCTATATCTCTCAAAGTATACTAAATCTCATATCGATAATCCACTTTAGTTAATTTAGAGTAAGGCTTTCCATCAATTCTATGACCTTCTTTGAATAAAAATGCATTTCACAACTCTGTAAATACTCATGCAATATACTCATAATCAAATAACAGTAATATTAATTACCAAAAAAATATTAAATTAATTTAATTTGGTGCAACTATTATACCTTTTTTTTTCAACCCCACTTTATTAACTTACCCTATAGGTGACAACATCATCCATAACCTAAACTTTGAAGTTTCAAATCAAATTAAATTGAATTAAATAATCATCGTTATTAATTTTAAAA
This sequence comes from Erythroxylum cataractarum, assembly GCA_024703695.1. Classification (NCBI taxonomy): domain Eukaryota; kingdom Viridiplantae; phylum Streptophyta; class Magnoliopsida; order Malpighiales; family Erythroxylaceae; genus Erythroxylum; species Erythroxylum cataractarum. Next base: position 39,556,281 of record JANJEY010000008.1, on the reverse strand, counting down.
TACTACACGATTACCTTCCTTTTTGCATTTATAACTTTCTCCTCTCTTTCTTATAAAGGTATAGTGCTTTAATTATAACTTTTTCATTCTTTTATGGAATTGGACTATATATATATATATCAAGTTTCATTGATACCAAGTCAAAAACTATAATTATACATAACATCTATGAAAACCAAAACATATATACTAGTAAATCCACACTAAATAAGACTATAAGCTACATATTATTACTAGTATCATGAAAAATACAAATTAATAACACCCTATTGCCCCCTACTTAATGTCTGACCAATTAATTCAATTTGAACAAATACAACACCTTAGAAGTTATGTCTAAATGCATGTTTGCCGAAAGCTCTATATTTTAATTACTAGGAGCTTTAGGTATTGCTTTATATGGTTATAATTGACCAACATTCCATTTTGCAATATTAACCAATCAATCATATCCTACATCTTTAGAGATATTATACATTGGATTTCTTATTGCTTTTGCTGTCAAATCCCCGGTTATAGCTTCACATACATGGTTTCTAGATACCCATAGGGAAGCATATTACAATACTTGTATTATATAGATAAAATATAAACATATAATCTCTATAAAGGGAGAGAGAGAGAGGAAGATGAGAATGTGTTGCCTACTTATCAAATCTATTATTGAGTTGTTCGAACAAAGTCTATACACTAAAATACCTTATTGTTTAGGCATCTAAAATGCAATGGTTTGAGAGAATTAAGAGAAATTTTGGTTTTTTTTATTCTACTAGTCTAAAAGAATGAAAGAATAAGATGGCAAAAACTACATTCTAATGGATGATAAGAGTTATCTGTAGCTTCTTAAAGAAGCATTTTACAAAGAAAATTACTTCATTAAACTCAACTTGCATTCAAATATAACAAATATGGTTAACCATGTGGGCATGTAGTTAGCTTTATCTAAAAAAACTCTATATATAATGAACACAATCTAGTACACATATATATAGTGATCCATATCCTTCAAAGTGTCCCTTTAAATAATAAACATGAATTGTTACATATATGTCCATGTACTAAAAAAGTTCATTTATTTTTATCATAAACACACTTCGTAATATAAGCTTCTACTAAATCGTATCCAATACTGTATGTATTTAGATCAATGAAGGTTTTATATATAATGATTGATGTTATTTTTTATAAGTACATGTGGTATGGGATATTTATAGTCTTAGTATCTTGTGCATTTAGACATAGTGTTCTTTATACTAAATCATGGTATTCTCATATTAAAGTGAAGGTATTAAATATTTTTTATGTGTCAAAATATTTGTGTACGTAGGTGTGGTATTGAATCTATTGAGTCTTGGTTTAATGTATACTGAGGCATGCTATTCTTCCTCCTAAGTCATAGTAGGTGTTACTTATTTTTAATAAGTGGGGATACTTTTTGAACATAAACGTGATATTAAATACATAGAATCAGGGTATAGTGTACATTTAGACATGGTATTCTTTGTAATCAATCATGTTATTCCAATATTGTTACTTATTTTTAATGCATCATGATATTTTTAATATATAGATGTGTTATTAAATATGTTGAGTCTTGGTTTACTGTTTATTGAGGCATAGTATCTTCCTCCACAGTTATGGTATTCCCAATTAAAAAGTGTAGGTCTTACTTATTTTAATGAGTAAGGATATTTTTTATACATAGGTGTAGTATTGAATATATGGAGTTTTGGTATACTATGTATTAATTCATGAATTCTATGTGCTTAATCATGGTATTCATCTATTACAATGAATTTGTTTATTATATGTAATAAATGATGATATTTTTAATACATAGGTGTAATATGAGATTTCGAAAATAGCTTTTCTACTAATTAGGGGTAAGGTTGTGAATAACTGAACCTCTTTAGATCCTGTATAATAAAGAAATTTTTAATGGGTTGTTGTTGTTATTGTTGTTGTTATAAGTGTGATATGAGATGTATTTAGTCCTCATAAAAATTTATTAAGGTGTGATATTTTATCTTAGTTATGATATTTCTATGAATAAAGTGAAGGTGATGGTATTTTTTATTCATATGCATAGTATTGAACGTATGGACTCATAATATATTTTGTATTCAAGCATGGTACTACTTATGCTAATTTCCGGTATTCATATTTTAAAGTTATAGGGTCATTTATATGTTAGGAGTCAAGCGATGTATTTTGTACACTTTCTTAGTAAGATTTTTATTTCATGGTGGTGGTATTTTTAAAAAACCTTCTAATTTTTTCAATGTAGAGAAGTGGTATTTAAATATTTAACTCAAGGTTTTCGAGTTTTTAGTTATAATATTTAACATAAGAAATTATATTGATGGAGATGGCTGATAACGTTATAGAATTTTCTGTAACCACTGCCTTTCAAATTCATTCCTAATATGAGCATAATACAATGGACCATAGCAAAATGAAATATTTTGTAACTAGTTATTCTTCTGTACATGTGGTGAAGCTTGTTGGTCCTGGCCCTAATCTCTTCCCCACTTATGTTTGATTAACATTTCTTAATTGTTTTAACCCTCGTTAGGCTATTATTGGAACCAATTTAATATGAAGAAAAAGAATGTAACTAATATGACATACCCAAAAAGAACTTTTTTGGGTCATTAGATGACAGTACCTGTGTTCATCACTGAAATTCAAAGTTTTCAATTCTAAATTATAAGAAATATCTCTTAGTTACGTAAAAATCAAAGTATGTAAATCTTATTCATACAAGAAGTTTCCTTAAAAAATATTATTTATATATACATTAGATTCGCTCCATTTATATTGGTTTCTATTTAATTTGCATTTGTGATAATTATTTGATTAAAATTTTTGTTTTATCTATTTTTTGTTTAATAAATTAACTTGTAAGATAAAATATGTGAGATAAATATATAGTGCAATTTAAATTTTGATAAGATTATAATTAAAATATTTATTAATTTATATATTATTCTTAAATTATTTTTAATCATTATTCTATTAAGACTAGATATCCAAAAAATAAAATAATCTTTTCTTTCTCACGTAAGAAGCTTTCATTCTTTTAAACTAAAATATAAAGATACTTAAACAAATATGTAAATTAATTTATTATAAAAATTTCATATAAAAAATTACACATGTCTAAAAAATACTTGTTGTGATGCTTATATAAGTAAATCTTTAATTTGAGATATCTAATATATCTTATATAAGGATTGACATATTTTAATTATACTTAAAATTTTCTAATTTAGGATGGTTCAATTCACAATTATTAAGAAAAGAAAGAAACATACAAAAATAATTGGGCTATCAATATATGAGTCATCATTCTAAAGTAAACTTTTAAATATGATTTTCAAATATCATAAAAAGGATGGATTATTAATATAAAAAATTAATAAAATTTAGCTTAAATAGAATAGACACTAAATTCATAATCTATGTCTAATAGGAATACTATATAATGGATGAAATTATATTATTTCGAAAAAATCATATAGATAAAAGTTAGTCAAAATTATTTCAATGTTTATAATATTTAGATGGTTATAATGCAATATTAGGTGTCAATCTTGATCTATAGATATGAATTATTTAGTTAGAAAATGAAAGATAAACATATTTTTTAATTTATTTGATCATAAATATAATTTAGAATAATTATTTGCATCCATTGTCAATATATTTTCAAAACCCTAATAGATCAAATACAAAAAAAATTGAAAAGAAAATAGTTAATTTATTCAAGTTGGAATTGATTATAAAGTTTTAGAAACTTATTAGTTAAATATAAGTTATTTAACTAATAAAGATCAACATTAAATATTAAATTTTATTGAGAATTAATTAAAATTTTATTGAAAATTAAATTTTAAGTTCAATTAAATTATTCAAAACTTCTTTATAAAAAAATGTAGGCATTATAGATTTAACATTCTTAACATGCTCTTTTCTACGCAATTTATAGAATCATTTGAATTTGTACTTGTGAATATTATTAGAAATCACAAACTTGTACAATTATAGGAGTTTTCAACAACATATTTGTAAATCTATTTTAAGGTGAACTATAAGAAAATATAATCCAATCTCTTAACAAAATATGTATTTATACTTCTACTTTGCTATAATTGTTTTTAGTCATGTATACTACATAAATTTAGTAAGCGTAGTTTTGAGATATGATGATATTTCTTTTTTTGATAAATCAGTAACTTTTATAAAAATAAAACGGTTATGTACATCACAAGAGATTATTTGTAGGTAATCTCTCATCACTCAAAAGACATAAGGTAGTGCAAAATAACAACCTAGATTAAGAGAAACGGCACTACCACCAACACTCCTCTATTTCCTACCTTGACACTTAAAAATGTAGCCCTTCTCCTCATTTACGTGCAATTAGTTACAAGCAATCTAGTAAACGTAACATTTCAACACACATATATACATCCAAGAACCAAACCGCAATTAGTTTTAGTAAAAAGAGTGAACTGATAGTTCAATATACAACTGTCAAGTTTGCCTCCATAGTCTCTGGCTTTCCGGAAGGAGCTTCCATAGGAAATGATTCTTTGAGTATGATACTTCTGTTGCAAGTATAGGAACTCCACCCAAATCATTGCCTATCAAAGCTCTTTGCTTCCTTAGATGCATTAGAATAGCCAGTTGTTTCCATCTAACATGTGTCCTTCCGAGGAGTACATGTGTTGTACAAAATGTTGATACCATATCTGAAAAAGAATCTGCAAAATAGTGTTAGTGTATAATTTTCTCTAATTACCTTGCCAATGTGTTTGGGCTGAGATGCTCCAGAATTTAGAAGATTACTCTGGAGTGTAAGCTCTCCACATCCATGACTACATTCTTAAAGGTTCTTGAGTTTCTTTTGGACCAAATGTTGTATACAATCGTGGACAATAAAATAGGGAAAAGGTTATTGTGTGAGGTTGTGTGGTGAAACCAATTAAGGATAGATTGAAGACTTTTCGAGTTAGGATGAGGATTTGGAAGTAATTGAGGCAACGTTCCCATACTGCTTTAGAGAATGAGCATTCAAAAAATATATGCTCATTAGATTCAAGGTCCAATATACAAAGAAAACAATAATTAGGAGTATAGAGAAAAGAAGTTTATCCCTTGTTTGTAGTTTTTTAAGGACAACCAACCAAAGAATGAATGAACACCTAAGACTGTTGTTTTTGAACCAAACCAGTTTATGCCAAGATACTTGCTTGGTTGTATGTATCAAGAATTTATAGGTTGATCTATTGGTGTATTTTTTTGAAAGGCTAAATAACCATTCCAAATAATCAAGTGTGGAACTATTTAGTTGGTACTAAATGTGTTCAAGATTACTAATCACCTCTATAAGAAAATCCTGCCATCTCTACTCATTATTTATAATAATTTCAGAAACTTTTGCTATCATAAGTAGATCCGACTTATTTATCTCCCTCGGTGAAGGAAGTTTCTTCAGGATTTCCCTCGGATGTCAAGGATCCTACCATAAGAGTGTGAAATGTTCATTACCTATTTTAAATCTGAATTAGGTCTCTAATTGATCCCTCACGCATAAGATTTTCTTCCAACTTCAAGAACTATTATTGATAGGTTGTGCATTCTAA
>JANJEY010000008.1:39486413-39514231 GCA_024703695.1 Erythroxylum cataractarum | reverse complement strand
TTTGTAAAACTCTCACTTTTGATATTAATGAAATATATGTTTGGATTTGTCTATGATTTTTCATGTTTTCGCAAAGTTTTTGGATTTTGGAAATTGCATGTGTTTATGTATAAGTTTATTTTGTTTGGGGTTTGAATTGAGGAAATTTTGGGTTGTGGGTTCTGTTGCAGGGGTTTTCATCGTAGCGTAATTAACCCAAAGCTTTTTTATTTTCGTTGACATGGTGTGTTCGCTGCTGCGAAAATACAATTGTAGGTTCACTGCGGTGAAAGTTAAATCGTACACTACGGCGTAAAATTCCTGAGAGGTCCAGGGGATTTTCTTATAAGTTCGCCACATCAACACCTACCTTTGCTTCTGAAGTACTTTCTTCTAAATTTGCAACTTCCAAGCCTCCCTCCACTCTTAAGCTACATGATCCCATATTCGATGTTGGGCTTCAATAACAAGGTCCAACATGTTGTGGTATCAAAGCGATTAGGTTTGGGTCCAAGTGTAGGACTAGGTTTAGGCATGAATTGGGTAGGTTAAGACATGAAATGAACATGTATTATTTTTTAAATGAATAACTTGCATTGTTTTAAATTGTTTCACATGATTTGAAATTGTTTTATACGATTTGAATTGTTTTACATACTTTGAAAATTGTTTTCCATGAACTAAACGTTTTCAATGGTTTTATAGTGAAGGAGTGAAAATGTCTCCTTGAAAGAGAACTCGACGAGCTATGACTCGATCTTACTCTCATCAAGGAAGTACTGATGAATCTTATGTCCCATAAAATGTTGGGACACACTCTGCTCTTCATTTGGAGGCACCTAGTGGGCAACATGAAGTGCCATCGTCTCCTCCTATTCCTCAAACAAATCCCATGGATCTGCGCTTCTTTCAAGCCTTTGTTCAGGCTTTCACGTATGCCATAGGTCAAGGGTCTCAAGTTCCAATGCAAGCTCCAGTGGAGAGAAATGGGCAGTATGATAAGCTCGGCAAGTATAGGGCTGTGGATTTCAACGGAACTACAAATCTAGAAGAGGTTGAAGCCTGGTTGAAAAGGACCAAGAGGGTTCTAATTTAGATGAAGTGCTCGAATGAGGAGAAATTAGATTATGCAGTGAGCTTGCTACAAGGGGAAACACTTTATTAGTGGGAATTAGTGCCTCACAGTCAGGATATGCCTCCAGTGTTGTCATGGAGAGACTTTCTGGAAGCTTTCAGGAGTAAATACTTCTCGAGAGTCTGTATTCAAGAGAAGGCTAGGGAATTTCTCAATCTCACATAGAGGGACATGAGTGTGAGTGAGTATGAGCTGAAGTTCACCCAGCTATCACGGTATGCGGCCAACATTTTTGCTAATGAGGAGGATAACTGTCGTAAGTTTGAGGGAGGTCTTCACTTGGGGATTAAGGAGAAAGTCGTGATCCACAATTTCTACGACTACCAACAATTGATAGATGTTGCACTTTAGGCTGAAAAATTGGAGAATATAAGAAATGAAGTAAGCAGGAAGAGGAATAATAGGGAGCAATCTTTTAAAAAAGGGATGAGTGCTCCAATGCCTGAGAGGAGTACAAGGAGTTATCACATGCAGAGTGAAGTAGGAAGCAATGGCTCTACCAATAACAAGCAGGCAAAAGCAGTTTCAGGGTAAGCCTCAATTGTGGGAGGCATTGGAAAGACAGGGAGGAGTAGATATACAAACCCCCAATGTGAGCATTGTGGGAAACTTCACCAAGGAGAGTGCTTTAAGTTATTTGGAGCATGTTTTTGATGTGGGGAGAAGGGACATATGATTAGAGATTGTCCCCAAGTACCAAGGCAAGAGGGATCGGAGTTTCAAGCTCCAAAAAGAGTAGAAACAATGGGAACCAGGCCAATCACTGAGATAGGCAGTTCTGGAGCTGCAAAGAAGGCTATTTCTCTAGGAAGGCCAAAGGGTCAGGCACAGGCAAGGGTGTTTGCCATGACCAGAGAGGAAGATGCAACCACACCTGAAGTTGTTACGGATATGGCTCAGCTATTTAATTCTGTAGTATATGTGTTGATTGATTCTGGCTCCACGCATTCATTTGTTTTTGCAAACATGACATTACATGATGTTGTTTTGATGCCATTGGGTAGTCCTTTAATTGTTAGTACACCTTTAGGGAGGAAGGTGATTACAAGTCAAGTGTATAGGGATTGTAAGCTCTTCTTCAAAGGTGCTCAACTGGTAGTGGACTTACTACCCCTAGATCTAAAGGGGTTAGATGTCATATTAGGAATGGATGTTATGGAGAAGTATCATGTGAAGTTGGATTGTGGGCTTAAGGATGTTGAATTTGATCTAGGCAACGGTAAGAAGGTGATTTTCAGGGGGACAAGAAAACACCATCACCAAGAATTATTTCGGCCTTGATAGCTGACAGAATTATAGGAAAGGAGTGTGAAACCTTCTTAGCGCATGTTTTGGACACTAGTGTGAATGAAGGAAAGTTAGAGGATTTTTTGGTTGTAAGGGAATTTCCAAATGTGTTCCCAGAGGATTTACTTGGTTTGCCACCCTTGAGGGAAATCGAGTTTGTCATTGACTTGATTCCCGAAACCGCACCCATTTTTATACCACCGTATAGAATGGCTCCAACTGAATTGAAGGAGTTTAAGGAACAGTTGGAAGAATAGTTGAAGAAGGGTTACATAAGGTCGAGTTCATCACCATTGGAAACACCAGTTCTGTTTGTTAAGAAGAAGGATGGAATATGGCGGATGTGTATTAATTATCCAAGACTCAAGATGGTGACCATTAAAAACAAGTATCATCTATCACGAATCGATGATTTATTTGACCAATTGTGGGGAGCAACGATCTTTTGAAAGATTGATCTCAGGTCAGGTTATCATCAGCTCAGAATCAAGGAGTTTGATGTAAGCAAGACAACCTTTAGGACACGGTATGGACATTATGAGTTCCTGGTCATGCCATTTGGTTTGACCAATGCTCCAACTACTTTCATAGATCTTATGAATAGGGTTTTCAAGGAGTATTTGGATTAGTTTATTATAGTATTTATCGATGACATTCTGGTGTATTCCAAGAGTGAAGGGGAACATGAGGAGCATCTCAGAATAGTGTTGCAGACATTGATGGAAAGGAAACTTTATGCCAAATTCAGAAAATGTGAATTCTAGCTTCCTGAGGTGATATTCCTTGGACATGTGATTTCTAAAGATGGGGTACATGTTGATCCGAGGAAGGTTGAAGTAGTAGTGATTTAGCTTGGATATAAGACAGTCACAGAGGTGAGGAGTTTTCTGGGTCTGACAGGTTATTATAGGAGATTTATGGAAGGATTATCTATGATAGCTGCTCCGATGACTAAGTTATTAAGGAAGAATCAGAAATTTATCTAGAGTGAGGAATGTCAGAAAAGTTTTGAAGAGCTCAAGCACAGATTAACAAGTGCTCCAATTTTGACTATGCCTACTAGATATGAGGCTTATACAGTGTATAGTGATGCTTCAAAAAAGGGTTTAGGTTGTGTATTAATGCAGGGAGACCGGGTGATAGCTTATGCTTCGTGGCAATTGAAGCCTTATGAGTTAAATTATTCGACTCATGATTTGGAATTGGCAGCAGTGATTTTTTCCATAAAGATTTGGAGATATTATCTATATGGGGTCCAGACGAGAATCTTTACTGACTATAAAAGTCTCAAGTACTTACTGAGTTAGAAAGAGTTGAATTTGAGACAGAGAAGGTGGATTGAGTTGCTTAAGTATTATGATTTGTTGATTAAGTACCATCCAGGGAAGGCAAATGTAATGGCGGATGCCTTGAGTAGGAAATCTTCTATAGCCCATGTTCAAACAATTTATCTGCCTTTACTGGAAGAGATGGCAAAACTTAGAATAAGTTTGAAACAGGTGGAATTGGATTGTATCATTGCCAATTTCAGAGTGAGACCGATACTCAAGGAGAAGGTTAATGAGTTACAAGCCCAAGATACAGAATTGAGCAAGATCCAAGAAGAAATTCAGAATGGTAAGTAGTCTCAAGTGGTAGTGAGGGATGATGGACTCATGACTGTCGAAAATAGGCTTTGTATCCTGAATGTCAAGGAGGTGAAGGACAAGATACTAGATGAGGCACATAATGCGCCTTATGCCATGCACCCAGGTAGTACCAGGATGTACAGAGATTTAAAAGAACATTTATGGTTGAAAGGCATGAAGAGGGATGTAGCAGAGTATGCAAGTAAGTGTCTAGTATGTCAGCAAATCAAGGCTGAACACCAGGCACCTTTAGGCAAGTTAAGGTCATTGTCCATTCCTGAGTGGAAGTGGCAAAAAGTGACTGTGGGCTTTTTGATGGATTTGCCTAAAACCAGTAGGAAGTATGATGCCATATGGATTATTGTTGATCGGTTGACGAAGTCAGCCTATTTTCTGGCAATTAAACAAACTGATTGTCTGCATGTACTAGCAAAGAAGCATATTGATGAGATAGTAAGATTACATGGGATTCCCAATTCCATAGTTTCTAACAGGGATCCTCGATTCACTTCAAGATTCTGGGGAGGCTTGCAAGAAACTTTAGGAACCAAATTAAATTTTAGCATTGCTTTTCATCCTCAGACAGATGGTCAATCAGAAAGGACTATTTGGACACTTGAGGGAATAATTAGGGCATTTGTTATGGATTTCAAAGGAGCTTAGGATGAGCATTTGCCATTGGTCGAATTCGCTTACAATAATTCGTACCATTAGGGCATTCAGATGGCTCCTTATGAAGCACTCTATGCAAGGAGGTTTAGAACTTTGATATGCTGGATGAGGAAGGAGAAAGAAAGCTAATAGGGCCAGAGTTACTTCAGATGACAGTGGATAAGGTCAATCTGGTTAAACAATGACTTAAGGCAGTTCAGGATAGAATGAAAAGCTACACTAATGCACACGAAAGAAAATGGAATATGAAGTCGGTAAGAAAGTATTTCTTAAGATGTCTCCTTGGAAAAGAGTCATTAGATTTGGCAAGAAAGGCAAGTTGAGCTCGAGATATGTAGGTCCCTGTGAAATTCTTGAGAGGATTGGATCGGTAGCTTACAAATTGGCGTTGCCACCGGAGTTATCACAGATACATGATGCCTTTCATGTTTCCATATTGAGGAGCTATAGATCGGATCCATCTCACATCATTTAGACCACTAAGGTTCAGTTGAGGGATGATTTGACTTATAAGGAGATTCTAGTTGAGATTTTAAACATCAAGGAGAAGGTCCTTAGAAACAAGACAGTTCAGTTAGTCAAAGTTCTGTGAAGAAATCATTCTATAGAAGAGGCCATGTAGGAGCCACTGGAATCCATGAAAGAGAAGTATCTACAACTCTTCGATGACTTAGGTAATAATTTTGATGACGAAATTCTTTTAAGAGGGGGAGAAATGTTGTGCCCCAAATTTTTTTATTTTATTATGCATGAATTGATTAAATTTTGTGGTCTTGCTAGATAAATCATTTTGTTTAGAGTTTAATTAACATGTCAATGATTGGAGGATTTATTGTTTAGATTGATGGAATTAGAAGTATTAAATGGAGAAATTAAGATTAAGTTAGAGTATAGTATTGTGTAAGTTAAATTGAAGAAGTAAGAATGTATAAGGGCAAAATTGGAAGATCACTTAAGGTTAGAAGGCTAAGGCATTACATGGAAGGGCATAGTGGAATTTTCTCATGCATTTAGGGCAAAAGTGAAAGAAGTAAATGTAGTCTTGTATTGTGGAGAAGGAAAAATCGTGAATGAAGGAGGAGAAAGGAGAAAAAGAAGAGAAAAGCTAGGGTTTGGAGATTCTTGAAGAACTTAGAGACTTTGAGGCTAAAATAAGTAAGTATAAGCATTAACCCTTATTGATTGTTGGATGAAGCATAGTTAGGGTTAGTTAGAAGTGAAAACATAGTTGAATATGGGTAGGAAGTTATGGATGAATGGTTTATGTTAATGTTTTATTATTTGGTTAATGATCAAAAGTAGATTATGAATTGGTTTGTGAATGATTTTGGGTTGAAATGAAGTAGAAAAGATGGTTTAGTGTTAAGATGGGTATATATATGAAAGGGGGAAGTGAAAAGGTGAAAAATGTAGCAAAATATGTCTTCGGAGTGAGTTTCCAGACAAGTTTTCCACGACGAAGTCTATTTTTCCTACACAGACATATTTTGGTATTTTAGGCATAACCTTTTCTGTAAATGTCCAAATGAGGTGATTTTTGATTTGGTATAAACTAGAGATATAGGGATACAAATTTTGTAAAGGAATTAAATCAAAATTCAGTCTCTAAAAATATCAATTTTTGGGATAGAATTCGATCATAGATTTTTATTTCAACATTAGAAATAGTCTAAATTGTTGAGGTATGACTTTCCAATTTCTAAACCAAATTGAATGGAGTTTTGGTTATTGTTTAAGGAAATAAAGTGGGGCAAGAGAGGCAAGAGGAGCAAGAGGAAATACATTCCTAAGCAAGTTTATAAGTAAGGAATTCAAGGTGGGTACACGTTTATAATAGAATAGATAAGCCACTCATTGTTTTCTTTGACTCAAGGAAGCTAAATGGTTTCAACTGCATCATAGATGTTGCATTTATTTGCTTCTTGATTGTATTATGAAAATGTTATATGTTTGCTACATGAATTGTGTTGATGATTGATGAAAAGATACATGCTCACAAAATCTTGATTTCAGAAATGGTTTCCAAAATATATCAAGTATTTGAAAAGCAAGTTTTCAAAAAGGAAAAGTGCGATTTTGGCCAAGAAGTTTACAAGTTATGAAATATGTGTTATATGAGTTTGTGGTAGTCCCTCAAGAATGTCACGTGCACGTTGACCAAATTGAAGGTTTCTCCTGTCTGCCCGCTAGTGGCACGGAGCTCCCTCATGGACTCCCTCAAGTTTACAACTACACAAGACCATTATGTGGAAATGTGTAGTGTGTCATGTTTATGAATCTACCCAAACCATTATGATGTGTTTATGTGATTATAATTTATTAACAACTTTTATGCATACATGATTTATGATTGCTTATGAATTGTTTGATAAATTGAGAATTTTAAGAAATAAGTGTTTGGTGATTTTCATGCGAAATTATTATGGTTTCGAAAATATACATTAGCAATGAGGTTTGAAAATGATTTTTGCTTGTTTCTCGATTATAAATCTATCACCCACGAGATTTAAGCTCACCCCCTCCTGTTCCGTCCCATCTTCAGGTGAGGAGCAAGGGATCAAGTAGTTCAAGAGTTATGGCATCACTCCGATTAGGCTTATTTTTGTGTTTGAAGTTATTTTTGTAAAGCAAGGCTTTAGTTGCATTTTGAGAAATTCTACTTTTGAAATTGATGTATTTTTTGTTAATGTTGTAATGTGGCTTGAAATGCCTATTAAAGCTTTGTAAAACTCTCACTTTTGATATTAATGAAATATATGTTTGGATTTGTCTATGATTTTTCATGTTTTCGCAAAGTATTTGGATTTTGGAAATTGCATGTGTTTATGTGGGTTTTGCTTCAGGGGTTTTTGCCATGGTAAAGCTAAGAGTTTGTCGCAATGTAATTAACCCAAAGCTTTTTTATTTTTGTTGGCGTGGTGAGTTCATTGTGGCGAAAGTTAAATCATTCACCGCAACGTAAAATTTCCGAGAGGTTCAGAGGATTCTCTCATATGTTCGCTGTGGCAAAATCACAATTCGCCGCGATGATGCCCACATTTGCTTCTGAAGTACTTTCTTCTAAATTTACAACTTCCAAGCCTCCCTCGATGCTCAAGCTAGATGATCCCTTGCCCGATGTTGAGCTCCAAAAATGGGGTCCAACAATACACCCTTGAGTTACTTAAAGAAATGATTTTCTTATAATGTAAATCAATGTCCGTAACTAAGTTAACCATGAATGATGGTGAGCTAAGTATTAATGTTTCAATATATAGGAAACTTATAAGCAGGTTATTATATTTGCCTTGATACATGTCATTCAATGTAGCAGCTCTTTTAATTGTAATATTATTTCCAATTAACATTTCAAGGTTATGCAATGAATAAAATGGTTTCCAAAAGGAAGTGTAAAATAAAGGTCATTATTTGTTTATAACTTAGAACTATGTCTTAACGGATTTTTAAGTCTTATTGAGCTTCTTTCCCATTTACTATATCTAAATTATAATGCCTTACTCTTTCAAGGATTTGTATAGGCTAAAGCTAACCATTCCTTATTTACCAGGTTTGGCATATTAGTATTCTTAATAGTGTTATCTTATGTATATAATATTCTTATTAGTAGTAATAATGAAGGTTATAACATTGAATTCAAATCTTACTTGCAATTTTTTTTAAGATTAAGGATTTAAGATCTTTAAGGATTCAGGATCTTTACATTACTTCCTTGGTCTATAAGTAAATAGAATAACGATTGGCATAACTTTATTTCACCAAAAATACGCCCTTGAGTTACTAAAAGAAATGATATTCTTCGAATGTAAATTAATGTCCATAACTAAGTTAACCACGAATGATGGTGAGATAAGTATTAATGTTTCAATATATGGGAAACTTATAAGCATGTTATTATATTTTCCCTGATATGTGTCATTCAATACAACAGCTATTCTAATTGTAATATTATTTCCAATTAAAATTTTAAGGTTATGTAATGAATACTATGGTTTCTAAAAGGAAGTGTAAGATAAAGGTCATTATTTGCTTATAACTTAGAAGTATGGCTTAAAGGATTTCCAAGTCTTATTAAGCTTTTTGCCTGTTTACTATGTCTAAATTATAATGTCTTAATCTCTCAAGGATTTGTATAGGCTAAAGCTAACCATTCCTTATTTACTAGGTTTGTCATATTAGTATTCTTAATAGTGTTATCTTATGTATATAATATTCTTATTAGTAGTAATAATGAAGGTTTACATTGAATTCAAATATTACTTGCATATTTTTTTAAGATTAAGGATCTAGGATCTTCACATTACTTCCTTGGTTTAGAAGTAAATAGAATAAAATTTAACATAACTTTATTTCACTAAAAATACACCCTTAAGTTACTAAAAGAAATGATTTTCTTAGAATGTAAATAAATGTCCACAACTAAGTTAACCACGAATGATGGTGAGCTAAGTATTAATTTTTCAATATATAGGAAACTTATAAACAGGTTATAATATTTTTCCTAGATATGTGTCATTCAATGTAGTAGCTCTTCTAATTGTAATATTATTTCCAATTAACATTTCAAGGTTATGTAATGAATACTATAGTATCTAAAAGGAAGTGTAAGATAAAGGTCATTATTTGCTTATAACTTATAAGTATGGCTTAAAGAATTCCCAAGTCTTATTGGGCTTCTTACCCATTTAGTAAATGACTAATTATTTGGTATTGGGTAGTATATCTTTTTTTTAGAAAAGTGGTTAATATCCTATAAATCAAAGAAGTAACTTACAATGTCTAAATCCTCCTCAAAAGTATAATACAAGCCCTAACATCAACTAACAACTAAATTTAGTGGATTTTTTATCGGTTCCAAGATATAAAAGTTACTTTCATCTCCATTCCTATTTTATCTTATGATAATAGGTCAAGACTCTATCTAGCTCATAATCCATTCTTTATGATCAACATATATTAAAATTAATTATCAAATGATTAGAGAGAGTGCAAAATGGAATCTCTAAGTTGCTATTTATTTCATCATATAATCAGTTAATTGGTTGTTTTACTAAACCTTTGGTTTATAGTGAGCTTCATGAAAAAATGTCCAAACTAAGTATGAACAATATAACAATTCTTTAAAAAATCTCAATTGTTAACAATTCTTAAAGGTTGCATAACTAGAAGAACAAATTATCTTTCTATCGAACAAGACAAGCTTTTCAAGATGGGTGTCATTTAGAGGGGTTTAATTAATATATTCTCTTCATTGGAATATAGACAACACAATCCTTATCAATCCAACCTAATCTTCTACTTAAACAATTTCTCTTTTATAAACACAACCTTGATCTAGAAAAATTGATGAAAGATGACCTACCAACAGTTCACTTCCTCCATATGTATTGACCCATAACAAAAGTCATTCACTATTCTATCAATGAACACAAACAACAATTGGCAAAAACAAAGAAATGCCCAAATGGGATCTTATCTTTCACTATAAACATCTATATATTCCATTACCGAAATCAACATTTAAGAACTATTTCAAAATAGAAATAACTAGCAATTAAAAAGGAACCCAATGAATTAATTTATGAACAATGCTTAAAGCTTCAACCTTCCTATAGTCAGCACCCAATTCAGTTGTCCATTATATGGACAAATGCATACAACTGAATATGACAGAATGAGAACAGAGAATACAGATAGAACCACAACCTAGAACAAAATACCATCCATACAGATAGAACAAGCAAGAATAAAATGTTAACGACTTACGTGTAGAAGTCAATTGAGATTTAAGCATAGAAAATGTGGAGATGAATAGAAGGAACGACTATGAAAAGGGACACACAGATGAGGACAACACCACAACTGACGACATGAAAGTAGAAGGGAACTAAGATGCAGAACCAAAACCAACCCCTGGCGGTGATAAGGGACCAACGGCGAGAAGGAATTGATAGTACGACCACGAACCCATGACAGAGAAGGAACCAATGGCGGGATAGAGAAAAAAAATAGCAAGTCAAAATGAGGAAGGGGTGTCATGTTAAACACACAACATATAATGAAAACGATGTGATCTTGTAATGATGTCGTTTTTTATTTTAGTAAATTTCCAAAGGATGCAAACGAGGTCATTTTAATTTGAACTTTACTAACGGAAGTGTATTTAGTCGATAAATCACTGATGAAATACACTCCCATAGGTATATTTCTATCAAAAATCTGTTGCTTTCTTATAATGAATCACTCAAATCAATCCCTAAAACAATCAAATAAGGATGAGAATATAACACTCTTTGTCCTCTTTCTATTTTTCCTTACTTTAGAAGTTGTGGTGTACTTCTTACAAAAGCGTCTTTTTCTCATTTATATCATGAAATAAATTTTTCTGCAACTTATGTATTCACTTACACGACCATGTAAGTAATTGTATATCTTTCAATACCACCTTAGTCATAAACTTACATGATTATAGAGAGTTGCATATTTGTGCATCTTCACCAGGTGCATATAAGACTGTGTACATCATTGCCTCTACTTACTTTCTTTACACATTTACATAAACATACATGGTTGATCTATATGGTTGTATAAGTCAAGGCATGGGCGTGTAACACTCTAAAAGGCTGTGTATCTACTGAAAAGAGATTCTTCCATCTTGTTTTCACTTGTTTGTCCTTCTTATGAATCATAAAGTCATCTACAATCATTGAAAGTCTCAAAATAGGTTTGGGAACTCAACAATCTCCCACTCCAACCTTAATATGGGGAAGACACTATATTCGCTATCATTTACTTGAGATACATTCCAACAAGATTACAACTTTAGGCAACATATCAACACCATTCAAATTCATGTGAACCTTCTTCAATATTAATTGTTGGTCTTCTATCACAGATCTCAACCAATGATATCTAAGGTTATGTGCTTTGTACAGGATTTATACATGGTATTTTTGTTAAAGTAATTGATATGCAGTAACTTTTCTCAAGTTAATAGCATTTTGACTATCATAAAATACTATATTGTCTTCTTGCTTCACATCCAATTCTTGAGGGAACCTTTTTAGTTAGAACATCTCTTGACAAGCTTCTACTGTAGCTACATATTCTACTTCAGTTATACATAAAGCCATACATTTAAGTAGCTCAGATTGCCATGAGATGACTACCCCTATAAACTTGAATAAAAAACCTGAAGTGGATTTTCTTCCATCAAGATCTCCAGCCATTTCTGTATCTATAAAACCTTCTAGAGTTAGCTTACCATCACCAAAGCATAAACTCCACTTCAATGTGCCTCTCAAGTATCTCAGAATCCATTTCACTGCTTCTCGGTGAACCTTCCCTAGATTTGACAAGAATCTACTCACCATCATAATAGATTGAGCAATATCTAGCCTTATGCACACCATTGAATACATCAAAGATCCTACTACAAATGAGCATGGAATAGAGGACATAGCATATTTCTCCTTTGTTGTTAAGGGATATGTATGTTTACATAGCTTGAAGTGAGATGTCAGTGGCATGTTAACTAGCTTGACATACTGTATATTGAATATTTCTAGCATTCGTTCAATATATCTCTCGTGACAATCACTTATCCTTTCTATCTTGAGTTACCTCCATACTTAAAATCTACTTTACAGGTCCTAAATCTTTCATATCAAAAGATTTGGGCAAGTCCCCCTTCAACTTTTGGATTTTACCAATGTCTTGGCCCACAATCAACATATCATCAATATAAAGAAGAAGACTGATGAAGTGCTCACCTGAGAACGTCTTATAATACACACAAGCATCGGCATAAGTTTGTTTGTAACCATGACTAATCATAAAGGAATCAAACTTCTGATACCACTAAATTGGAGCTTGTTTTAAGCTATATATACTTTCTTTAAACTTGTAGGCCAAATGTTTCTTGCTTTTAGATCAAAATTTGCTTACCTTTATCTTTTAAACCTTTTTGCTACTCTATATATATCTACTCCTCCAAATTTCCATGCAAGAAGGTTGTTTTAACATCTAGCTATTTGAGTTCAAGATCCAAATAGGCAGTTGTACCCATAATTATTCAGATTGAGGTCATCTTAACAACTGGTGACAAGATTTCATCAAAGCTTATACCCTTCTTTTGACTAAATCCTTTCACTACTAGCCTTTCCTTGTGCCCTATCATCTTATTATCATTTGTCTTTATCTTGAACACACATTTATTCTTCAATCCCTTTTTTATCTTTTAGAAGCTTTACAAGCTTGTATGTATTTTTCTTCTTCAAAGAATCCATCTCTCAAAAGAAGCAACCACTTGCACATTGTTAGGCTCCCTCTCGGTAGTAAGCAATAAGTACCTAAAACTTGGATACCTTATAGAAGGCCTTTTATCACTTTTCGACCTTCGTAGTTGTGTTTCAATAGCTCTTGGATCCAATTGCTCCCCTTAATCATTATCCTTAATGGATTCATATCTGCCATTGTCTAGATGTGGTTCATTGATATATATATATATATTATAGTATGTTTTCTATAGTTTTAAGTGTGTTTTTAATTGCTTTCTTAGATGATAATCAAGTGTTTGAGACTTATAATTGTGTTCATGTTAATGTTTTTATGTGTTTTAAGTGTTTGATTGTTTTAGAGCAAGAATATGATCTTAATTTTATGTTTCAAGAGTTGTTTAATATGTTTACTAGTGAGTGGAAATAGGAAAACTGAAGAAAAGATGAAGAACTTGAAGAATGGAAGAAGTCACGATCATGCACAATTGCACTATCATACATGATGAGGCAGCTACGTGGAATCACTCTTTGTCACAATCGTGACTCCATGCATAAACATGACAGAGAACATGGATAAGACAAAATTTATGATCGCAGCAAAGTGTTTTCCAGCACTTGAAAATTTTTGTTTTCTTAAATTTTCAGGGCTATTTTTGGAACCGAATTAAGTATGGAAACCTTTTAAAAAAACCCTAGAAGCTCTTAGAAATATTTAAGGAAAAGAAAAACACCAAAAGAAAACACATTAGAATTAAAGAGATTAAAGAGGAGACATCAAGAGCAATTCTACATTTCTAGATTAAGACACCAACTATTTTCTTTCTTTTCTCTTCTTATATTTTATTGTTTTTATGTTAATTTAGATTATTAGGATGTTGAACATGATTATAAAATTCTAAATCTATATTAGGGATTATTCTTGAACTATTTTGTTAAACTTTATTCTTTTTCAATTTAATATATATCAATGCTTTGTGATATTTGTTATGCTTATCATAAGTAATAAATCGAGAGATTACATCAAGTTATTTATATTAAGGTGTGTAATGAGAGTTAGTAACTTAATAGACCTGCAAATATCATAGTAATAAACAATTGAAGAGACATCTTAATTATGCATTAATTATCCTTGGGATTGCTTCAAATCTAATGAAATAGTTAAAGGTAGTTTTGTGAATCGAGATATTGAAATTCTATTAATTTCAATTTCAATAGGTATGTCTTGATTAGATCTCAAGATTAGGTAATCAAAACCTTAAGATATCTAAGGTTAAGCATAATTGAATCAATAAGAAAAATGGAAGAAAAAATAAGGATATAATAATTCGTAAGTTTACATCATTGATTAACTTTATTCTTATTGTTAGTTTCAATTATTCGATTGTTTAGTTTTATTACTTCTTTCAATTTAATTTAATTTAATTTATTTCATTTCATTCAATCTTTGATTACCTTAGACAAAGTGCATTCGAGTTGTTAGGTGACTAATTAATCCCCATGGGAACGATACCTTTTATATTATGAGTTACAATCAGTATACTTGCAATATGAAAGTTTTTATATAAAACTATCAACATTCGTGTAGCTCATCATTATCAAATTGTATTTGATCACCTCCAATTTGTGTTTAGTCACATAGTTCATCTTCTTCATGTGTAGATTGCTCAATAGTCGAAGGAATTAGTGAAGAGCTATCTGTCATTTGATGAGCTATAGTGTGATGATTTATCTCTACTCAGAAGATCAACATGTCTCTCATACTCTTGGAAGACCACATCCCTACTCTTGACCACCTTTTGTTTTTATAATTCATAAAGCTTTAGGCCAAACTAATCACCACCATATCCAATAAAGATGCATGGTATTGAATTTGAGTTGATAAGTGTGAATTGCATCTTGATTTAAATCTTAGTTTGATATGTATTTAATTGTTAATTCAATCGTTTAGTGTGTGTTTATGTTGGACACCCTGCCCTTGTGAGTCATAAGCCCAATGTCCTAAGTGACATCTGGACACGTATCCTGCATGGGTGGTGTGCCCCCACCAGGACAACCTACTTTTACTATATCCGAACATAAGTCGATCTTAAACATTTTGCACCCGCCTTGGGACAATTGGCAAAACTGTCATTAGGGATATCGGGTGAAGATTCTCTTAGGACGATTTCAAAGAATGTTTAGAGACCTACAACTTTGAGAAATCCCCTGAGGTCGGATTCTATCTTCTAAAGGGGGTCGGAAATGAAATAGAAGATAAGGGAAGGCGAATAACAGAAGAAATAAAAGACAAAAGAAGCGAAAGACAGAAGAAGCGAAAGACATAAGAAGCGAAAAAACAAAAGAAGCAAAACACAAAAGAAGCAAAAGACAGAAGAAGCGAAAAGATAGAAGAAGTAAAAAACAGAAAAAGCGAAAAGGCAGAAGAAACAAAACACAAAAGAAACAAAAGGCAGAAGAAGTAAAAAAAAAAAACACAAAAGAAGTGAAAAGGTAGAAGAAACAAAATATAGAAGAAACAAAACACAAAAAAGCGAAAAGGCAGAAGAAGCAAAAAGACAGAAGAAGCAAAAGACAAAAGAACAAAACATAGAAGAAACAAAATACAAAAGAAACAAAAGATGGAAGAAGTGAAAAGGTAGAAGAAGCAAAAGACATAAGAAACAAAAGACAGAAGAAGTGAAAATAAAGAAGAAACAAAAGATAGAAGAAGCGAAAAGGCAGAAGAAGCAAAAGACAGAAGAAGCAAAAGACAGAAGAAGCAAAACACAAAAGAAACAAAAGATAAAAGAAACGAAAAGGCAGAAGAAACAAAAGATAAAAGAAGCGAAAAGGCAGAAGAAACAAAAGGCAGAAAAAACAAAAAACCAACTAAACAAAAAATAGAAGAAGCAAAAGACAGAAGAATCGAAAAGGCAGAAGAAGCAAAACACAAAAGAATCAAAAGACACAAGAAGCAAAAGACAGACAAAGAAGCAAAACACAAAAGAAACAAAAGACAAAAGAAAACAAAAACAGAAGAAGCGAAAAGGAAGAAGAATCAAAACATAGAAGAAACAAAAGATTAAAAAAAAGCGAAAAGACAGACGATACAAAACACAGAAGAAGATAATGTCAACATAAAAAAACACAGAAAGAGATAACGTCATCACAGAAGAAGCAAAACATAGACGATACAAAACACAGAAGAAGATGGCGTCATCACAAAGAAAACACAGAAGGAGATGATGTCATGACAGAAGAAGCAAAATGATAGAAGGAGTAAAACATAGACGATACAAAACATAAGAAGATGATGTCATCACAAAGAAAACACAGAAGGAGATGACATCATCACAGAAGAAGTAAAAAGACAGAAGGAGCAAAACACAAACAATAAAAAACACAGAAAAAGATGATGTCATCACAAAGAAAACACAGAAGGAGATGATGTCATCACAAAAGAAGCAAAAAAGGCAGAAGATACAACTCCTCTCTTGCATATCTTCCCTTATAAGGACTATGACTCTCAGCTCAGACGTCCAAAATTTTCATGCTAAATTTCGTTGGAAAGATAAAAGAAAGACTTACTACTTACTAGAAGACACATTTGCCTAAATCAGCTTAGATTAACCCAAATTTTCCCCTGAAGATAGAAAATGAAATTTTCCTTTGTGAAACTTGAAAATTTTCAATGTACCAACTTTAGATAGTCATGAGTAAATATGCAAACATATTCCATTTGCTAGGTTTTAATGCGACTAACCAAGGAGTAGCAAGGCTGGAGTAGCAAGGCTACCCATACAAGCAGCTTCTTTTAAAATCAAACCAGCCCTCCTAAACATGCTTCAACATAACGTGCAATTATATAGATTCACAAATAAAGATCCTATCGCACATATAGTGAACTTCTTTGAAATCTGTGATACCTTTCGGTGTCATCAGATTTCAGAAGATGTAGTCAGAATTGGGTTCTTTCCTTTCATCTTTATAGATAAAGCAAAGGCGTAGTATCATTCCTTCAACCCAACTAATGTCACAAATTGGGATCAGCTAGTTCTTTCCTTTTTATATAAGTATTTTTTTCCTTACCAAGACCATGGAGATTATCTAGGAGATTACCAATTTCTAGTAAAGAGACAGGGAATCGATCTATAAAGTGGTAACGATATAATGATTTCCATTGGAAATGCCCACACAATAACTTACCAAAGGAATTCTTGTTGCAAATATTCTATAATAGAGTACCCTATATATGAGAGGCACGATTGACGCAGCTTCAGGAGGATCACTGATGAGAAAGACGGTAGATGAATTGGAAGAGTTAATAGAGGAGATGGAGAGTAATAGCTGCCCATGGATGCATGAACGAAGTAGACAAACCACTACCTTTTAAGAACAAAAAGGAATTATAGAAGTTGATCAAATGACGAAGATACAAGCAAAAATTGACAACTTGACTCGACAACTCAACAATATAAAGACTTTGTCCTCAGCTTTGATAAAAGTCGTGCAACTTAAATGTGAACTCTATGGAAAAATGGACCATTATATAGTGGAATGTTTCTTGATGAAAAAAAGTGATCCAGAGCAAGTGACCTCAAGGAAAACTAGGTTTCCAATAAGATAAATCGAGTTTAATAGAATCCAAGTTAGATAAAATTTTGGACAAGTTTGGAAACCTAGACGATGCATAAAAGAGTTTGGAGGGCAGATTCAAACAAGTAACAAAGAGTCATACATCTTCAATCCACAATCTAGAGGTCCAAGAAAAAGAATTGTCAAACACTTTCTCTAAGCAAATTAATGGAATTCTTCCAAGCACTTTAGGAACAAAACTAAGGGAGCAATTAAATGCTATTACTCTTAGAAGTGGGAAGGAACTTGAAATACCCATAAAGACAATAAAGGAGCCCATACCTCATATTGAGAAAGATCAAGAAAAGGAGAAGGAAGTGAGTATGAGTGAATACCCTCCTTATGTCGCTCCTCCACCATATCCACCTAAGATTCCTTTCCCTCAACGATTACAAAAGAAGAAGTTGGATACATACTTTGCAAAATTCATTGAGAAATTGAAAACATTATAAAAAAATCTCTCATTTGTAGAGGCTTTAGAACACATGCCTAAATATGCGAAATATTTTAAGGACATATTATTAAAGAAGTGTACTTAGGAAAATAATCAGATGGTAGCTCTAACTAGCACTTGCAGTTCCATAGTCACCAGTCAGATACCATCTAAATTGAAGGATCCATAGAGTTTCATGACACCCTGTATAGTTGGTGAATTTGAATTCACAAAGTGCTTGTGCTATTTAGGTGCAAGTATTAATCTTATGCCTTTGTCAATATTCAAGAATTTAGGAATGGGTGAGGTCAAGTTGACATCGATGTTAATTTAGTTGGATGATCAATCTATTAAAAGACCATTTGGAATAGTGGAAGATGTTCTGATGCAAGTGGACAAGTTCATTATTCCTGTATATTTTGTGGTTCTCAATTTTGAAGAAGATAAGAATTGTCCACTGATCCTTGGATGACCATTTATGAATACAGGGAAAGCCATAACTAACGTTCACGAAGGGAAATTACCACTTCAAATAGACAAGGATCATATTAAATTCAATATGAATGCTTTTAAGAATCCAACAACTAGCAATGCATGCATGGAGGTTGAAATGATGGATCAGAATTTGCAAGAACAAGTTAAGAGTTGCATTGCAGAAGTACAGTTAGTAGAAACAAAGACAAAAAATGGATATAAAAAAGTTGAATCTAAAGGAGACGATGAGATGGAGTAGTCAGATGCTCAAATGCAGCAAGATAAATTGGTTCGAACTGAAACACCCATACCACCATTTATAAAAAACCCACCCACATTAGAGCTTAAACTTTTACCTACACATCTCAAATATACTTTTCTAGGTGAAGGTCAAATGTTACCAATAATCATCTCCAATCAATTGAACGAGAAACAAGAAAGTAAGGTGGTAGAAATTGTTAGAAAGCTAATGAGATTCATTGGATGGCAAATGTTGATATTAGAGGTATAAGACCAAATGTTTGTATACATTGAGTAAGCATTGAGGAAGGATGTAAAACAGTGAGGGAGCATCAATAAAGGTTGAACCCTAACATGAAGGAGGTAGTCTATAAGGAGACAATAAAACTCTTAGATGCAGGGATAATTTATCCCATCTCTGATAGTGAATGGGTCAGTCTAGTAGAATATATACCTAAAAAGGGTGGAATGACGACAATAAAAAGTGATAGTGGAGAATTAATTTCAACAAGAATCGTCACAGGATGGAGAGTATGCATAGATTATCACAAACTCAACTCGATGACTAAGAAAAATCATTTTCCTCTCTCGTTCATAGACCAGATGATAGAAAGGGTAGCTAGTCATTCATTTTATAACTTTTTAGATGGATATTTGAGATATAACTAGATTTCATCCACCCTAATGATCAAGAAAAAACTACATTCACCTACCCTTATGGTACCTTTGCGTATAGACAGATGCCTTTCAGACGATGCAATGTCCCGACTACATTTCAAATATGTATGATGTCTATCTTTACTGATATGATAGAAGATATAATGGAGGTGTTCATGGATGATTTTTAAATTTTTGGAGATTCTTTTGAAATGTGTTTAACTGATTTGGATAGAGTTTTCAAAAATGTTAAGAGTCATACTTAATGTTGACTTGAGAGAAATGTCATTTTATGGTGCAAGAGGCGATAGTGTTAGGGAATAAAATCTCACACCAAGGATTTGAGGTCGAAAGAGCAAAAACAGAATTGATATAGAAACTTCCACCACTAAGCAATTTAAAAGGTGTGCAAGGATTTTTAGGTCATGAAGGATTTTACCGTCAATTCATCAAGGACTTGCGAAAATTGTAAGACCTTTGACAAACCTTTTAGTCAAGGATGTGCCCTTCCTGTTTGATGACAAGTGTATGTCTATGTTCAAGAAACTAAAGGAGGAATTAATATTAGCACCAATTCTATCACCACCAGACTGGACACTTCCATTTGAAGTTATGTGTGATGTAGGCATCTAAGCCATAGGTTGTGTATTGGGCCAAAGGAAAGATAAAAGGTTACATACAATTTACTATACTAGTAAGACCCTTGCAGGACCTCAACTGAATTACACCACCACAGAGAAGGAATTACTCACATTAGTGTATGCATGTGATAAGTTTCGACAATACCTTTTGGGGTCAAAGGTAATCATATTCACCTATCATACAACGTTAAAATACCTTTTCAACAAAAAAGATGCAAAATCAAAGCTCATTTGATGGGTGTTACTTTTATAGGAATTTAATATAGAGGTGAGAGATACAAAGGGAGCAAAATGTGGTTACAGACCACTTATCTAGACTGAAAGGAGGGGAATATAAGCCAAGCGAAGATATTAATGAAAATTTTCCTGATGAAACCCTTATGCTACTCAAAAGTTTAACTACACTATGGTTTGCCGATATCACAAATTATGTTGTCAGTGGTAAACTTCCTTCAGATTTATCTTACTAATAAAGAAAGAGATTCTTGCATGATTGTAACTAATATATATGGGATGAGAAAATTTTATATAGAGCATGCGCCAGTAGGTTAATGCGACGATGTGTTCCAGAGGAAGAAATGTTGGACATCTTAAGGCAATGTCATAAAGGTCAGTATGCTAGACATTATAGAGCCAACAAAATAGCAGATCAGATACTCGAGAGTGGATTTTATTGGCCACAATTGTTTAAGGATGCTTAGACTTTCGTAGGATAATGCGATTAATGCCAGAGAATTGGTAACATCTCCAAAAGAGATTAGATGCCTTTATCCAACATTTTAGAAGTGGAAGTCTTTAATGTATAAGGCATTGATTTTATTGGTCCTTTTCCATCTTCAATATGAAATATGTACATGCTAGTGGGAGTAAATTATGTTTCACGTTAGGTCAAAGAAGTAGCATCTCCAACCAATTATGGAAAGGTGGTGCAAAAGTTCATTAAATGATTGTTCAACCAATTTGGAGTACCAGGTATAATAATAAGTGATGGAGGCACACATTTATGAAATAGATCTTTTGATGCCCTCTTCAAAAGATATAGAGTGCACTACTGTGTTGCTACACCCTACCATCTACAGACTAGTGGCCAGTGGAAGTTGTCAACTAAGAGCTTAAAAGAATTTTAGAAAAGACGATGAACAACTCTAAAAAGGATTGGGCAATAAAGCTAGATGATGCCCTATGGGCTTATAGTACTACTTTCGAAATACCTATCATAACAACTCCTTATAGGCTTGTGTACGAAAAAACTTATCATTTTTTGGTATAGCTAGAGCATCGAGCATACTAGGCAATTAAAGCATTAAATTTTGATTAGAAGTAAGCAGGTGAAAGAGACTTCTATAACTGGACGAACTTGAAGAGTTTCATTATAGTGCGTACAAAAATGCCAAACTTTACAAGGAAAAGGTAAAGAAATGGAACGATTCTCATCTTAAACAAAAGAAATTTAAAGTAAGAGACGCAGTTCTGCTATATAATTCAAGGTTGAGGCTGTTTCTAGAGAAGTTAAAATCTCGATGGAGTAGACCTTTTACGGTCATTCAAGATTTAGATCATGGAGCCCTTAAACTAGAAAATTCTAACAAGTAAACTTTTAAGATCAACGAGCATCATTGTAAGCTATATATCAGAGGACTGATTCCTAAAGACAAGGAAGTGATTTCCTTTTGTTTAAACAATTAAGATGCCTGCATAGATGCAAGGTCAAGCTAAGGACAATAAATTAGCACATTTAGTAGTTTGATTGAAATCGTTAGGTTTAGTTAGAGTTGTGTTGAACTTTCAACAAAACTTTAGTAATTTGAATTAATCTAGGATCACTAATTCCCTCACTCTCTTTAAGCAATTCCTAAATAAGATAACAATCTCAGGGGTCCAGCGGATTCATCCTCGCCTCCATCACCGTGAGGCTTTGTTCTTTCTTTTTAAATTTAGTCTTTACTTTATTTTTGTTTTACTTTAATTAATGTGTTTTCCATGTGTGTTTGTTTGTCCTCTTCTAACATTGAGGACAATGTGTTTTTTAAATGTGGAGATGGTTATGTGTTTTGTTTTGATGTGAATTTTGTATATTATATGATAATTATTAGGTTGCATTTTGTGAATCGTGTGAATGTGTCAATGGCTTAGATAGATCAAAATTGATTTAATTTTAAACATAGTCCATTAGGTTATGAATAATCATTAGCTTGCAAAATTAGTGATTTGGGTTCTTTGGCTAAATATGCAACTTAATTAGGAATTAGTGCTAATTTGTCACCCTCTAAATTGTCACTTTCATTCATAATTTGAAGTCTTTTGACTTAAGTAGCTTTGTTATTATTTTTCATGGAAACGAGTAGCTAAAGCAATAAGATAGGCAATAAATAAATAAATAAAATAAATTTGTGTTTGTTAATTTAAATAAATTATTATTCTGCTGACCTTCGAGTTATGAATAAAGTTAATAGCCTATCAAGAACGTGATGTAGATGAGTAGTTAGATCAACACACATCATAAATGTATGCTTTCACGTCAAAAGGCTATAATGAGGTTCTAACCAAGCAACTTAATAAAAGAAAAACTGACTTAGCTGAGTAACTAGATTGGAATTCATCACCAATGTTTGCCTCCACATAAAAAGACTAAGTCTATGTTCATAAAAATTAAAAAAATTAAGAAAAGTAAGTATATTTTCTAATAAAAACCTATTGAACTTGTAATGGCTTGATTTTTTTATCAAAACATACCTAGGAATAATTACAGAGTTTAAATGCCCAAAGAATTATTAAAGCATGTGTGTAATTGAAAAGGGTAAATAATTTAACACTTGGATCTGGATTAATACGTATATTTAGTTCAAAGCCCCTAAACGCAGAATTTGCATGTTAATGATTTGAAATAAATTGAATGATTATGTTTAAAAATAAATTTATTTCATGAAGTTGAAGCCATTGTCTCGTTACTGCATTGTGTGTTGTGTGATTTTATGTTTGTTGTTTTGTTTGCTTGAGGACAAGCAAACTGTTAAGTATAGGGATGTTGATAAGTGTGAATTGCATCGTGTATTAAGGCTTAGTTTGACATGTATTTAATTGTTAATTTAATCGTTTAGTATGTGTTTAGGTTAGAATTGTGTTAGTTAATTATTTATGATTTAAGTGTTTTATGGGTTAGTATAAGTCTTTAAACTTAATTATTATATTTTTGAGGTACCTTGATGTGTTTGTTAGTATTTAAGGTTTAACATTGAAGAACGGAAAAGTTTCAAAGATATTCGTGTCGAAACAACAACCCATGATCATGACAAAAGCATTGGAGTTAGCACACAATCGTGGCCCATATGCCACGATCATCATAGAAGCCTAGGACATGACCCACAATCGTGACTTGTTTGCCATGATTGTGACAGAAGGCTCAGATGTGACCTACGATCATGGCTTGCATTGGGCATACGCACAAATACTTAAAAACGTTAAGTTTCAAAGGATTTTTTGAGTCTTTTGGACCCCCAAAAAACCTTAGGGCTACTCTAAACACAAAAGGCATTTAAAGAATAAGACAAAGAGGTAGAGGAAACTTTTGCATTAGCCACTTTTAGAGAAAGCCTAAAGAGGATTATCGAGAGATAGAGAAAGAGAAGAAGAAAAAGGGAAGATGAGAAGAAGTCGACCCGATGTACTTCTCATATCAGGAGATTCCCGACGTCGTTGTCATCTGTTCAATTTTATATTTTATATTTTTTTAGTTTTATTATTATGTAGAATTGGAATAACAGTTGATGATAGGATTTTTGGATGTTGATGATGTTCTAAACTCACCTTCGAGGTTTTATCTTTAATTTAATGAAATCTATTTCTTTATGTGTTATTTGGATTTATTTTGATTTAATTCTGGATGTGCATAATTCAATAATAAACTAAGAGGGTGAATCGAGTGAAAAATAATTAAATTGAGCTAATGAGAGTTAGGTGTTTTAATAGAACAAGAATTAAATAAAATCGGTAAATTGTGAAAAGAGAGATCTGGCATAGGTTTTTGATAATTTATTAGATAACTTTAGATTTAATTAGGGTTTCAGATAGGTTGTTAATTAAGAAATTACAACTTCCATAATCTGATTAGGTTTTATAAATTAGGGTTAATGGCTATAACACGAGAGAGAGTAATCAACCTTAGGATCATCTAGAACTAATAATCCAGTAATTCATAATCAATTAGGTTAGCATTAAATATAGGTAAAATTTCCTTTCTATCAATTGATAACTTCTTAGGTTGATTCTTAAGTGTGCGTTACAATTGCTAAATTGTTAATATTTTCGTGATTGATTCTTGAATTGATTTCCTTGATTAAATTGAATTCTCATTTTAGTTTCGTTACATTTTGAATTTTATGAATTGTTCTGGCCTTAAATTTTAGGATTAGATTATCCCTCCTCATGGGATCGACACCTTAGGTACTATGTGATCGACCCATGCACTTTTGGATTATCAAGGTTAATTAATTAAAACTTAAACACATCGAAATAACCCGATCATGAGTCAAGCTTCTTTCTTTGATCTTTGGGTACATGTCTAAATACCTTATAGCAAAAAACTCTCAAATGATGATATATGAGATCCTTATCAATCTACGCTCGCTCAGGAATCTTAAAATCCAACAGAATTGAGGGAACTTGATTAATATGGTAGATCGCAATTCAAACTGCTTCTTCCTAAAATGTCTTTGGCAATATAGACATCCTGAGCATACAACTAACCTTGTCCATAATGGTTCAACTAGTCCTCTTAACAACCCTATTGTGTTATAAAATCCCTAGTTCAGTTTTCTCATAAATAATGCCTTATGATGTATAGTATTCTTCAAACATCTTGGAAGTATACTCCCCTCCATTGTCTATTCACAGGCACTTCAACCTCCTTTTCTACCATAACATGAAACTTTTGGAAAATTTCAAACACTTAACTCTTAAAGTTCAACATAGACACCCAAGTCTTTCTTGAAACATCATTAATAAATGTAATAAAATATCTATTACCATATAGTGAATCCTCCTCAATAGAACCACAGACATCTTAATGCATCAACTATAATAACTTTGACTTCCTTGTAAATCTTCTCTTGAAAGAGACTTTATAATGCTTTCCAACCAAGCAGCGATTTATAGCATTAAGCGGTTGTAAGTATTTAACTTGGATAAGGGATTTTCTAGCTAGAACTTTAATCTCTTCTCACTCATATGTCCTATTAGTTGATGCCACAAATTTGATGAAGTTTCCTCTTCAGTTATGTATACTTCTCCACCACTAGACACCCTTGAGTGTGTCTTGTACAATAAGTAACATAACTCTCCTCAAGAAACCATCATTGCAGCTTTAGTTATTTTCCATTTCCTATCTTCAAAAGTATGCTAAAATCATTCTTGATCTAACAAATTAGATGATAATAGATTTGGCCTTAGATCAGGGATACGTTCTACATCTCTCGAGGTCAATAAGCATTTAATGTTTGTCTGAACTCAGATATCACCTATATTAACTATCTTTGTAGAGCTTTGATTTCCCATCTTTACATTCCCAAAATGTTCGCTCTTGTAACTTGAGAAGAACTCCATCTTTAGAACACAATGATAAGATGTTCTTATACAACCATTCAGTACCAAAATTTTTGACATGGAAGCATGCACTAGTTGCATAAACTAAAGACATCTTATTATCTGTGCTTGAAGTAGTTGCCGCTGTACTCTTATCATCACTATCATTCTAATGATCTTGTTTTTTCTAATCCATTTTCCACTTATAACAGAACCTTTTAATGCTTCTTGGCTTATCATAATAGTGGCATGTTTTCACGTCTTTGTCACCTCTGGACTTTGAAAGGTTTCTAGAATTGCCACGACCTTTGGGATCCCTACTCTTGTTCCTTCTCTTACTTTCTTTCACAAAATTCTGCACACTGTCAACTCCAATCTCCTTTCTTTTGATTTCTTCATTAAATATATTCTGTTTGATTACATCCAAAGAGAACACTCCTTAAAGCTGATTTGCTAATCATCAACACTAGTGTTTCATAACTACCTAGTAACAAGCTCAACAGGAACAAAAATTAAAACTCATTATTAAGAATGATCTTCATTATAGTAAGTTTGTTGATTATGTCCTGAAAATCACTTAGATGCTTTGACACTGATTTCCCAACTTTCAACTTCAAGTTCATAAGCCTCTTAATCAGAATGACATTGTTATAAGAAGTCTTCCTTTCATATAGACCTTCTATCTTATTCCATAACACAAAAGGATTAGTTTCTTAAGACACATGGTTAAATATGTTGATATCAATCTATTATTTTATAATGCCCATAGTATTCCGTTTCATCTTTTTCTATGTTTGATATCCTTTCAAGTTTTGAAGGAAAATCATCCTTCACACCTTTGTTCATATCAATAAAACCAAATAGATTCTTGCATTGCAGAAATTCCTCCATCATGGGCATCTTTATCGATTAATTTGATGATGTTAACTTGACAATAAAGTTGTTTCCACCTTCTATTACGATGTCTCTGATACTACTTATTGGGAGACAAATAATACAATTCTCTAAAAAATCAATCAAATATCAATGATTAGGAAGAACTCTTTAAGTTATAGCAGTAAAATAATATGAGAATAAGAAACTTTAAACAATGAAATAAACACCAAGATTTACAAGAAAAACGCTCTAAAGTTGAGGGAAAAAAACTATGGAAAAAATTGACAAATAAATCATCTAAACTTAATGAGGATTTACAACAAAAAAAGTTGATCTCTCACCTCCCAACAACAAATTGTCTCACAAAGTTTAAGGATTGAAACAAAGTTGATGTTTCAATCAACAATCACTCAAACCAATCCCCAAAGCAATTAAACAAGGGTGAGAATATAACACTCTTTGCTCTTCTCTATATTTCCTCACTTTTGTACGTTGTGGCCACATCTCTTGCAAAAACCTGCATCTTTTTCTCTTTTGTATAGCGAAATACTTTTTTCTACAATTTAGATGGTCACTTACACGACTGTGTATCTTCTAGCATGCCTTTGTCGCAAATATATACTATTATGGAGAGTTACACTGTCTTTACATAAGGTGGTGTATCTTCATATAGGCCTATACAAGACCATGTATGTTTTCACACATTCTGCACATGTTTACAGAAACTTACACGTTGATTGTATCTGTCTTCCCAAAAGAGATTCTTCCATCTTTTCTTCACTTATTCTTCATTCCCACAAACCATAATGTTTTTTAGGATCACCGAAAGTCTCAAAATAAGATGGTACACTCAACACAATATTCATTACCTTGGTAGGTTTTTGTGATGTTGACAGAAATTGTTACATACTTGCATCACCACGGCTATGAACTAAAACTTCCTTGGCACGAACCCATTTAGTAGCAATAAAGGTCTCACGCCTGTTGAATAAGCATCTAGATTACCCTTGGCTAATTTACAACAAGTCAACGTCGATGGCTCTTCTTTCCTTCTGCTTGACAGACAAAGGCAGCTAATCGAAACCAATGCTTGGAAAGTATTACCGTGCAACTAAAAAAAGAAATCAAGGCCATGTCCATTTCACTTTTTAGGCAATCTATTAAAAAGTAGAAGTGAGGATCAGTATGGAAACGAAAATGGAAATTGGTGGGGTCAGTCGTACTAGGCCCAAGCCCAGGTCTACGCGTCCATGACCCATTCACAGAAACCCCCATGCATACGTAAAAACCTACGTAAAGACCTAAACCTAGCATCTATTCCATATATAA
>JANJEY010000008.1:39463574-39476242 GCA_024703695.1 Erythroxylum cataractarum | reverse complement strand
TACTTATTATTAAGATTTTTGAAAGCATGGTTGATGTAAACAGTAAACTAGTAAAGTATATAGTACAGTTGTATAATGTATCAGTATGGACTATTTTGCAATTTTTAAAAAATTTGGGGACTATTTTATAAATTTAAAAAATATTCTGAAACGGTACCCGGTATTGACCGATACCGGTACAGTTCCGTTCCAGAGTCCAATCCGGTACCGAGCCCGTTACGATATTCATAACATTGCTTTTGAATGTGTTATCTCTTAATTTTATCTTATATTTTTAATTTATTTTTATAAAAATTCAAAATTATATTTTTAATAATTTTGCTAGTCCAACTTCTTCTTTTAACCATTTCAAACTTTATATTTTGGTAAATTTGACAAAGAAAATATTAAATTAATCTAATTTGATTTACTTTCATTTGTTTTAATTTAGTCATTGCTTTTTAGTTGCATGTGTTATAATAAAAATTGCCTTATATTGATTTCAATTTTATTTTTATTTTTAATTTGTTATAGGCACATTTAGTGTTTTGTAGAGCTAATTTTGTATTTAAATTTGAGTTAATAAATTTAGTGTTAATATTACCTAATAATCTTTCCATTATTTATAATTATCTTTGATTAAAATTAATTTTTTAATTTTTTAATTTTTAAGTTATTTTGGTGCTTTTTATTAATTTTAGAAATTTCTGCTTCACTAGATTTTATTTCTATTGTGTTTATTCATAGTTTGAGACCAATTTGGGTTAAAAATGATAAATAGAAAGAAAAGAATAAAAAAGGAGATTAAATTCAAAAATGGGAAAAAAAATTTCCAACTGAAATGCGTTAGATAAAGATGTGAAAATTAAACAAAATTAAAGACTAGTCTAAAATAAGGGAATAAAATGAAAAATAAGAAAGAAAAGAAAAAGATGGTTTTGCAGAGCTGGCGGAGAACAGCTTCAAAGATCGGTGTCACTAGTGGACCCTTTATCGGACGACGATGGGATCAAGTCCTCTGTAATCGTCTTCTGGCTTTTTATGCATGGCATTTGTTGCCTTGTTTCTCTCGTCCTTGGCTTCCACTTCTTTCGTTTACTCTTCTTCTTTCTCTTCTCCACTTTGCTTGTAGCTCTTATTTCGTTGTCGCTCAGTTTTGCCAGCTTGTGTCCACCAGCTTCCACTTCGACATTATAGCACCTTCCAAAATCTTGCTCGCGATGTGCGTCTTTCGGCAGTCAACAAGACGGAGAGCTCCAGAATGGTCGTTGGAACACCATAGGATACGAATTCATGTTGGTTTCAATGAGAAAATGCCATACACTTAGAAGGAACGCTACAAATTGGAGGCCGAAAGTGCAATTTCGTGCTCTGACAATTGTGGGGGAGCAGAAGCTGGATTGAGTAGCAGTGTTTGCTAATGATAGTAATATGCATAGTATGGAGATTTTTTATGAGATCCAAAATGTTACCTGGTTCGAAGCTGTTCCGGCTCGAATTCTAAATCATTTGGCCGGTGCTAAGGAGCGAGTCATCGTCGGATGAAGAGATGTACTTAATGAAGTCTCAGCAACATTGATCTTTTAACATAAATTACTTATGGAATTTGCATAGCATCAAAACATGCATCATTGATCTTTTAACATAAATTTCTTATGGAATTGGTTTACTTTTACAAGCTAAAAGACCTGCTGAAGCCCTTCTTTTGTCTGCCGTCTTACTTGACAAATTTTGGGTAAAGAAAACCAATACACGATAAGTTAAAAGATAACTGCATTTAACTATCTGGACTTATTGTCATTCAAACAGATCCATGACACGCGTGTATGTATCTCTCACTTTCACATAATAAGTTAAACAATTAGAATTTTGTAATTCTTATATTTGTCTAATAATTAGTGCTACAAACAAACTTTGAGAGTTTATTATTATATATTTGTAAGAAATATATGATATCTGGATTAATAAATTGATTATTAAGTAGATTTTATATATTATACCCTAAGTCATATTTTGTATCTTCAATATTTTTTTGTCTCATAAATTTCATCATGTCATATAATTATTTTCAATATTTTACTAATAGACCATACCCACTTTTGAATATATTTTTTTATGTGAATCACCAATCAAAATGAGCTTCCTTTTTTCTCTAAATTATCTCGAATTTAATTTAATTTGCTTTCTTAAAGTTATCCCATAAGATCACATTATATGATTTTTTTTTAAGTATCCTTAAAGTTAATTCTTGAAAAAACAAGCAATAGTTATAAAGGTGTATTATAAGACTCATTTAACCACCATGGTCTCGCAATATAAATTGAGATCTTATGAATTACATTAATTTCTCTATATGGTTGATTTTACAAAATGGTAGGGTTGTAGTAACACCTTTTCATTTGGAGTGAATTTCTTTTATCCGTGAAATACCGTACATATGTTAGTTTAAATATACTTAATGTTTAACTTGAGTTTATTAGTTTACTCCACAATTTATATTTTTAGAACTCTCATCTAGCCACTTAAGACATATATTATCACCATTGAATCATTTCAAACCAATTTCATTTCATTTTATTATTTTAGTTGATACTTATGGTTTAAACTTTTTGCTCTCAATTACCATGTAGATAATAGACTTAAACTTGTTTCATCTCCATTCATTACAAATGTTGGAGGGGTGTATAAGGGCTATTTGTTTTTATCAATCTAAAATATTTCTTAATTAACATTTAAATATTTCACACAAAGGAAGCATGCTTCAGAATCAAATGTTACATTATGCTTATTAAAAAATAAACAATGTTGATATGCATTTCACATTTAAGTTATTACAATACAATGAATGAATATACATCTGGATACTATTTATCAACAATATATCAATATCTACATAATTATAATGAATTCACATACCTAACATATGTATCTCTTGTAATCGATTTTGTCATTGGATTCATCACTATGTCACATGAAGATATATACTTCATGTTTCTTTTATTTTGCTCAACTATATCTTTTATATTTGGTATATACACAATTGGTTTTACAATAAAATTTAAGATGTTTTGTATAAGTGATTATTACTTGATCATTATAAACTCATAGTTGATTATTACTTGATTACTTTCACTTTAGTGACTCCCAAATGAACCAAGATATGTTTAAGTCAAACATCTTCTTATATTACAACTGAAAATGTTATAAATTCAGCTTCTATCATAAATAAAGCAACATATTATTGTTCTTTCACTATTGTCAACTGAAAAATAATCTAGAGATAGATTTTCTCTCATCTGAGTCTGCACCCTAATATATATATATATATATATATATGTATAACCTTATATATATAGGTCATTACCTTGATAAATGTGTAATCAACAATACCTTTTAGATACATTAATATTTTCTTTAATACTTTCAAATGGGCTTGCTCTAAATTTAAATGATATCTGCTCACCATTATAATAATGTAATTAATATATAGTCTTGTATACATCATGTCACTATTTTGATTTCAATTAAAAATTATAAATAATTATTAATGTTAATCGAATTAAAAATTAATTAATATAGTTTAAAATTGATTTATAATTTTTAATTCTTTTAAATTCAAAATTGATTAAAGATATAAATAAAATAATAGTAAATCCTAATTGTGGGCTTATTTGGAATATTCTTAATTTAATTTTGGATATTTTTTTAGAGTCAAATATTTCATTTGCTATTTAATCTAACCTTGTACCCCTTATTCCATTATAGATTACTTTAAATTTATTGCCAAATATAAGTTATTCTAAGTTTAAAATAAGTTAATCTCATAACCAAAGAAGAGGAGAGTGAGAAAGAGCTTCCCTATTTTCCCCTTCCCTGATCTTCACCTACTAAGATATGCTCTAAAACTTCCTGCCCCTCCCATTCTTCTTCTTCCTCTTGTCACAAAATACCTTCTTCATGCTTCTGTTGCTTGGTTCCCTTTGCAAATATGCTCCTTCCCTAACTACATTTCTCCCTTAAGACAAAAGGGTGTTTTCGTCTTTTCCTTGAACCACTCTTCCTTTTTCTTCATTTACTTTCATTTCAAGAATTAACATCTGAAAAAAAAAGACAATTCCTACACTAGTTCTTATAACTAATAATTTATCTAGTATTGTGAATCCCTAGAATATGGATGAATTTCCTCTATTATCCTCATTCAAAACTTTAGCCTTATTGTCAAGGATTCATTCTTAAACCCCTAACCCACACTGCTCTTCTCCCATTGCAATTAGCTTAGCCACATTAACCCCACGTTGAGTTGGTGGTAGGTTGATGGGGAAACAAATGAAAACTTGCTTTAATATTATCCTCTTTGACGATTAAAGGGCTAACCTTAGTAGCTCTTGACTTATAGGTACTCAAGGATGACAGAAATGCTAGGAAGCTAGTTTGGACAAACTTCCTTTCTTTGAAAAATGATTGGAATTGCATTAGTAATAGCAAAAGCTACAAAATAACATTACAATAAGTCGTATTCTCAATCCACAATTCATCACAACTTAAGGCTACAAGAGTACATTAAAAAAGAAAAATGGCAGAAAGATAAAGTTACAACTTCTAGGTATTCTTCAAGTTATGGCTAATGGAACTTTGTTTATTGTTGGCTATGAAAGTTGCTTAGACCCAATTGACAATGTTATTTGCTATCTAATACTTTGGTTGGACTTTTTCTAAGTAAAGATCTCCCTTTCCTATCATTACATCTTAGATTTCAAAAAATTAGAGAAATAATGGTCTTAAAAAGTTCTCCTTTCTGATAACAATATGATTTTGTTCAAGTTTGACTTAATTTCTTGTGTTAATGCAAAACAATCCTCTTTTTCTTTAATTTTGTCACTAGGAATCTATCTTAATAGCATAAAGCAATCCAGTGTTCCTATATGGATCAATCTTCAAGAAGTTCTCTTAGAGCATTGGTCTACTAAGGGCCTGAAAATGCTCGCTAGCCTTATAAGGAAGTTTATAAGCAGGGATTCTATAATAACATAAAGAAGTATAGTAGGGCATATAAGATTTTGTGTAAGTGTTAACATTAGAGAGGAGATCCCAAATATGATTCCTATTTTAAGGCTATGAGAAGTTGATTTTGTAATTAAGGATGTAGTTAAAGTAAACTATTAATGGAAACCTACTAGAGAAAGGGAAATAATGGAAGCTCATTTGAAGGAAATTCCTTAGAGGTGACTATTTAGAGTTGAAGAACCTAGATTAGGTGGAAGGAGAAGTAGACGAGGATAGGGATGCTGGGTCAAAACTGGAATCTAATTTGGGAATCCTATAGGAAATGCCACTGTATAACAAGCCACAGGGAAACGTTCTACACAAACTATGAAAGGTAGCATTCATCCTAATATAGTGAAATCTAATGACTACTTAAGCTAGGAAAACTTTATTAAAACTTGAAACAATCTATAGGTTGAAGTAGTAAAGGAGCAGAAAGACTTAAAATGCTCATATCCCTTATTTCTTAAAAGAAATCACCTTAACATAGAATGATAAGTTTGTGGTTAATATCGGAAGGAAATTTAGGAGAAAGGGTAAGGTTAAAGGTCCAAATCTCAAAACACCCACCCCCGCTCCCCCCTTTATGTCAACAATTTCATCAAATATTAAAGAGATTAACAATCTAATCAAACAAAAAATGTTGTATGATTTCATTTTGGACAATAAACTAGTGATGTTTGGAGAAACCAAATTAAGTGTGGAAAGACTCTTCAATTGGAGAATTCTAGGTGATAAATGGTCTATACTCTCTAATCATCAATATCACTATTATAGAAGGGTGGTAGTAGCTTTTAATTCTAGTTCAGTCCATAATTGGATGTTAAAACCATAGATCAATTGATGCATTTAAAGATTTTCTTTCTCTAGGAGAAAACTAAGATTTACACTACTTTTTTAATGTTCTAACTTCAAATTTCATAGGAGAGCCCTTTGGATGAAATTGCATAACTAGATTCAAGAGTGATGGTTAATTATGGTGGACTTTAATAGTACTCTTTACTTCTTTGATGTTAAGGGAATGACAGCTTGGGGAACTTTACAACTGATATCTGTGATTGTATGGAACATATAGGATCCACATATTTAAAGTTTGAGGGATGACCATCTTTTACTTGGAGTAATAAACAAAATAGCTTTTGGAATATCGAGAAAAGGATTAATAGAGCTATGGTAAACAAGGAATGTATTAATCACTTCCCTAAAAGTAAGGCAAGGCTCTTAAACTCTCTATTCTCTGACTATGCTCTATTAGTGGTACAAAATCTTTTTGAAGCTAGAAGGAGATAGTTCCCTTTTCGCTTTAACTACTTGGTGAACATTAAAGGATATATAGAGGCTATATTAAAGGGTCTCTCATATTAGATTAAAGGATATAAGAGCCATGTTTGTGTTAAGAAATTATAGGAATATCAAGGAAGAGTTGAAATTAATTAAGAAGATAAAAGGGGGAAATGAAACTCTAGAGCTAGTCAAAAAGTCTGAGGAGATGATCAAAATCCAATTAGAAGGGCCATCTAATTATGAGGGATTGCATTAATATAGAAAATTATCTTTATGAAAGTATGCCAAGGCTCTCTCAAATCACAATTCTTTACTTTTGGAAAGGTCCAAAATTTAGTAGTTAAAAGAGGTAGACAAGAAGTCCAAGTGCTTGTGTAGCTCTATATTAGAGAGGATGAATATTAGCCAATTGTATCCCTCACAAATCAAGACAGACAAATAGTTACATTCTAAGACGATATCAAAAGGGAAGCTATCTCTTAATTTAGAAGAATACTAGGAACCTCATCCTTGAGTTCCTTATTAGCCCCCTTATCAAAATCTATAAGAAATAGAGGAAGTAGTTTTTGAATTAAATCCTCTAAAATCTTTAGGAGCTGATGGCCCATATGGATTCTTCTACAAAAAATCTTGGACTTATAAAGACTACAGTCTATGAAGCTATCTTATAATTTTTTAGAAAACCAAATTTCTTAAAAAGATCAATAAAACTTTTCTTTGTTCGTTACTAAAAGTACCTAACCCTTGCTTCTTAAACAAGTTCAGACCAATCATTATGTTGTAAAATTTTGTACAAAATCATTTTAAAATTATTGCTAATATAATTAAGACAATCTTATAAGGTATCATAAGTTATTCATAAAGAGATTTTATGGATAAGAGGATGATATATATAGTGCATAAGTAGCTTAAGAAGTTTTCAAAGAATATACTAGAAAAAATAGGCCCCAAAACTATACAATTAAGGTGAACTTTTTTAAAGATTTTGACAAAATTATTTAGGAGTTCATCTTGAACCTATTACAAGTAATTTGATTCTTGAAAATTCCAAATTTTGGATTAACCTTTGCATTACAACAACCTTTGTTAGTGTTCTAATCAATTTAAAACTAACACAACTTTTTCAAAAAGCAGGGGGCTTGAGCCAAAAAGAACCCCTATCACCCTACCTCTTCATATTATGTATGGAAGCTTTAAATCGACTAATTAAAAGCAATGTCAATAGCCATATGAGCTTTAAATATCATAGTAAATATAAAAAAAAGTTAGACTAGCTTATCTATTTTTAATTGATGATTTAATTTTATTCTCCAAAACTTATATAGCTTCTATTAGCTTACTCATAACTTCTTTAAAGGTTTTTAAGGAATTGTTAGGCTTAGATGTTGATAGAAGTAAGAGTCACTTATTATCTCAAAGACTGTCTAACAAAAGGGGTATTTTTTTTCAAATATCTTAGGGATCCAAATAATATCACCTTTTTTTAGATACCTCAGAATCCCTATGACTTTAATAAAGCTACTATTTAGAGATTGTCTTCCTCTGATTAAGAAGATCCAAAGAAGGTTGGTTACATTTGGTTTTTATGTAATACATGTAGGATACTTTTAATCAAAAAAATTTCAAACTCCTTTCATATGTATTGGACCTCCCATTTTTTTCTAAGGGAATAATAAAAAATGAGAAGTATTTGAGAAGATTCTTATGGAATAGAGGTAAATATCTAGCAAAATTTGCTGATTAGAAGGTATGTAAACCATTTGAAATAGGAAGACTTGGCATCACTTGCATCAATATAACGAACAAAGTTCTCCTTAGTAGGAGGCTATAAAGGTTAATGGTTAGCAAGAAATTCCTATGGGTGAAATGGTTTCACTCTTACTTTCTGAAAGAAAATAGTATATGGGAACTAGGGAGCCAACTATCATTTTCTTGGTTTCATATGGAGATTGTTGAAACTAAGTGATCAACTTAGGGAGATAGTTATTTATAAAATTGGGAATGGGAAACTTACATATCTTGTCTATGACAACTAGAGAAAAGCAAGTCCTATTTATAATAGCCCTCAGATTCACACAAGAAATAGAAGAAATTAAAGGATGAACTAAAGGAGATAGTTATTTGTAGAATTGGAAATAGGAAAATTACATCTCTCTTTTATGAAAACTAGAGAAAAGCAAGTCTGATTTATAATAACCCTCTGATGCATATACACTAAACAGAACACACCCCATAAATATTGAGGTAAAGGATTAGATCATCCATACTCAGTTGTAAGACATTCTTGAAGTTTTTGAAGAATATATCTTGAACTATTACTCTGACAGTATGAAAGAAGATGAATATTGGTGGTTGGGGCATATATTTGGTAGGTATACTAACCAGCATGAGGATTCTTCAGGTGAAAAGGACAACATATAGAAGGCTAGAAGGTAATGGAGAGCGGAAACCAACTACCTAAAGTATCTTTATCCTTTGCTTTTGTGAAAAAGCGAGGTATCATATTGTAAAGGATCATATACCTAAATATCAACAATACCTATACGCTATGTGATATTTGTATGAAATTCTTTGTTTTTACCCATCTTTAAGAATAAAAGTACTTTTTATTTTGCAATTTTCCAACTTAGTTATATTATTTTGGTGCATGAATCAACTTAAAAATGTTAGGGGGGGAACTTTTGGAAAATGGATGCAAGTTTTGTGCAACTTTTGTCTTAAATGTTGTAAAAACCAATGTAGGTTATAGGGAGCAAGCTGGAACTATATAGCTATAACATTACTGAAGAAAATCATTGATAAATTTAACCTCTATACTACAACATCAGTATAAGTCTATAGAATCAAAAGAAGAAATACAAGATTTTGACATCTATAAAGAGAAAGAAAATGTCACTTTACCTAAGACAGATAAAACAAGGATAATTCACCTCTAAAAAAGAGAAGGATCGAGACGCTACACTAAAAAAGGGAAAGAACAAAGGGAAATGCTAAGGAGACTTAGATAGGCTTGGGCGACTAACTATAAAGCTTGGAGACTTATCCTTTGGAGTTTTTTTCCCTCTTACAATCTTGTATTTAATTATATTGATTTGGATTAGATGTTGGACTTTAAGATAGTAACCATGATTAATGGCTAAATTTCCTATGTTCTTATAGGGGATTTGAGATTGCATTAATGTTTTGACGTTTTTCTAAGTTAAATTTATGGTTTTTTTTTTCATTGATTTGTTGATTTCTCTTTATGTTTAAATGGAAGTCTTTGGCTATAGATTTAATTACTTAGTGAATTTATAACTTTAAGAGAAGGGTTCTTTTTCTTAAAAATAAGAGATAAATTAGCTGAAATCTCTTAATAGGTTAGGAGACCTAAGAGTTTTAGGAGGTTAGATTTAGATTTGGGCATAATGCTCCTTTAGGAAATTATTTAAGGGATTATTTGTTTTTTTCTAAAAAGAAATGCTTATCTCACCTTTAGTAGAAAGGGTTAATCACTAGTATGTAAAGACCAATAGGGAAAATTAAAGTCTATCCATCGAGTAGATTTAGTTAGGCATTAAAATTTACAACCCCTAAGAGAACCCCATATCTTAAATTAACTTCATCTTTAGTCTCTTGTTATATTTCATAACTAGTTATTCAATTTGCTCAACTTAATTGGTGAGTAGTAAACTAGATTTACTTAGTTATTTTATTTCTATTTTGGTTAGGCAGCTCCCATTTAAATTCCTTTTTCTATTTGTATTAAAGCTACAATAGTAAATATTTTCACTTAATCCATATAGATACAATCTGGTCTCATTAGTTTTTGTTACTTCAATGACATTATTATACTTGCAATTTGAGATTAACAAGTTTTTGGAGCTATTTTTAGGGATTGGTCTTTGAATTGTATGTCGTTGTTGTTATGTAAGTGTCTATATTTTTGCTTTATTTTATTTTTAAAATAATCTATTTCACTTTTTATTTGATCTTTGTGTTCTCCTTGTATTTATGAGTAGCTTATGTGTCAACTAGTGTATGACTAGAACAACAAAAAGGCAAGATAAATTGATTAACCTAAAGTTTGAAAGCATCGTCAAGGAAATCATAAGGATAAAAAGGATGGATAACTAAGCATAAGCAAGAAATAACTAATAGAGAAAGAATTAAGAAAGAAATCTTATATGAGCATGATGAAGAGGAAGTAAGAATTGGAAATGTCAAAGAAGGTAAAAGAATAATTAATGTAAATAGTTAAGAAGAAGCCCAAGTTTTTGTACTTTGCTCGACCGTCAGTGTCTAAATTCTTCTCCTTCTATAGCCTCTTCTTCTTCATCTTCTCCTTCTCGTGTTCCTCTAACCACCATCCATTCCCCAACACCCAAACCTACTAATTTGACCCATTCCAGAAATCCTATATTAAACTAAAATGCAAATCCAAACCTGCAAAGCCCCGCCCCCTTTCAAAACACTCGATAGTTGTGGCTGTTATGCAATCGCCACTACCCTCTCTGACAACTCAACTGAATTTCCAACCTTTAAAACCTTCCTCAATTCTTAAACAACTCGATGGTGTGAAATCATCGGAGTAGATTCTCCCACCTAGGACTTGGAAATCTGTGGTTTTAGGTGCAGTGGAGGAATCAATGGATGTCAACGCTTTAGCCTGTTACCCTCCACAAATCAAGGATGACAAGATATTTATCATTGCTCCGCTGGAGCTAGCAACGAAGGGGTCAACCCAGCATAGGAATGCGCTGATTGGGTTCTTCATTAGTAAGAGACCTGCATACCCTGTAGTTTAAAGAGCTCTTTCTAAAGCATGGTTAGCTTTCAAATTATTAGATACGTTGATTACAAGCTCAAATAAGTTTATATTTAAGTTCAATTTAGAAGAAGGAATGAATTTGGTATTGGATAAGGGCCCTTGACATATCCAAGGGAAAGCTTTATTTTTAAGGAAATGGAGTTTGAATGTTAGTGAATAGGAAGAAATTAGGTATGCTCTGGTATGGACTAAGTTCCATAACATCCCCTATGAGTGTTGGAATACTGAGGGATTGGGTAGAATAGCTAGTGTAGTAGGGAAACTGCTCCTAAAGGATACCCAGATAGCTAAGATGACTAGGGTTCAATATGCCAAAATATTTGCGGAAATCAATCTAAACATCAATTGGCCAATGGG
The DNA here is from genome assembly GCA_024703695.1 of Erythroxylum cataractarum. Taxonomy (NCBI): domain Eukaryota; kingdom Viridiplantae; phylum Streptophyta; class Magnoliopsida; order Malpighiales; family Erythroxylaceae; genus Erythroxylum; species Erythroxylum cataractarum. The sequence continues at coordinate 39,464,769 of JANJEY010000008.1, read as the reverse complement.
ATTTTAGTTAGCAACCTATAGTGAAGAGGGACTAATTGCATTAAAAGAAATCCCGATAGAGTATGAGTGGAGGCCAGAAAATTATAAGAAGGAATGGAAGCCTACAGGTGGATTATTTGATACTAAAGTCCAAAAGGAGATGGATATGGAGAAGGTGTCATAATAAAGTAGTGCTAACTAACAAATGGAGCTTGGACAGGAGAATTTCTAGGAGGATACACAACTCAAGCCCAATGAAAACAAACCATCATAACATGTAACTAATCAAAGGAAAGATAAAGAAGTTTAGGAGAATCAAGAGGATCCAAAAGGAGGCCTTGCATATGCTGACCCCTTTGTTGTAAACAAATCAGGTATTCCCCTTACTTCTCTTAATTCTTAATTGGTTCCTAATAGTCCTAGCGATAATTAAAGTTTGAATGTTAATGATGATGCAGTGGAGGTTTTTACTAGTAGGAAGAGTAGGAAATATAGGAGAAGATAAAAGTTGTAAGTATTGGTCCTTATGGCTTTAGCTTTTTGGAATGTTAGGGTTCTCAATAATCCAAAGAAATATTTAGTTGTGAAGTCTTTCCTTAATCGGTTGCCTGGTGCTTTTGTATGTTTAGTTGAATCTAGAATAAAAATCCCCTTTTCTTTTGAACAACGTGTGTGCTTTCTTATTTCCTAGATGGCATAATCATGGTAACTTAGATCAGGCTTCTAATGCAGGGTTAGTGGTAGCCTAGAATCTGGACTGTTACAAGTGTGTCCCTAATGTTACTATAGACCAATTGATCTATATGGAGGTCACTCCTCTTAATAGTGATTCTGTCCTTTTTGTGACGTGCTTATGGCTTTAATAATTATAACCATAGAAAGTCTCTCTGGTATGATCTTTCTAATATCAAGCTGAGTGTATGTAATCAACCATGGGTAGTTGAACGGGATTTCAATGCCATTTTGTTTTCCTATAAGGCAAAACCTCTTACGGCCTGTTTGGTTCAAGGATAGAATAGACAGGGAATAGAATAATTATTCCTAGGAATAGAAAAGATGAGGAATATAAAAGAATGAGCATTACTTTGTTTGGATCAAGGAATGAAATAGAAGAAATAGATAAAGAATTTTTATTCCATTGTTTGGTTTGAAAATATAAACTTGGAATAAGAAAGGAATAAGTAACAAAAAGACCAAAATGTCCTTATTATTATTA
>JANJEY010000008.1:39323611-39335900 GCA_024703695.1 Erythroxylum cataractarum | reverse complement strand
CCAACGACTACATGCGAAGCGTATGCTTGGGCAAGCTTTGTGGGTATCTAATGCTATGAACGGGCTTTGTCGGTGTGTGAGCTCCTTAGCACTCTGCTTGTCATCGAAAACTTGTGGCTCTCGCACCTTCACCATAGTGCTTTCCACTCGAACACTCATCTTATTCCTTGCCATCACACGCTTGAGCACCAACAAATCATAGCTCATCTCCTCATGAGCCTTCATCTGTTCCTCGAGCACTCTCATAGTTACTTGAAGCTCCCTTTCTAAGGCTGCAATATGTTCCAACAAAGAAATTGCTCCCTCATCTGTCGAGACTAGAAACTTAAGAATTGCCTCCATTCTAGTAATCCTTTCTGCCAAATTACTTCTACCAACCATCACTCTAGATTGGCTCTGATACACCTTCATACAACAATCCCACTTAGGTCCACTTAAGCAAGATTTAACCTTCTCATGTGAATGTCGTCTAACAATTATGTTAGCCCTCGAACACCTCACGCGCACACAAGTGTTTCTCTCACATACAAATTAACACAAGTGTATAATAAAGTAAAGAAAACAACAAGAGATATATATAGCCGAAGCTAATCTTTCATTAACCCTCAATAAAACGTTAACAAAAGATGCAAGTACCTCCTTTTCGAAACACTTACAAAGAACTCCCTATTCGAAGACCTTACAAGGAACTCCATATTCGAAGCCCTTACAATGACCAAAAGCTCTCAACTCTTAAAGCTCTCTCCTCTGAGTGATTTGTCTCAATGAGTGAATGACTCAGTGATTGAATTCATAGCTCTCAACTCTAATGTGCTATTTATAGGCTTCTCTTACTTCGAAAGCAAGTTCAAGATCTTTAAGGATCTCCACAATCTTAGTTGATCCTATCAACTAGAGATTACACTACATCATACGGACTAATCAGAAGACATCCCCTTTCCCTTAAGACTCTTCTAATTGGCTACATTACATCATAATTTAATCAAATAAAGATTACATGTTAACTTGAAAGATTGCATCTATATCCTTGAAGATCTCCACTATCTTCAAATGATTCTCCCACATGGTCTTTATCTCTTAGATTTGATGAATATTTAATGTGATCTTCAAGTTGATTTCACCACGTCATCATGTGCCACATCACCCACAATTGCCACGTCATTGCTGATGTGTTTTCCAAGTCACCAAGGCCTATTCGCACATAGGTTCATCAATGAACGTTTATAGATAAGTTCATCTTCCATGATTAAGCTCATTCAAGGTGCAATCTTGTTGCTCCATGACTAACAACAAGTCACAATTCGAGTTAGTGTAAAACCTCACATATTTTACATACCTTTGAATATTTTACATACCTTCGACCTACCTCGCCGAAGTTAAGTGCTTATGCGCCTTGTCGCGCTCGCATGTCTTTGCGCACTCTCAGGTCTCACGTGACTTAGTTTGTCAATTCTACACGACCTCGCATCCAAATCTCATGTCTCATTAAAGATTTCTACCAATGCATGCCTACACATGGGCCTCATGTCTCGTCAAAGATTTCTACTAATTCATGCCTACGCATGCCCATGCGTATCGAATCTCACCTACTCCTAAGATCTTCGCCAATACTTCCCGCATTCCTCACCTACTTCGCAAGTTCCTTGGGTTTTGCTTGCAAGACTTTACATTGTTTCCTCGTCAACACGCCTGCCTCTTGTCGACTTGCATGTCAAGCATTGGCCAAGGCTCGCCAACACTCGCACAATTTCACAGTCTAGACTTGGGGGTCTAACACACAGCACAAAAATTGAGAAAAACAACTATAGTTTCAAATGTATAAGCCTTTTCGATCTCCGTTTACTTTTTCGTTTACTCGTAACATTTGCACCTTTATAGTTTCTAATCTTGCAAGTGCAAACTTGAGTTCTATTCGAACACTATAAGCATGAGATACGGAAAACTTGTTTTTTTTAATAACCTAGTAAATTCAACAAGCAATTACGCAGAAATAATATGAATTAAACATTTATTGAATGGATAAATCATAGAATTTAGAACTAACCTCTAACACTACATGTAGGCATAATTTACTCTATAAACGTAATCACAATAAATCTTAATCCAGATTTGAAAATTCTATATTTTTCACCAAAAATATAAAATAAGAATTACATACCTTGATTCATGAGTTTAATCTTAATTGAGATAAATCCTTCAAAGTAATTGAATCTAGAGAAAGTTGATTTCTCTCCTCTTTCCCTCAACAATTTTGTCTACTAATGGTGAAAACGTAAAGAAAAGTGTGGAAGTGAGAAATGACGAATTTCAAATGAAATAAGGATCTCTTAACTGTTCTCATAAAACGTAAAGTTTAAAACAAAAACTTATTTTACTAATCCTCTCACTTAACCAAACTGACCAATCAAAATTTAGCACCTAATATGATTAAAACCATAATTATTAATGAGTCTCGTATAATATACAGGCTTTACACACAGTTTGGGGAATGCCAGCAACTACTACACATGTTTTTATATGCTTTCGGTTGAAATGCCACCAACCAGTATCGTTTCTGTTACTAAGGATGCCAGGAGACAAGTCCGATGCTTCTCGATGGATAACCATTTAGATTAACCCAAGGGCATCGAAGTACCATGAACTACAACCAACAAAACCAGAGGAACAGGCATGAGCGCAAGAACCTTGAAACTCCTAATAAAATCATAAATGCTTTATTCAGTAGTAGTTGAAGCAATACAATTTCTTAGAGATGAAAGCACATACGCTCACAACCTAAAATTTTGCGGTAAAAGATAGATTAAAGGAAATTAAATTAGACAATTTCTGCAAACAAGACACTCCGACTCATCAGTAAAGGATGCGGTCTTTGCATCTATCTGCTTGAGAATATTGACTCCACTTAAGCAGAAAAAGAATTCCCTGTTATGATTTCAGAAACCTTTCCTTCTTCCCAACTATCATATTATCACCAACACAGTTTTTTTTCCTTCTTGTCTTCAACTCAGGCTTATAAATATGATTAGAATCAACAAAGTTTAAACAGATGGCCAAAAAGAACTAGTTAAACTTGAATTAGGAATTAAATAGTGTCTTGTATTGCATTTATGCCACCAGCTGCTCCTGATCACTGTACATTGGCTCCACCCAAGAGGGGAGTATATCCAGTCCTGCAGAATTAAGATGGCATTGCTCCTTTTGGGACTCCTCAGAACCTAGTGGCATAGATTTCATCGGTGATGCATCCTTCACCAGGGAATGAACCCAAGAGACATCTGGCTCGTCAGCATTTGAAGGAACTGGAGTTGTTGCTTCGGTGCTGCCATTGCTTCGAATGCCAAAAGATGCAGATTTCCGTAGCTTATGAAGCTCTTCTCCCTGGATTCCCCAGTCCACCTTGCCATCAGGAGAACCCCAAGCTGTAACGTTAGAAGGTAATATGGCAGCTGAAGAAACCGGAGAAGACAATCCAGTATGACGATAAACAGCACTTCGCTCAATGAAGCTCTGACTTCGCTGCTTTAAGAAAGCAGCAGACCTTGAACTCAAAGCTGCCGCTGCTGTTACTCCAGATTGATCAAACCCAGAGGATGGGGACGTCCTCACAGGAGATGATGAAAAGCATGTGGGATAACTGGATCGGAGCTGCTGGTTTAAGTTGTGTCGTATTGGAATCCCTTTCGGGGATTGCAATTGAGGTGACAAATTATCAAGTGAAAGCCCCTGCAATTGAGGTAAAATTGCTGGATCAGCAGACCCAAAAATATCTTCAAGGTTAGTAGGCTTTACTCCTCCAAGTCTATTCAATTCCCCAGTTTGATCGACAGAGGAGCTACTAAACGCTGCAGTGGAGAAACCATTACCCCAGCTGGATGGTGAGGCAAGACCAGATACCTCATCCAAGAACTGTTGCTGCCGGTGACGAAGACTTTCACGCTCAAGAAATTCCATATCTAATTCCATATCTCTTGCACTCAGCGTAGATTTCAACCTGCTGCCAGAGAGCTGCAAGGTAGGGGGTAGAGTACTCGGCTGATTTTGCCATCCCCCCAGTGGAGAAGAGGGTCCAGAGGAGGTCATGGGTGGTGTTGAGGATGGTGGGATCAACACTGATGGATAACCAAGGCCTAGCGGGCTAAGAGAACCAATGTCCAGAGCCGATCCACTGGCTGAGTAAGATCTAGGAGAAGGCACAACAGACCCTGTTGATGCATACAAGGGACGAAGCTCTTCAAGTTTGTGTGCAAAGAAACAAACTCTCCTATTGCAGCTAGCCTCATCTTTGCAAAGGCGTGTTCGATACTGAGCAGGGTGAAGCCAACACTCAAAAATACCATGTGAATATTCACAAGCATCACCCTGCCTGCATGAACCCTTTCGAAACTCGGGGCAAGGAACACAGCTATAGTGATACTTCCTAGGATCACGGCGCCTTGCATTCTCGCCAGGATGAACAAATGGGCATTCTGTCCAATCATGAGAATAAGCCCTTGAGCAAGGCTTGATCTTAAATGTGTACATTCGAAATTCATCAGTTCCATATATCCCATTCTTGATATCCGGAAGAGTGAGATCAACTGGATATTCTTTCTTTTCAGCCCCATCTTTCAATGACCTCGGCGTTGAGATTTCCAGTTGTTCCTGTATCTCAGTCTCAATCTTATCGGGCAAATAAGCTTCATCACTGCTACTACCACCCTTTAGCATGATCTCCATTGTTCTTCTCCTAGTATTTAAACCAGGACCGGCAAGATGGATCACATCGCTAGGATGGTTTCCATTAGCATCAACAGAATTAAGATCAGCGGAGGCATCAAGCAAGAGCTTGACAACTTCAAGAGAAGAAGAAGATCCACCAGCAGCAGCACAGTGTAGAGCCGTGATCCCATCAGAACCACAACCCTTGTTAACATCAACAAGGCCTGTTCCCAGGATATACTTTAACACGTCCTTGCTTCCAAACAAGGCAGCAACCATTAAGGGTGTCCTCTCTTCAAGAGTCATCCCTTTTGAGCCAATTCTCCTTCCATACCACATACCTGCCTCTTCCACATCAAGTCCATCTTCTTCAATTGCTCGCTTGAATTCAATCAGATCGTTGGATGCAGCTAATTCAAGCAGTATATGGAAGTTTCCATCTTGTTTCTGATACTCATTCCCCGTATTAAAACTAGCTTGAGCTGGTCTCCTCTTCGAACCATTGCACATTGCGAAAACTCTTTTCTTTGGCCTCCACTCAGTCTCTGCTCTACAAAAGTGCATTAGAAGAGAACACTCACAAACCATCCTTTCAGAAACAGCAAACAAAATGAAAGTATGAATGAACAAAGCGAAGATTTAGACATCTATCGGAAAGCCACAAAGAGCAGAACAAAATTGCTATTAAATTCGTTATAAAGATACATGGTCTTGCATAGAATATAAAGAGTCTTGAACAAATAAGCACCAGACTAAACTAGCAAACACAAAATTAACATAACCTATAAAACCGAAATCCGTTATAACCCAAATGAACAGAACATCTTTATCTAACAGGCCCTACCTCTAGTCCCCCAAAGTTTAAACAACGAAATAAAAGAGAACCCAAAAGACAAAGTTCCAGTGTAACAATAACAACCTTAGCACCAAAACCCACAACTCAAAATCCAATCTTTAACAGCAGAACGTTTAAAAACTCAGGAATCAACCAAAACACAACTTCAGAAAATTACAAGAGACAACAATAATAAGAGAAAGATCATACCTTTAATATTAAGTGCAGTAATGAAGTAACAGCTACAAAATCCAGAACTAGTTTCTGATGGCGTTTAGCTCCTCTGCCCTTTTAACGACACAAGAAACAAAGACACTAACAAAAAGCTAGAGGTAGAAAGAGAAAGGTAAGAGAAGAAATGAAAAGACTTTTTGTTTTGCGTTTTAGGGTCAAAAAGAAAGAGCCTAAAACAATAGTTTATTGGCTCCTCCTCCATTTCTTCGCCTTTCTATTTAATTTCAAATTATATTTTCATTTTTATTCTTCACTACCTTTTCCCTCTAACATAAATGAAACCCAAATGCACATGAAATGCAAATCCAGGAGTGCGTGTGCTGGGCCAGGTCCCACCTTGCGATATTAATATCTAACAAACATGACCTCTTAGTACCCACGTGTCAAGTCCCAGTAGAAACCAACTCTCACCGCCTGTGACTTTATCGAGATTCCAGATTGTCAGTCATGCTTTACGCGCTTGAGCACTGTTATAGATGACGTGGCACCGTCATGATGGAATTTTATCAATATTTTTATCTTAAATGTTTATAATGAGCACTACTCTATCTGCCTGTGACGCTATTCAGGAAACAACCAAACTTCATTGGTGCAGGGCCTGCAGGCCGAGCACAAATAACTCCGTCAATTTGACTGTTACATTCTGTGCTGACTGCTGATATGACATTGTACAAGTGCTGATGAGGGCTTGGCCAATGCTTCGGAACCATCGATTCGACGGCGTCTTTAGAGCTCCGTCGTAATTCGACTTAGTAGTGTTATTATTTATTATGATTAAGAATGATAGCGTATTCGTTTCTTCCAAAAAAAAAAATTGATAGTGTATTCGATTGATTTTGTTGTTTAGGATTAATATATTTAAAATAATATTAGAAAACTAATTGTGTCTCATTACTCACATTATTGTGAATTAATCATTATAAGATACTTTAAAATCAAATAATTATGTGTTAATGCATATGTATTTTATAAAGTCTCTTTTTTGTTAAGCTTTGCATCTTTCATTTGGGGCAGAGTTATATTAATTCGCACTGAATGGATGGTGTGTAGCGTTATTTAAATTGTAAGTGTATACATTAATAATTTAAAATAATAATTCTATTTAAATGATAGGTAGTAAAGACAGCTAGTTCATTTATGATAGTGAAATAATAAGAGCAATTATACTAATAATAGATTCTCAATTCACTTCTTGTTTAACTATTAGGCTTGTGGTATTAAAGAAATTAAGCATCACTTATGGTCACGAATGATGACAATAAAAGTGTAATAATGAAATACAATAAAGAAGGAATTCATATGAGAATGGTGTCTACACAATATGAAGAGAGTTGTTTTTTTAAGAACTTCACATATAAATAATTATATTGATATATAGCTTTACTTTGAATTATAATCAATTACCAATGAATGCATAACGAATATTAATATCCAATATTCATTCTTATTTATCAAATATATTATATTTAGCTCTAAAGTTTTTCAAACTTTACATTAAAGTTTTATTTGATTAAATTATTTTTCTTTATAGATATTCTTTGTGTATAACTTATTAAGTTTGTAAACATGTTAACAATTGATATAAATTACAATTGTAAATTATATTTAAGATTAGATAAATTAAGATTCTTTAATTTATTTTTAATTATCCAACTAAATATTTTATATCTATAAATTTAGATTAACGTCTAGAAATACATAAAAGTTAAAGTGATTTTAAATAATCATTTGTATATAATTTAATTATTTTATCATACAATATTTCAATTAAACATGAAATATAGAATTAATGTCTACTATCTTTAGTCCAATTATATTAATTATCTAACATTAGTAATTGATTCTTTTAATGAAAATATTTAAAGCGTCATTTCATGCCCTAGAATTTTTCAAATTAATACTATTTGAAAACAATATAACATGCTCCCTAATTACTTTAAAATGATAAATCAATATTGATCGCTCGAGTATCTCCATGTAGTCCATGTCATATCTAATGATTACTAATTAAGTTACCTTTGACTAGGATAGGTCCTAAGTAGTACAAAATTATAACAATCCTTAATGAGATGATTTGGAGATTTAATGTTAAATGATTACTTGCATAATCATCACAGTGAGTATTTTTAAAATATATAAGTAATGTTATATATAAAATTTATGGGTTGGGTTAGTTTAGTTAACTTTTTTTCTAACAAGTACAGTAAAACCTCGATAAATGAACATTCGATAAATTAATAATCTCGATTAAAGAATAATTTTCTCCAGTCCCGACTTGAGCCAATGGGATAAAATAATAATCTCGCTAAATGTATAAGATAATAGTTTTAAAAAAAAATTTCTTGAGGCCCACTGAAAATATAAAATAATTATGAAAATTACATATATATTTCATAAAATAAAGCACTTCTTAAACAATTTTTTTTCAAATTTTATGCTTTCCTAAAATATGTATCTATAGTCAATTGGTTCTTCTTTTCATGCGAACTAAATTCAATTTCATATTTAACTTTTTGGAGGGCATAAACTACATTAAGCACATTCTTCTCATTTTGAAGCAAGTAACTTTTCAAAGTCTCCATGGCAAGAAAAGCTTCTTTTGGAGAAACATGTGGTATAGCGCTACTATCATCCGAATCTTGATTGGCATCATCTTCCATACCCATACCTATTACTCCTTGAATAATTTCTTCGTTCGTAGGCGATTCCATTAAAGCTTCATTTTTATTAGGATAATTCAAAATCTGCTCTACATTCATGGCATTTCTATAATGTAAAATAGAAATAACTTCCTCTGATATTTGAATGCCTTCAACGTCACCAGTTTCTTCTTCTAGAAGCATGCCTTCCTCGATCGAATTTTGAAATGTTGAAAACAATTTGCCATAGTTGTGGCCTTCACATCAATATTCCAAGCAACATTAATAAAATAGATAGCATCTAGGACATTAATTTTTTCAAGATTTATTGCTCCCTTCTCATAGCCTTCCAAGATGCTAAAATAAAAACGACGTCGATAACAAATGTTAAGTGATCAAATAATTCCAACATCACATGGTTGAATTTTTGATGTTATATTTGGAGGCAAAAAGAACAATTCAACATTTCTCAAGTCTTCAATAACCTTAGGATGGGCTGGGCAATTGTCTACTATAAGCAACACTTTTCTACCTGTCATTCTATCATCAAACCAAGGAACAAATTCTTGAAAGAGTAATCCGATCATCCATGCTTTCTTGTTGGCTCGATAATGACAATTAAGATTGTTAATATTCACATTTTTAAAGCATCTAGGATTAGCATACTTACCAATAATCCAAAGAGGTACTTTATCTTAACCATTCCTATTGCAACAAATAGCAACAGTAAGTCTTTCCTTGTTAATTTAAAAAAAAAAGTCTTTCCTTGTCCTTTTTCTGTCCTTCTAATTGCTTTGTAGCTAGTAAATGATCTGCTTGTAAACGATAAACTAAGCCTGTTTCATCTATATTATAGATATCCCTCCAATGAAATTTGTCCAATTTAGCTCAAATTTTAGGTACAACTTCTTCAATATTCTACATGACAACTGAGCCGCTTTTACCAAACCTTCTATAAGACTTAATCACATGTCTCGCATTGAACTGTTCTACCCAACTACTTGAGAAGTTAAATTCTGGATTTACATCACCATACATCTTCTGTAGAAACTCTCTTGCTTTAGTTTAAATCATTTCTTAATCATGTTCAGTTTCTCTTGATATTGGAGAAACCACTCGTACAATACCTTTTCTAATTCAGGATATTTTGTTGATTTTTGACTTTTAACATTGTTATTTGTTATCTCTTTTGACAAATGCTCTGCTGACCTTTTAAGAGTATTTGATATTGTTGATTGACTAATAGAGAGATCAACCTTTTGTTGAATCCATTGTTGCAAATTTTTTTGACTTAAAGGGGGATGTTGATTATTGTACTCACATAATACTTTTCTCATCTCATCAGTTAGCGTAGATTTTTTTACACCTTTCAAATGAGTAGTCATGGAAGAGAAGATATAATATATGAATTTTTATATTTTGGTATATGAAGTTAAAGTACATATATCTATTTATAAACTCTATATAATATTGTGTACTTGAAACAATTCACAGCACTTCATATTCTAATATACCTACATACACTATATTTTGAATCACACTAACCTAAGATTAATAAACTTATTTTTTGACAAGATTAATAAACTTAGATACAATACACCATCATTAATTAATTGTTTATTTATTTTCTTTTCTTAGTTACTGAAAAAAAAAATTAATTGTTTAATTTGACAAATATAATGTACAAAATAAAAATTATTCTCTAAATTAATAAATATTAATTTATCGATAAATTGATAAAATATTCATTTATCGATAAAATAATAACTCCGTATAAGATAATAATTTTTCAGGTCCTAAAAATATTTATTTATAAAGGTTTTACTGTATCTTTATAGTTTAGTTTATGTAATCGATTACTTTTTTAACAAGAAAGAAACTTAATATATGTTACCCTTTTCATTACAATATTATAAAGTCTTAACAAAGCGATGAATAAAACTAATTTATAGAAAATACTAGGGATGGGAGTTAAGCCTGAGTCTAGCCTAGTTTGGTCTATTTATGTTGGCCCCTGAAATTTTTTTATTATTATTAAGCATGATTTGTTGATTTTGAGGTGATAGATAAATTTGTTTGGAACCTTAATGGCATATTAATGTTTATAAGGTTAAATGGCATAGGTGATTTTATTTGAAGGGGTAGAAAGGATAAGTTGCAATAAGGGTATTTTGGGTAGATCTCAAATGTTGTTAAAGTCCAAGGCTTTCAAGGAGGGTTACTTTGGTCAAATTGAGTTAAATTAGAAATAAAAAGGAAAGTAAAAAAAAGAAAGGAGCAAGGGTGGTTTAAGGAGAAGGGACAAAGCAAATGGCAAATATGAAGGATTGGCACCAAAACTACGTAGTTTTGGGAGAGGAAACTTAGGCTTTTAGGTTAAAATATCAAACTTTGTTATCCTCACAAAAGTTGTCTACTTCGCAATATTCATCCACCTATTGAGAGCCACTCACGAAGATAGCGAATTATTCTCAGAGTTTAATATCACAAACAATGGAGTGACCATCTTTGCACCAACCAATGGCGCGTTCTGAGCCCTCAAAATAGGTACTCTAAAAACCCTAAACGACGAAGGTATGACAAAGTTGGTGAAGTTCCATATCACACCTAAATTCATTACAAGTTCTCAACCTCACGGTTTCCGACAGATAGTAACCCATGAAAACACAGGCATGAACAAGAAATCATTTATCTCTTAGGTCCCATTTGATTGACAAAAAAGTAAAGTGAATTTAGAATATGATTCCTTAGAAAATAAATCTATAGATAGTAAAGATATTCACATGTTTTGATACTTACAAGAATTCTAATAGAAAAGTTGGGTGAATTCTTATTATAATGTTTGGTATATAACAGTATTTTATAGAATGTAACTTAATTTTGACTTGTGTTTCTAATTATATCTTTACAAATAGAATAAAAATTGAAATCATTAAATAAGAAAAAATATAAACCTAAAGATTATCGATTGAAGCTTCTGAGCAAAAATATTTAAAATCCAAATACCGGCTGATACTGAAAATTTAAAAAATAGGGGAATATTTTGCAAAATTTTCAAAAAAAATTTAAATTTCCCTCCTTTCCTCTTATCTCTCCTTCCCCCTTTTTTAAAATTTTTTTAATTAGTTATTTTATTTATTTCAATTTTTATAATTATTGAAAATTTTTAATTTTTTTTTAAATAACAATAAATATTTTTATTACTAATAATAATTATAAATAAAATAAAATTTTAAAATATTTTAATTTAAATTTATTTTAATATTTTATATAATATTTATTAATAAATAATTTAAAAATTATTATTTATACACTAATATTTATTTTATATGTTTTTAATTATTAAATCAAAAATTATTTGAAATTTATATATTTTAAAATTGCAGAGTTGAGAGAGAATGAAGGGTTAAATTGTCTAATGTATTTTTAGATTAAATTCCTGAGGAAAGGAATCTAAATACCAAGGGGGTGATGGGATTTAAATTCTAAGGAAAGTGTCACTACTTTCCCTAAATTAAGAAAGTTTTTACTTTCCTAACTATTGAAAAAAATGAACCAAACGTAATAATTTAAATTTTAAGAAAAAGATTACTTTTCCTGGTAACAATCCGTGCCAACCAAACAGGGCCTTAATGTAGCGCCCCCTCACCGTAGGGTACCCATCGGAATGCCTGACACGTATCCCACGATAAAGGTGCACCACCAGAATATTTTCCAATAATATCCACATGGCATCGCAATATAATAAATCACAATATATCAGAGATTAGTAAATTAAAATACAAAATAATAATCATTTGGTACAGTCATCCAATGTCAGAATAGACAAGTCTATCAGTCTCCTACAAAACCAAAAAGGAAACTGATACAAGCATCTATCCTA
>JANJEY010000008.1:39255915-39271271 GCA_024703695.1 Erythroxylum cataractarum | reverse complement strand
GAGAACTTGTAAATTCTATTCTTTGATGTAAATGAATTATGTATGGCTGATAACCAGTGGAAGTACGCATTTGTGTATACGGACCGGATTGAGTGAGAATTTGGTTTACTTGAGGGAGTTATGGTTATGATATGATTTTTGGATTGTGAATTTTGGTTATGCACATGTATTTATGTACCGAAATGAAATGAGATTGTAAGCTTCACGATTTCTGTGGTATACATCAATGTTCTGGTTCAATGATCGGACTCCGAGTTCGGGGCTCATCATGTTTAGTAGCAGAGTAAGAAGAGATTTTAGCAAATCACGCTTCAGTAAGACGGTATTTTTGTACCGAGGTTGGGTTTCGAAAACGTGGCCCGACATTTGCAGTATCAAACCAGGTTAGTAAGTGTTATGGTTTTGGTTTGAGTTGGATTCCAGAAACGGGGTCCAACATGAGAAGTACGAGGAGTAACACAAAACTTTCTCAGTTCCTGTGGACTAAAGCTCTAAAGATGGCTATGTATGTATTAAAACTGAGTTTCAACTAAGGTTGTCTCAAAGACACCTTTTGAGTTATTTAAGGGTTGAAACTAATTTTGAGGCATATACAAGTTTGGAGATGCCCGTCTGAAGTGAGAATTTGTAACCCACAAAAGAAGAAGCTAGACCTGAGGATCATTAATGGATATTTCATTGGATATGCTGAAAGGCCTAAAGGTTATAGATTCTATTGTCCATCTCACAACATTAGGATTGTGAAATTAAGAAATACAAAAAAAAAATTTAGAATGACTTCATCAGTGGTAGTGGTTAATTTTAAGACATAGTTTTTGAAAATGACGATTATGAAGCTAAACCCTTTGGTTCAAGTGGTAAATTGATTGTCATTCACACCCCTCAAGTTGAAACAGGTGTTAGACAACTAGTTACGGAAGTTCCACAGTTGTTGATACAAATCCAATATATTACATTGTAAATGAGGAACAACAAATTGTTGAGCAACAAGTTCTTCGAGAAGATGATGATATAACAGTGAGGAGATTTACTAGAGTTAGAAGGTCAACAATTCCTAATAATTACATAGTGTATTTACAAGAGTCAAACTATAACATTGGAGCTGAAAATGATCCTGAAATGTTTTCACATGCCATCTGTTCTAAGGAATCGAACTAGTGGTACAATGTCATGAAAAATGTGATGGATTCTATGGCATCTAACCAAGTTTGGGATCTCGTTAAGTTTCCCAATGGTGTGAAAACCATTTGGTTATAAATGGATATTTAAGACAACAAAGACTTATAAGGAAACATTGAGAGATATAAGGCAAGACTTGTTATCAAAGGGTTCACTCATAGGGAAAGAATCGACTATACGGAGACATTTTCTCCTATATCTAAGAAAGATTCTCTCTGTGTAATCATAACATTAGTGGCTCATTTTGATTTTGAGTTACATCAAGGGGATGTGAAAATGGCATTCCTCAATGGTGAACCAGAGGAAGAGGTCTATATGAAACAACCTGAATGATTCTCCTCTAGTGATGGTGAACATTTAGTCTACAAGCTTAATAAATCCATATATGGATTGAAACAAGCCTCCTATACAGTGGTATTTAAAATTTCATGAGGTAATCAATTCATCCAGTTTTGAAGAGAATGTAATGGACTAATGTTTATACCAGAAGGTCAGTGGGAATAAGACTTATTTTCTTGTATTATACGTGGATGATATTTTGCTTGTGACTAATGATAAGGGATTGCTATATAAGGTTAATCAATTTCTCTCAAATAATTTTGACATGGAAGATATGAGTGAGGCATCTTATGTCATTGGCATTAAGATCTATAGAGAAAGATCTCGAGGCATTTTGAGTTTGTCTTAAGAGACCCATATGAACAAAGTTTTAGAGAGATTTCAGATGAAAGATTGTGCACCAAATGTAGCATCCATAGTGGAAGGTGATAGATTCAATTTGAATCAATGCCAGAAAAATGATTTTGAATGGGAACACATGAAGAACATTCCATATGTTTCAGTTGTTGGAAATCTTATGTATGCTAAGTTCTGCGCTAGAACTGACATCACATATGCTATTGGAATGTTAGGCAGATATCAGAGTAACCTAGGTGTTGATCACCGAAAAGTTGCAAAGAAGCTTATGAGACATCTTCAGGGCACAAAAGACTGCATGCTTATATACAAGTGAACTAAGAACCTGGAAGTAGTTGATACTTCGATTCAGAATTTGTTGGCTGCATTGATTTAAGAAAATCAACATCTTATTATATTTTCATGCTAGTTGGGGAAGTAGTACCTTGAAGAAGTGCCAAGCAGACCCTGATTGCTACTTTTATTATAGAGGCTGAGTTCGTATCATATTTTGAGGCCATCTCACATGGTATATGGTTGAAGAGTTTTATATCTGAGCTTAGAATTGTCAACTCAATTTTTAAGCCATTAAAGTTATACTATGACAACTCAAATGTAGTCTTTATGGCTAAAAATAACAAGAGTAGAATTCGAAGCAAGCACATCAACATTCATAAGAGAACATGTTAAGGAAAGGAAAGTTGTCATTGAGCACATTAGCACTGAGTTGATGATTGCAAGTTTTTTAACTAAAGACATGCCACCTAAGCGGTTTAAGGATCACATAGTGCAAATGAGACTTAGTTCCATAATGTGATTTTCGTTGTATATTTGTTGTTTCAATGGAATTCTTATTTAATTTGATGTTTTCTTATATAGTTTTGTGCATCTATATTTGATTGTTTTGAGAAATATCATTTAGTGTATTGGTTCCATAATATGATTTTCATTGTATATTTGTTGTTTCAATGGAATTCTTATTTAATTTGATGTTTTCTCATATAGTTTTGTACACGTATATTTGATTGTTTTGAGAAATATCATTTTGTTTAGACCTAGAATAAATATATGGTTTATTCATTAAGTTTAAGGGCTAGTAATGAGAGACTATATATATTGTAATATATGGGAGATAACTTGCTATAAGAAGGCCTATCGTCATGATACATATATTTAATTTCTTGTTATGTTTGATATTAGGTTAAATGGACCAAGTAGGAGAATATAGGATTTTCCAAAATCTTGAGATATCTTTACTGTTTAAATATAGTCCATTTAATGGTTTAACCCATTAAACATGCAAGCACCCCTACATCATCATTTACATCTTCTGTTAGAAGCGATGAAAATATATAGTTTAGGTCCCTATCTTGAACTTCACGCAATAAAAACAAGACACCATGAGATTGTGGAGATATGAGGCCAAAGATTCAAAATGTTCTTATTTTGGTCGTGAAAACGATGTTGGACAGAACGTGTAAGCTATATTTTTCTGTTATGCTTCTTCTTGACATTTATACATTCACTTAACATGCATGAAGGTTAATCATATTTAATATATTGAAGGTTAATCATATTTAATGTATTTTTGTGTTTAAGATGTATGCTATATTTTAACAGATTGGAATTAGGCAGGAAACAGAAGATCTATCCCCATTTTTTTTCTTCAAAGCATCGAAGCTCATTAGATGCAAAGTACCAAACCAATAAAGTGAATAAATAGCTCAAACGGAATCTTCCTACTGCTATTCCAGAGCCAGTGGATACATGCACCACTGTGAACCTGAAAATTCTACAGGCAGAAACTCATATTGTTAAGAACTAGAAGCTTTAAGACAAGGTCATACATCAACAGGAAGGTATGGGAGTATGAGAAAATCATTCTACTAGATATTATACATAACTTCGTTTTTGTTTTACCATTCACATGACTTTCAGCGAACACACAATTATCCAAAAAATGGATTGTCAACAAAAAGGCTCTTTCAATGCATAATGCTATATGCTAAAACCTACATTATCAAATATAATTACAAGCAACACTGAATAAACAAACGAAAATTCAACTTCCCATACTAATTCTTGAAGGAAGTAATAATCCTGGAGCTTGATCTTCCACCAAAATGCCTTCACAACAAATGAGCTTTACCATGCATTGGTCACGAACACCGTACTTCTGCCGTGCCTCCATGAATCCCCTGCCAAGAACCTTTTCCACCCATTCCTCTATTATTTCATTTCTGTCCGATAACCAAGAAGCTGCAAGTATTTGGACTACGACTTCATTGTCAATCTCCAGTAGAGACTCACATCCAAATACCTTCTGAAATTCCATGTGAACACACTTTAAGATCTTCTTGGCAAGAGAATCAAAATCAAATGGCTCGAAAGCTATGTTTTCATCAACTTGATTTAAGAAATCTTCCAACCAAGCTTCCGAATTTTCAGATATGGAGTCACTCTCACTGTGACAGCTGCTGCCATTCTCTTCGGCCTCTTCCACGGGGAGATTCAGATCAAGATTAGATCTCATTGCTTTGTGGGCCCGCTTGGAGTCGCAATTTGTTTCAAGATATTCGGAGCCAGAGTTTCTTTCCAACTTTCTTTTGTTCATAGGTGATGATGACTGGGAGGATATATTTCCTGAGACTCTAATATTTATCTTACTGTTTTTATTGATGTCCTCGGCAGAACGTTGAACTTCAATTTGCATCTGCCACCTTTTGGCTCCAAGTATCTTTTCCTCCAAAAAGTCAACGGATTCCTTCCCCAAAGGACAACGTATCTTATCCACAGTGCTTGTTAATGTTACAAGAAATACTCTATTGTTAATGCTAATTTCTCTACCATGAGAATCTGCAAATTTACCTCTC
Organism: Erythroxylum cataractarum; assembly: GCA_024703695.1. Classification (NCBI taxonomy): domain Eukaryota; kingdom Viridiplantae; phylum Streptophyta; class Magnoliopsida; order Malpighiales; family Erythroxylaceae; genus Erythroxylum; species Erythroxylum cataractarum. The sequence continues at coordinate 39,266,544 of JANJEY010000008.1, read as the reverse complement.
CTTATAGCCTGCGACAAACTACTTTGTGCCTGAAGATCAGCTTTCTCTACATTTTGAAGGACAACTAATGACTGTGGCTTCTTCCTCAGCTCTGAGGCCATATAGTCAACTATCGTCTTACCTCTGAACTTCACATCATAATCACAGCCACCGTTTAGGCCTTCAAACATTGAATTTGAAGAGCTAGTCCTCTCATGAGCATTGAAATCCACACATAATATCCTTTCATGGTTGCCAAATATTACCTCAGCAAGTGCTGAAGCAATCCTTTTCTTTCCAATTATGTCAGGTCCGCGAAAAGTAAACCAAAAATCTCCCCTGTTTGGATCTCTACGTCTTACATATCCTGCCTTCCAGTAAGATATAGCTTCAGAGATAGCAGATATGGCTCCATCTTGCCAACCAACTTTCTCAGAGAGAAGAGTCCTGACAGATTTGTAATATGACAAATCAAATTGTCCTCCTAATGGACCAGAACAGTAAGAAGATTGTGCAATAGCTTGTGAATTATTTCTACTCATTACATCGAACTCAGCTGATTGAGAACCTGAGAAGTGTCGAAAGTGCTCCGGGTAATTTTGTAATTTAGAAGAATTTGGTTCCCTACAGTTTGATGCATAAATTGTTCCCAATCCCAAATCTGTGGTCACAGAAGATACACATGAAGATGTGTGGTCAGCAGGCCAAGCGTTTGGTACAGGTTGAGATTTTAGCCAATTGCTCTCTTTATCTTTTGGCAGATGCTTTGATGCTTGTTCTAGGGCCTTTGGTTGGTAAATGGTGTTTTCAGCTTGCGAAACTAATGATGATGGTATATTAGGTTTTGCTAAAATAACTTTCTGTGCACTCATGTTAACACCAAGACCTCGACTCACAGATGGACTGTCATTCAATGACGAGTCTCTACTGCTGCTGCTACTGGTGCCACTCTCCCTCCTATCTGTAAGACAACGAACACCATCGGAGATGGAGACCTGGCACCTAGCTTCAGAAAGAGCAAACTGTGAGAATGGTTGTGCATGATGGAGACGTTGGCAGATATCATTCCATTTCTTCTGCATTGCCAATATTTTAGTATTCCATGTTGTTCCGTCATCTTTGATCTGCACTGGAGATGGCACACACTCTTAAATGAATATAACTACAATACTACTACTGCACCGTGATAGAAGTAGAAAATGACTTTGAAATTGGCTAACACAAAATAACAATGTAAAATTAGGTGGGATTTGATGTCCATAAGAGAAGCAGAATTATTTAACAACGAAGGATTTCCGCACCTTATCCACATCCACCCCTTTTTTCATGTCAAGTTCAGTCGTAAGCCAAGCAGGTAAATTTTCTGAGCGCTGGTCTACAACAGAAATTGTAGAACCTATCTTCAATCCACCAGCAAGTTCTTGCTCATACTTTGCATTGCAAAGGTGGCAACGAGTGATTGGTTGGCTTATGCTGCTGAGCGGACTCCTGAAATCAGATGGAGTCGAGAAGAACCCTCCAAATGGAACAAAAGATCCCATCAAGCTGTAAGTATGTCATGAGCATGGAACTGTCAGATTGAATGGGTAAAAACAGTTAGAAGCCACACTGTATGTGTTGCACAGTGAAAAAAAAATTGCAGTACAAATAGACTTGGAGAGACCTTGAACCAGCATACTACCATATACTAGGCAGTCCATGATAAGAGGAGTTTAACCAGGAGTTCCTTGAAAGAACTCAAAAGCTAAACATAACATCTAAAGCATTACTTAGTATCAGAACGCACGTATATGGGTCACCAAGCTAAAAGTATGATGGTATACCATCGTATACATGCATATTACTGATAGATCACCAAGCTAAAAACCCTGAAGGCTATAGAGGTATGATCCAATCCGAGCATTAAAGTGAAAAATGAAACCGACTATCACTGAGTAGATAATAATAAACAAATATGAAGTTGGTTGTCACTACAGATCCCAAAGAAAATTTAAAGGTAGATTCTAACCTCGATTTGGGGGCAAAACAATCCACAGAACAACTAGAAGAAGTAATGGGCAGAGGTTGAAGATCCCAATCAGTTTCTAGACTAGGAAAACGCTCAAGAAACTTTGAATAGAGTTCGTAGCTTTCTGCAGCTCCAATCAACCATAGCTTCTCCCTAAAACCCTCCAATAAAGCCTTCAATTTGGTGACCAAATAGCTCAGAGCTTCATTGGACACGTGTTCACCAACCAAAACCTTAAGCTCTCCAAAACTTAGCACAATCCCAGGACCCGAACACCTAGCCAGTTTGTGCCTCAGGTCCTCGAAAACCATCTCCAACTTTTCTTTACCGCTCTCCTCTTCACTGAAAAATTCAACAACCTCCTCTCCAATAGAAACCGCACTTATTCCAACAATATCGTTAGGCAACATAACCCCTTTATCTCTGTTCACGTATTGAACGAAACTGAACATAGCATCATTGGCACAGACTCCGACGAGTAAAGGGTTCTTCGCTCTTCCGGTTCTTTTTAGCAAAACATCTCCAATCCTTCTACAGTTCTCGTCGAAGCTGAAACTGGGTGGAACTGGAGTCGAACCGGTTAAATTACAGAGAAAAATGGGTGGACATCGGGTCCGCGAGAACTTCCCACTCTGAGCCAACGGCGGGCTGATTATCGCGAACTTAATGTCACAACTTCTGAAACCCGCTTCCCCGAATACCCGACTTACAATTGGGTCATCCAAAATCGATAAAAGGAAGTGTTTAAGCTCCACCTTCAAAACCGAGGCCGTCTGCTGGTTGTTGCAGTGTATCTGCTGCAAGTGAAAGTTCTCGGGGTGCCTCCGTTGATTGGCCTGTGATCGTTTGATAGCCGCCATGAGCGAGTTGGAGATGGGAGGCTCGTCGATGGCTTTGGAGGACGGCAAGCGATCGAGAGAGACTCCCACGCAGAGATCGAGAGCGCGAAATTGGAGGCGTGGCATGTACGCACTGCTCCTGGCGCGTGAGCAGGCGTCGCGGAGAGGGGAAGATGGCAGCGCCAATAAGGCGGACACCGCGTGGAGTGAGGTGGTCTGAGCGTGGCTACGGCGACGAGCGACGTTGACGGCATCGTCGAGAGCACGTGCCGCCTCGTCTGTCAAACATTGCCTCGCGACGCTGACCTGCGTGGGCATCGGCGGCGACCATAAAGAACGGGTCTGAGCAGGCAGGCAGTTTGTCTGGGGTGGAGTTGAAGGTAATAAAAAAATAGAGTGAGTGCTTACTTCATTAACTTTTTAATGAATAAATATATTGAGAGTGAAATAGACAAAGATCAAGAAGAGGTGTGGGCCCAATAACGCCAACACTTCCACTTGGCGAGTATCGATTCTCTTAAATCATTCGAATTAATCAATTAATTTCTTTTTATGTAGATAGAGATGCTGCACAGGCACAGCAGTGGTGTCACTTTCTTTCTAACCTTAACTTTTTTCCAATTAAAACGGCAAGTGGCCTACGGAATCTGAAAAAATGGAAGGCTGAGCCTGAGCCCTGAGCGCTGAGCCCTGAGCGCTGAGCCCTGAACCCTAGCCTCAGTTAGGACTTAAAAGAACTGCTGTCAAAACTCAAAACATAAACCAATGGGTCAATCTGTACTCATGATATTCGTTCAGGACCCACCCAAACCAATTCCTTTCTAAGAAAAAGTTTTAATAATAAAATACTATTTTTGTGTCACATCGCAAAAAAGATCAATGCCTTGTGCTGTTTTACTTTTTACTTTTTACTTTTCCCTATCTCCATATCACTATATTAAAAATGTATTAGCAATTGCAAATGTATATTAATATTATATCGTGATTTAAAATAATCATTCGATCGCAAATGTGAATAAAGACTATGATTTAAAATCATGGTTTACCCCAAATAATAAATGATAACAAATAACTATATTAAAAATGTATTAGCAATTGTAAATATATATTAATATTAAATCGTGATTTAAAATAATCATTCGATCGCAATTGCGAGTAAAAAATATAATTTAAAATTATAGGTTTATCGCAAATTAAAAGAGTCCCAAGAGGTTAATGAACTTTCACTTATTGGTTTCAAAAATTTTAATAAATATCGAAGCTTAATAGCAAAATTTTTAAATCTTTTTTAAAAATTACTGTCAAGTCTCTCTCTCTCCCTCCTCCTCCTTTTTTTTTAAATTTTTATAATTAATTATTTAGTTACACTTTTATTGTAATTTTTTAATTTTTAATTTTAAAATAAAATAAATATTTTTATTACTAATAATAATTATACATTAAATTAAATTAAATTATTTTAATTTATTTTAATTTTTATATAATATTTATTAATAAAGTATTAATAAGATATTTATTTTTAAAATAAATAATTTAAATATTATTATTTATAAACTAATATTTATTTTATATATTTTAATTATTAAGTCAATTTTATTTGAAATTTATATACTTAAATTTTTTTTAACTTTAATTATATTTATTAATAATTATTAAATTAATTTTATAAATTAAATTAAGATATTTATAATTTTAGTAACAATTAATTTTATTTAATTAAATATATAATCTATTTAATTGATAGTAAATTAAATAATATATATTATTATTCCATATTTCAATTTTACTCTTTTGTCACGAACTCTTGTTATAAATTGTAATAATTTGAGAGTTAAAGATTTTTATTGTTCTCTTTACTGGATATTTTTATGTAATTATTATTTATTATATAATAAAAATAAAAATTATAATATTTTAAATAATTTCTATTTTTTAATTTTATGTTTTTTCGAAGATTGTCTTTTTTAAAAAAATTGTGATTATTATTTATATATAAAATATTTAAAAATTATTGTTATTTCATATTAATTGTGATTATTATAATTTTTAAAAACATGATGAAAAATATACAATATTGGAAATTAATTATTTTGTATTTTTTAATTTAAAAATTATTTTATATATCTAAAAAATTACATAAAATAATATCTAATATTGACCTATGCGAATACAATGTCAAAACTCACTGTAATATTAAAGCCGGGACAATTGCCCAACACGTAAGCGTCGCCTCAGTGGTTTCAGGATATGGACGATCCTTCACAAGATAATACCTCCAACAGAAACGATACTTGATTAGACATGTCTTTTTGGCTGGTCTCCACCTTAGTCGTCTGTTAAATCATCCTCTGCTCTTCAGACCCTTGACTAAGTATAGCAGTTTGCGGGTCATTTCAGAAAGTAAGCTTTAGCGGTTGTTGTTGATATGATGTATGAAATTGACGAGTCTTTCATAATTAACACAAGTTTGTAAAAGATTAAGCGTAAAAATCTCCACTAACGGTAAGTTTTTGGACCATGTAAAAGAGTGAGATAAGATATTGATGCAGTACTAAATTTTAGCAAATTAAAAGCAAGAACAGTTGATGTTTAGGGTGGTCTTTCCCTTAAAGTGATCTGCTGTGCTGGACAATTTAACCAGCGAAATTTTAGGCACAAGACAAAAACACACCAACCCCTTTACAAGGCCAGATTCAATGTGGTCCAAATGAAATCTGCCTCAACTTTACACTTACGTTTACAGGACATATGCTTAGCCAAGAGGCAAAATCACAATCGCTGAGACGTTACAGCTCATCATCTCTCCTATAATGTGGTTTTGGATGGCTATGTATGGATCCCATGCAAAATATTTCTTCCCTTTCCTTTTCTTCAATACGCAAAGGGCCGGCCATAGAATTACAACCCTTCCTTTAAAAGCTTCTTCCTCGTGACACTACTCTTTGATTTTCATCAACCAACTTGCCATCACTAACGTGTTTTCTGCAAGTGCTTATCACGCCCCAGTAAAAAGGCCAAGTTGACACGTGGGTAAGCGACGGAATGCCGAAAAAAGGAGACATGCGCGTAGACGGATGTTCTTTGGAACAACGCTTTTCGTTTTTATTTGGTGGGCATTAAAATTGACAGTGATGGCAAGCGATTATGCCTTGTGAATCTCACTTTCTTTGTAAAGTGGCTTTTTGCTAAACGGGGAATACTCGCATTTGTCGGCTTGCCATTTGGTTCGCTCCTGGAGTTGCGGCCCTTCTGTTTTAAACCCAGACCAAACCATGAACTACGTGCACTCTTGTCGTTTCCATTTCCGTAGGGTGTCCTAAGGCCTGCGAGGACGCTCTGGTCGAAAAAGCAAGCCGAAAAAAGAGAAGGAAAAGGACCATTTTCTCTTATTTATTTTTACTATATAAATATCTTCACTATCTTTTCCTTGCGCCGAGGTTTGAGATATTAACTGAAACAAATAAAATGGTAACAGATCTTTTTGTTTTATTAAATCCATAAATATATTATTCAATTTAAATTAAATAAAGTTGAAACATCTTTTAGATCTAACGAATACTAATACACCAAAATACTAGAACAATTTGATGTGTTATTATTTATTATACCATTTTGGTGTAAAAATTTGATGTCTTCTTTTGAGTTGATTTATTGGACCAAAACATCTCATTAAATTTGATGTGTTATTATTTATTACACCATTTTGGTGTCTTCCTTGGAGTTAATTTATTACACCAAAATATCAAATTTCATGCACTAAAAATTGTAAATTTAGTGTGTTACTATTTATTATATCATTTTGGTGTAAAAATTTGATGTCTTCCTTCGAGTTGATTTATTGCACTAAAACACCTCATCAAATTTGGTGTCTTATTATTCATTATACCATTTTGGTGTAAAGATGTGTCTTCTTGGGCGTTAATTTATTGCATCAAAATATCAAATTTTATACATCAAAAGTTGTAAAAAGACAACTTTGTCCATTTCTTTTTTAACATATTTCTTTTGTCTTTTTTTATAAATTGATTTATTTACATAATTTACTAAGTAATTAAATTTAAAATATATATTAATTTATACAAAATATATCATTACAAAGATCTCATTAAAATATTTAAAATAAAATTAATATTGAATATAATATTAAATTTATTTTAAATATTTATTTATAATTCTTATTTATAAATATTATAAATTTATTAATAAAATATGTTAAGAATAATATTAAATATATATTTTAAATAATATTAATTTAATATAAAATATGTATTAAGCAATTAAAAATAATAATTTTATTTTAATTTTTAATAAATAAATAAATTAATTAAAATTATTGTATAAATATAAATTAATTTAATTAATAACTAAATTATTATAGTATACTTTTAAAAAAATTGATATAAAATTTAGTATAAAATGATTAGAGTAACATTAAATTTGATGTTAAAAATTCTTATAATATTTGCTTTTATATTAAATTTAGTGTAAAATTTTGATGTAATGATTAGAAATGACCTAAAACGTGTTGACCTCTTTACAGCAGCGCCGGGCCGCTTACATCAACAAAAGTAACCGTGTTCCATCTCATTATCACTGAAAACCAACAGCTCATGAAATATTTGCCATTTATGAAAATGGGAATGTTGTTAAAAAACTTGCGGATGACTGTGAATTCGTAAAGACCATAATTTAGTAAATATTTTTAGGGAACTCCTACCTATACATATGTTATAGCTATATACGATGAAAGCATACGTTTTGGTAATCATCGATTCCCTTTGCATGTTAGCCGCAAATATAAAGACGTTCTTGTTCTTTTTCTAGCGTGGTCTCTTAACATCATCTTTTTTAATTAGCATGTTAATGGAATCTAAATTCTGTAACATAACTTTTTCAGTGTAAAAAGCTCATATGAAACTTATGTACGTATATTAATATTATAAATACCGTGCTGTACTTTGTATTGGATTTAGTTATAATACAATAACGGTTTTAGTATCAATCAATATCATAATATCGTTTCGAGTAATTTTTTAAATTTATAAAATAGTATTTAAATTTTATAAATTGCAAAATAGTTCCTTATTATATAATAATAATAATAATAATAATAATAATAATAATAATATGATATAACAACTATCTCTTTATTTTTATTAATATTTATTTGCATATATTGTTATACAAATAATATTATAATTAATATGAGAAAAGATTATTCAACTCTCATACAAATATAAAACTAATAATAATATAAAGTATTTAAAATATTACAATTTTCACTGTATAGTAAAAAATAATTACATAAAGATATCATTTAGTAAGAATAATATATGTGCAATATAAATAAATTTTTTAATGTATATTGCACATATAAAATTTAATGTACACGTTAAATATAAGTAAAATTGAAAAAAGAGAAAAAATGAAAATTTATTCAATGACATATTCGCTCAAATCACATTAGCCCCAATTTTTATTTAATACAAAATAATTATTATTGAAAAGTGTCATCATTATAATTCAAACTCACTGCACCAAATGATGTGTCAATTATTTTTCATCCAAGATTATCTTCAAAACCAACCTCATCAATAAAACTCGGCTTCCTTGGACCTTAATATGCTAAATGATCAATATTGTCAAAGTAATTTGGATTTATAGAACTACATTTTTTTAATTAAGAGTTTTAGTAAACAAATAAATTTTAATTATTAAGAAATTACAATAAATTATATTCAACTTAATGATGATAATAACATACATTTCTCGAAGCCTCAAGTTATATCAAACAAATATCAAATCATTCAATCTTTAATGTTACACTCTATTTCTTTTTCTGGAATGGATGAATTCAAATGTTCTCTAATTTTTTTAACACTCAGTTGCACTCATACATTGACTTATAATTCAGATGTACTTCAATTCCTCTCAAACCTACTTGAAATCACACATTAATTTAAAATTCAATTTATAAACCTTTGCAATTTTGGATCATCACTTTTGAATTGGGCCTCCCAAGTAATAGCAAGAAAACAAAAGTAATATTATAAATAAGATAAAGTGATGTTTAATTTTAAATAAGTAATAAAACTGAAAAAAATATCTGGATTAAGTTTGTCTCTTTAACAAATTACAATTAGCATCCTAAAATCACCATATACATCCTTGTATGCCTCCATTTATGAGCTAAAGAGATCTTATATCATCTTATATGATATAATTATTTTGATAGTTAATAGCATTCCCATGTTAGCTTTAACTTTCTTTATAAAACCTAATTAAAAATGATATTAGGATTCAAAAATACTCTAATAGCAAACAATAGAGAGTAAAGTTGTCTTTCTCATTTTTCATTGATGACTACAAGATAAGTTATATATAAGAAAGACCTATTTTTCCTATTTTTCATATTGATGACCTTGATTACTTTTTTCCCTCTATATGGAATCAAAAATTAAATTATTGTTCTTCTCATCATTATCATCGAAGATAAGTACTCTCATTAAATGGTCCTAAGTTCGAATGATAAATTGATATTGGGATCAAAATTTAAGATCTTCAAGTATAATTTTAAAAACTTTTTTTCCACCATTGAACCTAACACGTTGAGATGTAACCCAATTATTATTTATAAGCATTTGTCTCAATTCCTTATTCATTAGAACAAAACATTAAAGTGATAAAAAAATTAGCTACAAATCTTGTAATAACAGGAAGATGCAAATTTCTATTATTAGTGAAGCCTTTTTTTAATTAAATTCAAAACCTATGTATGATTATAATTGATCTTAGTAACTTTTCTTGCTTTTTATGTAGTCTCATGAATAATATAAAACTATATAACATATTCAATATTTTCCAATATTAGGTCAATGTAATGTGTAGTACAAGAAGTATGATAAAAAGAAGTATACCTGCTCTGTAACCTTTTTCCAATTGCTATATAAGCAGTATCATTGTCATCGATAAATTGTATAATGTTTTCATGTCTAATTTCATTCACAACTTCATCAAATATCTCAAATAAAGTATTAACAGTTCTTACAAGGACAATTGCATCTATAAACTTCAAAAACATCACCTCTTATCATAATAAACCAAAAAAATGATTATAGGCTCATATCTTCTATTTTTCCAACTATCATATATGATTGAACACTCACAAGTTACCGAAGTCATTCTTCTTTTATTCGAATAACTTTTTTTTCATAAGCAAAGTTACTTAGAAGATTATCTATATAGTTATCAATTGAAGAAACTTTATATCATGGACTATAAGAGGCAATAACATCCACTATAGGCTAGTAATAGTAAGACTAAGCATCATTGAATGATACAATTATGTCATACCACCATCTATGTAGCGCCCCCTCACCGTAGGTTACACACCGGGACGCCCGTGGGTCGTTCCTACGCATATCTCACAGTTCGGAAGTGCTACGATCGCAAACGATCACTAAACACTCGCATGACATCAACATAAAATAAACCACAATTTGCAATTCACTAAAATTTAAAACCATAATAATCACTTTTCATTAAATGACATCAATCCAAAATATAGACCAGTCTATCAGTCCCCTACAGGCCAAATACATCTCAAAAAGGAAACTGATAAAGACGTCTATACTAGGTCATCACAAAATATAAATATCTCCAGCTGACCGACCTATGATCCATCGCAGCACTTGATCACGAACACTCACTGCAGAAACGTCAATCTCGGAGCTAGAGTCCTAACGCTGTCCTGAAAAATATATTGCAATGTTGGGTGAGTTTGCGAACTCAATGAGAAACCAT
>JANJEY010000008.1:39241628-39255815 GCA_024703695.1 Erythroxylum cataractarum | reverse complement strand
TATCACAATTCAACCCCCCCTTCTTGTGTATCTTAAGCATATTATTACTCAATATATTTACGTGTGATTTACTTCAAAATGATGAAAAAAGATCATGCTAGTTTAATCCTTAAGAGATAAGCTGGGGCTCTTTATAGGTCTAACAAGTTGGTTGGCTTCGTTATTAACAATAATGAGGGGTTAGAGTACTGATTGTGCCAAAATGGTTATTGAGAGATTCCTGATGGTGATTGAGTTTTGTTTTATGCGAATTAATTATTTCTGATTTGGTAAGGGTGGGGTCATCTTATTGAGTCGATGTTTAAAGTTTTATTGGGTCAAGTTAGGACGGGCCAAAGTTGGGCAAGTTTGGGCTTTGAGTATGTTGCTCGTGTTTAAATTTGGTTGAGGTTTAAAGTTTTAGATTGCCCAAACCTCAATCAAATTTATACTTAGGTGACATAAGTTAAGCTTGATTGAGTTTTGAGTTAAGATCAAATCACACCTTATAAGAGTAGTGGCTTAGCCTAACCCTCTCTATTTTTATCCCTATCTGAATTACTCTCAATGAATAATTCTAGCTCGTTCAATTTATTAAATAGAAAAGTTTAAGTGAACCTTTATTAACCTAAATTATATAACCCTTATATAGTTTATTTAATTAGTCTATACAATTAGTGTTGCTCATATTCTTCAAGATTAGAATATTAAAAAATTATTTTATAATTATTAAATAAGCTTTGGTACCAAATATTTTCAATTTTTATTCATAATTTAATTGTAAGTTAAAAGGGTTATGTTAATGAATGAAGCTCATAAATGAGATGTAACTTGATACAACACTTGTTATAACTAACAACTCAATTGCTCACAACAGTTGAAACATGTTTAGTTTAAATCATGCATATGATATTACAAGTATCGGGACTTAGAGGCTTATCTTCTTCCATTTTTTTGGGTTTGTAGAAGTTCCTGCTTTGGTTTATGAATCATTCTCTTTCTCTATGTTAGAATTAGAAAATTAGCCTCACCAAATCATAGACTTGATTCTATTAAGACCTTTTGGTTTTCTTATTTATCTTCATTTAATGTACCAAATTCTTTCCATTTTTCTAGATTCAAGGCTTTTGCTTATGTTAGCTAAGATATTTTCCCTTATCCAAGCTAATATGCTTAACCAAATTCTTTCCATTCTTTTAGATACAAGGCTTTTACTTATGTTAGCTAAGATATTTTCCCTTATCTAAGCTAAAAAAAAAAAACTCTTTTGGTCTTGACTTTTATTCTTGAAAATTGTTTCATTCCTTTCTATTGAAACATCATACACATTTGATCTCAATGCAATTTTGAACATGTTGCATTCTTCTTCTTTTTGATGCCGCCTCTTTGAAGCTCAAGCTACTATTTTCTCCCAATCCTCTTCTTTACACTAATGGTTGCACAATTCTTAAAATCTCAACCATAATCCTTTAAGTAACTACATTTGAAGAATAGTTGATCTCTAGATTTTTTCTATATATTGCAAAGTTTTTGTAGGGTGTTTGAACTTAAAGAGCCTCTAATAATATTTAAACTACTTAACCTATTTATAATGACAAGCCATAACTTACATGAATTCTCTTAGACTACACCACCTTATTCCATTACACCTCAATTACTATATTCCTAAACACTTGACAAGATGATATATTTTTGAATTGCCTGAATTAGTTTTCCTGATAACTAAGGTTTGATACTCCTATGATAGAGATGCAAGATCTGAGATCATTACAAGGTCCTTTTAGGCCTTTATCCCATTTAGATTTTGAGGCATGATACTACTAAAATCTCTAAGGATTATCTAAGGGATGTTCGTATTTAAGTTTCTCCCTTCCAAATCTTTCCATATAACAATCATCTAAAAAGTCAAATTTGCAGTATAAGCAAAGGAAACACATACTTTTTCTTTATTCATCTTTAACTTGGTATAAAGGAATATACCTTGCTCATTAAGAAGAAAGTATAAGATCTCAAGTTTAGTAAGGTCATAACTTATAATTATCATGCCATTGTGATGGGTATTATGATTAAATATATTTTCCAATTGCTTTTAAAGAACCAAAGCTTCTTATAATGGTACTCCTTTAAGTTTTTGAAAAGGTCAATCAACATCATCATTATTGAATATAGCTCATTTAAAAGTATTTTTTTGGGGTCCTATGACATTTTAAACTAGGATTATCTAGGATTGTCATTAAAGGAGATTTGGGGGATTTTTGGTACCTTTGTCTTTGGAATTTTTGCTAAATTTTCTTTTCATTGTTGGAGTGAAAATCTCTAAGTTCTGAACAACTTCATATTTACCATTAGTAGAGTTAATAACATATAAATTTATTATTTTATCCCTCTCATCAACTTCTTTATGCTTCAGTGTGTCGTTATCCATGAATTTGCTTACATTCGGCTCTATTTGATTAGTTTTTTTAATGTCTCCTATTCTAGATTGATCATATGCCTTATGGTTAAGTACCTCATATGATTACTTTTCTTTCCCCATTTTCTCCTTTTATTATTATTTAGGGGTGCAATATATTTAGTCTCTATGTTCTCCTTTTCATCTTATGATTTGTTTTGATGTAAGTTCTCTATGCTCAAGCTCATCCATTCTCATTATACTCATTATTTTAGCGAGATTTTGCACATAGATCCTTGCATATTCAATCCTTTTCCTTTAGGTAGTAATTTCATTCAAGCATATATGTTTTCCTATATAACTTGCAAGATAACTGAGTCCTGTCATGGACCAATATTCAAGTAGTACATTATTAATACTATTCCAAACTAGAATATGTTTTAATTTTAGGCTTTCAAGTTGCACACAAAAAGACCACTTCTGTAAGAAGATTTGTTTATAATTTAAGTTTTAAGGGCCTATTTCTAGTTTTGTTTGAGCTTCTTCAACTGAACCAAACTTGAATATATACATACCTTATTCATTGATGAAAACGTTAAATTAAGCTTTTTCTAGTTAGCATTAGCCCAAGTTTACAGTATAAGAATATAAGTCTTTTATATATAAAGAAGCCTATTAAAGAAGTGTTCATTTAGCCGCATCTTACTTTACGATTTCTTTAGAAGGAGTTATAATATTCCACTCTTCAATTCCTAATGGGAGAAATAATTGAGCTTATATGTTGGAGAGGCATCTTTAATAACCAGACATCAGATGTCTTCCTTATGTTATTAACCAACTTGCCAGCACTATAAGCTCTTGCCTTAATTGCAAAATCAGGTTTAACTAATGAGTTCTTTCCTAGGTCAAAAACTTGAGAAGTCTTTGCCACACCTTGTCCAATGGAAAGGTTTTGGAGGCCTTCTAAAATAAATGAAACATGCAAGTTTGAAAGATGAAGTTTCATTTATTTTAGAAAAGAGGAAAAAGGATCCTTAGAAAAGTTGAAAAATAGATCCTTAACGAGTAAGATGAGAAAAGGAATATAAGAAAACAAAAGAGAGAAAAGAAAGAAAGGCTAGTAACATGACAATGGAGCAAAGATATATAGGGATAAACATACAAAAATAAGCTTGGAGAAAACCACTCTTGGAGAGGAATGAAAATGGTTATGCTAGTTAATAACTTTGAGCAACCCGCAATTTGTTTTAAAATTAAAAGTGTAAAACAAAGTCTTTTTTTTTAATTGGCTCGGGTTTGAGTTGCCCAGGCCATCCTATCTGAGGCCTAACTCTTTTAAAGAAAATGATGTCATTTTGATTAGAGTAATTGAGCTTCGGGTCTGGGCCTGACTTATGGGTTGGTCTATTGGAAACACTTGAATCTAGGCATATGGGCTAACCCATTGTCATCCTAATTGAAATTACCAATTTCAACTAGGCAGAAAACAAGCAAATAAAAAAGAGAGGAAAATTTAATATAATAAAATAAGGAAGACAAATGGTATCAAACCAAACAAAGTTTTATTCATAAGTTCAATCGAGTAATTTATTTTTTATTGAATTATCAATTTTGAAATAGTATAGATCCAAATTATAATTATATATGTCCTCAGCTTACACTATTTATAAAATAGAGGAATAAATTTATATTGATTATGTAGAATATTTTAAATATATATGAATTTTTTAAATAAATTTAGAGTTATTGAATTCAATTTTAAAATTTTTAGCGTTCTAAAATATAATTAAATAAATCTTATGAAATTTCATTAGCTTGTTTGAGAAGATGAAATTGTCCCTTATTTTATATCTTTATTTTACACTAACAAACAAATTTACTAAAACCGGGTTCAAAAGCAACTGAAACCATAGAAATTTCTTTTAATATTAAATAACAACTTATGAAAATATTATAATCGCTCCTCCCAGTTTCATTGCAGTGAAATCATTTATTGCACACATGTAATGGGAATAATAGTTCCAACATTTTAGTAGATATTTTGATTTTTGACATACTTTATTCTTAAAGTTACAACAACTCCAACAATGCTTAGAATATCGTTTTGTATTGGCCGAAAAATAGAACATTATTGAACTTATTGATACCGATGGTTGATACTGATCGATACTGGGAGTTTTCATGTGGTATTAGCCGGTATTCAAAATACCAATCATATACCAGCTAATACTATAAGTTTTAAAAAAATGAGGGACTATTTAGCAAAAAAAAAAAAATTACCTAAAACCCCCACACCCAATCCATTTGCACTCTGTGCTACTTTGTATTTTTCTCCCTTTCTCTCTCTCTTAGACTCACCTCCATTCTCTCTCTTTTGTTCTTCTCTCTGTCTCCGGTGGCGCTTCTCCCTTTCTGATGACAAGACAACCACGAACCACCGTACCACACGACTGCCATCTTCCTCTACTACTTGAACCCGCCACTATCGACCATCCTGCATTAGGCTTTAGCCCTCTTCCACGAGGAACACCAAGTCAACTCTAAACCTCTTCCACGACCACTCTCATCGACTGCCCTTCTCCTTTCCTCCACACATCTGCAGTTGCCATATCTGGAATAATACCAGATCTAAACCCAACCCAACCCAAAAATCGATTGTGAATTTGTTTGGGTGTTTTTCACTTTTCAATTGATTTTTCTACTTAATTGCATTTGTGATTATGAATGGGTTGGAAGTTGGAATGAAATTGTGAATTGGATTTGTGATTTGCGTTGGTTGGATACTAGATTGGTGGTTTGGTTTATGTGAGATTTGTCTTAAATCTTTTGATCATTGAAATGCATGATATGCATGAATTAAAAGTTAGAAAGTTAGAAATTAAATTAAAACCTTACAATCGAAAATGTAAAGAATTTATAGTAAATAATTAATTGACACATTCTTAAAATTATTGTAATGGTATTTAGATATTGGGTAAATAATTAATTGAGTATAATAATAATTAGGTTATGGTCTTGTGGAAGAGCCGGAGAGGAGATTTTGTAATTGTAGTTATTGTATAAAAAAGGTAAAATTTATATTTCTAAGTTATCTTTCTTTATCCCAAAATTAGTCTATCTTATCAAGTCTCTACATATTCACCTTTATTTATCCCAAAATTAGTCCATCTCATAGTCTTTGCATATCTAAAATCTTATTTTCTTATTATTCTGTTTTATCTCATCTATAGTACCTTAACATTATATCTTTGGATAAGTGTGAAAATTTATTAGTTCATCTTAATGAAAAAATACTCAGCTTGTGCATTGCATTTCAAGATATTTATTAAGATATGTCAATGACAGTAATCATATTCTTGAAAAACATGAATAAAGATAAACATGCTAAGTGAAGTTAAGGATGTTTAAATCATGATTTGAATTTTTGGGTTCATTGAGTCATCATCTTAAATCTTTGAACTTCCAAGACTACAACTTTATACGTTGATTTTAAATTTAGCATGAATTTACTACTCTCCAATAGGAAAGTCTCCCTATTTCTTAATTTTACTCTAGTTTCATGAATCTTTACTTCTTTAGGCTGAATATAAAGACATTATTTATGTTGCATTCCCTCATAAAGGACTTAGCACTGCTAATTTTGTTGATGAAACTACTAAAGGATTAATTTCTTACAAAACCAATGTCTTCATTTATTGTTACAAATAAATGGAAGGAATTTTAAGTACTCCTCATCAAACTGCTTCGGGAAGATATAATGATCCAGCTTAGGCTTATACTGCATTGGTCCCAAGTATGAAGAATCATACAATTTGTTTGTTTTGTAACAACCATTTAAAAGGTAGAGGAATCACCTGATTGAAGAAGCATTTAGCTGTGGTTAAAGGAGATGTAGAACCCTATAAAAAAGTAAGCCATGATGTGAAGTGGCAAATGAAAACATTGCTTGAAGAATATCAACACGAGCAAGATAGAAGGGAAAGGTTGAATTTTGAAATTGGTATGAAAGTTCGTTTGCTAATTTATATGGTGATTGTGAAAATGTTGAAGGTAGTAGTGGTAGTGGTGGTAGTAGTAGTAGTGGTAGTCCCATCGCAGGCCTAGGAAGAAGTTAATGTTACACCTGGACCTGAAGTAAGGAAAAGAAGAAAGCAGGTAACTAGTTGTTTTACACCACAAACAACTAAAGGAGCCCAATCTTCAATTCGTAATGCAATGTAATTAAAAAATGATGCTCATAATATCGATATGGTGGTAGCTAGATGATGGTATGATACATGTTCATCATTCAATGCTTCTTAGTCTTATTATTTTCAACCTATGGTGGATGCAATAACCTCTTACAGTCTGGGATACAAAGCTTCTTTGATTGATGACTTAAAAGGTAAATTTTTAAGTTGTTTGTTTTTTGAAATTAAAATTTATTTGGCAAAAAGAAGAGTGAATTGGGCTACTTTTGGGTGTTTAATCATGTGTGATGGTTGGAAAAAATAAGAGACAAGAGCTTATTATTAATTTTTTTGGTTTATTTTACTAATGAATCAATGTTTTTGAAGTCTATTGATGCATCTGACGTTATTAGAAACAATGATACTTTGTTTTAGATATTTGATGAAGTTGTGAATGAAGTAGGGCCAAAAAATATTGTTTAATTCATTATTGATAATGATTCTACTTATAAAGCAGCAGGAAGAAGGTTATAGAATAAGTATCGTTCTTTTTTTTTGTTCCTTGTGCTATACATTGCATTAACCTAATGTTAGAGAATATAAGGGATCCTAGGTATTTTCCTATTATTGATGATACTATGTAGAAAGCTAAAAAGGTGATCAAGTTCATCTATAATGATGCATGAGTGTTGAATTTAATGAGAAAGGAGTTTACCAATGGTGGAAATTTATGTCGTCTTGTTGTGACGAGATTTGTAATAAATTTCTTATCACTTCAGTTTTTTGTTACGATGAAGAAAGAGTTAAGACAAATGTTTATAAGTGATAAGTGAGTTGGATCTCAACATGTTAGGTCTAATGCTGTAATATAAGTTTCTAGAATTATATTGGACGAAAGATAATTTTACTTTCAATGCCAATTTGTTATCTGAGTTTATGAGCCTTTAACGAGGGTGCTTCACTTAGCTAACAATAAAGCAAAGAAAACAATGAGATATTTTTTTGATGTCATGGAAAGGGCCAAAGAACCAATTAAGGCCAATATGAAACATAGTCCTTCTTTATGAACACCGTATCTTGCAATCATCAATGAGAGATGAGAAAGGCAACTTTCTTCTCTGTTGTTTGCAGCTGGGGCTTTTTAAAATCCCAGTGTATAATTCTGATCATATTTTACAAAGGAAGTTGACGTTAGTAGAAGAATGCTATTCACTATTACAACAATTGTTGGCCATAAAATGATGCAAGATCTCTTGAGCTCACAGATGGAGCTTTATAAGTAGTGTAGTGGAGATTTTGGATTGTCTATTGCTATTCGACAAAGAGAAAAACTTTTTCTAGATATTGGTTGTTTCCTTTTTCTTATTTTTTGAAAATTAATTATCACTTTATTTTATTTGTAACGCTACTTTTATTATCTTACGATTTACAATTTTTTAGTGGGATCAATTTGGATGTGATGTTTCAAAATTGCAGAGGTTTGCAACTCAGATTTAAGTCAATGTGTGAGTATAACAGACTATGAACAGAATTGGAATACGTTTGAATTCATCCGTTCCAAGAAAAGGAATAAATTAGAGCACAAGAGATTGAATGACTTGGTATTCGTTCGTTACAATTTAAAACTTTAGGAAATGTATATTATTATCATTATTAATTTTGATATAATTTCTTATAATTTTCTAATAATTAAATTTTATTGTTTACTAAGAGTCTTAATAGCACAAGTAGTTTAATAGATCCAATTTCTATTAATAATATCGATCTTTTAGTAGATTAGATTTTTGAGGAATTGAATTTGATAGATGTGAATGACTTGGAAGATAATCTTGGTTGGAAAAGTATTGATATGTTATTTGATTCCTTAAATTTGAATGATGATGATGATGAGACTCTTCTTAATGATGAGGATTTTGTACTAAATGATAACTAGGGTCAGTGTAGTTATAACGGGTATCCTTCCGTAGAAGATTGAATAAAGTTTCAGGTTTTTATTTTTCCTCTTCTTTTAATTTTACTTATATTTGATGTATATGTTAAATTCTATATATGTAATGTAATTGTAAATGTTTTGTTACATGTTTCACTTCTACTTGGATGGTCTCATCACGAATTTTTGTCGTAAATTGTAATAGATTGAAAGTTAAAAATATTTGTTATTATTTTTATTGGATGTTTTGATATAATTATTATTTATCATATGATGAGATTGTAATATTTTAAATAATTTGTATTGTTGTTAATTTTATATTTGTACGATGATAATTGTCTTTTTTTATATGAATTATGATTATTATTTATATGTGAAATATCTGAAAATTATTTTTATTTTATATTAATTGTGGTTATTATATATTATTATGATTTTTGAAAATATGGTTGATGCAAACTTATGAATTATACAGTACAACAATACAATATGACAATGGTATACAGTACAACAGTATAATATGATAACGAACTATTTTACAATTTCAAAAAAATTTAAGAATTATTTTATAAATTTAGAAAATTATCTAAAACAGTATCTAGTATTGACCGTTATTGATACAATACTGTACCAAAACTTAATCTGATACCAAGTTCAATACAATATTTATAACTTTGATTCTAAGATATTTTAATATCATAAATATGTCCCATATGCAATATTCGTTGTTTAAATAAATACTTTTCAAGAATGACAGAATCCTCTTTTCAAGAATAACAGAATCCATTTTAAGTAACAGATGTAGGATTATGAATTTCATTCCGTAGTAGTCGATACTAAGTGATACGCATCGTACCGGCCGAAGAATGGTATGAAATAGGGGTGTTAATGTACCGAGCGTAAATGTTGATCAGTATCAGTCTGTTTCATATGGTACCGACCAATATCTATATTACAGCCCATAAATCGGCCAGTACCGAAAATTTTGAAAAATATAGGGATTTATTAACAAAATTTTCAAATTTTTTAAAAAATCACTCTCCCTCCCTCCCCCCATCTTTTTTTCAAAGTTTTTATAATTAATTATTTAGTTAAACTTTTATTGTGATTTTTAAATAATAATGATTATACATTAAATTAAACTTAAAAATATATTATATTATTTATATTTGTTTTAATCTTGTATATAATATTTATTAATAAAGTATTAATAAAATATTTTATTTTTAAAATAAATGATTTAAAAATTATTATTTATAAACTAATATTTATTATATATATATTTAATTATTAAATCAAAATTTACTTGAAATATATATATTAAAAATATTTTCAAATTTAATTATATTTATTAATAATTATTAAATTAAATTTATTTAATAAAATAAATTATAAATTAAATTAAAATATTTATAATTTTAGTAATAATTAATTAAATATATAATATATTTAATTGATAATAAATTAAAATAATATATGTTTTTGTTTCATGTTTCAATTCTACTTGGTGGCTTTTTATCACGAATTTTTGTTATAAATTGTAATAATTTGATAGTTAAGGATATTTATTGTTCTTTTTATTTGATGTTTTCATGTAATTATTATTTATTATATAATGAAAATTAAAATTTTAATATTTTAAATACTTTGTATTGTTTTTAATTTTATATTTATATGATGATGATTGTCTTTTTTCATAAAAATTGTGGTTATTATTTATAATATAAAATATTTAAAAATTATTGTTATTTCATATTAATTATGATTATTGTTTGTTATTATAATTTTTAAAGATATGAATAAAAATATACAATATAACAATAAATTATTTTTGTAATTTTTAAAAAATTTAATAACTATTTTATAAAATTTTGAAATTACTAGAAACGGTATTGACTAATACTAATATAACACTATATATTAAAATTTAACCTGATATTAAATTCGGTACAATATTTGTAATATTGTTCAGATGTGAATACGGAGTCAGCAACGACGTAGAAGCAGAACTCTTCAAACCTTATCCTTGTCGGGTTTAGCACTTTTGAGTGAAGAAAGATGCGTGGATAACTAAAGAGCCCGTTTGAAATTATCAAGTTAATATAGTAAGTGCGTGTTTTGAATACTTTATCTTGCTAGTTTTCTCTGGCCGACAAGTGGCATAAATCGTTAGAAAGAGAAGCAAAAATGTGGAGGCCAAAATTGGGGGAAGCTAAAGCTAGGGTACAATATCTTGTGCAATCTTTGATGGGTCAATCAGACCACGATGGGGTCGAGAGATTATGATGTGATGTGGGGCAGATTTGGTTTTTGTGACTTTGTGTTGGTAATTGGCCAAAAATTTCACGCTTGCCCGTATCAAAGGAGGCTATGACTTTGTCAATTGGCAAGTGGGGGAGGGGAGGGGAGGGGATGTGAGGTCTTATTCGAGTTTTGGACGATAAGATGCCACTTTGGATGATGACGTGACACCTTTCTTATATCGGAGTCCGAGTGGTCATAGCAATACATAAAAAGTAAGTGAGGAGGGAAATGGGTGGGTGTTGTGGGGGGGGGGGTATACCATTCGCCATCAAAGGAGTCAAGTCGTTTTAGCGATGATTCAGATTCTTCATAAAAAACGATATTTCATATTCTCCACCTGTCCGTCAAATTACTTTCCACTAAAATTACGTGGGATAAGGGTTACCGTGCTTTTATTTTTATTTTTATATATTTTTATTAAAAATGTAAGTTATAAGTTAAAAACACTCGGTGGTCATCTCCTAACTTTTCTAGAAATTGACTTTTAAACAATCCTAACTCGATTCAAATCTACTTTTTTAAATTTGAATTCTATTTAACATCTAATATTTCAAGTTAACTTCAGATTGGAATCAAACACTCTTTATCATGCCTAGAGAATAAAATCGAATCAAATCCTTTCTATCATGCCTAATTTTAACAAATTAACGTGATCAGGATAAAATTGAAATCCTATGAAGAGAATATTTGTTGCACAAAAAAAAGTGATTCTTTTAAATTATTATTAGTCGAAATTAAAAATTTGGAGATTAAAGGAGATAAATTGACAAATATATTTAAGGAACTCTTTCGGACCTGGGCTTACTTTTAAATTATTATTAGTCGAAATTAAAAATTTGGAGATTAAAGGAGATAAATTGACAAATATATTTAAGGACAAATTGACAAATATATTTAAGGATTTCTTTCGGGCATGGGCTAAGCCCAAGCCCAACCTGAGCCGAGCGACAAATATAGTATAATTTGGAGACTTTTAAACTAAAAAATCCATTTATTATTATTTTTAAATAGTTTTATTGGGTTATGTCCTAAAGTTTGTTTGATATCCCAAATTGTCATACAAATTTGATTATGGATTATTATGGTGTACACATATTATATTAATCGAAATCAATTAATTTACTTTATAATCAATATGTTTTTCGTTTGTTTCTCCTAAGGTTTGTCAAGTGAATGTTTTTATTTTTGGTACTTCTATCTATATAAGTTGTTGATACCTTATTTTTCTACTTATTTTTTTCTCATATGCAAATGTATTCATTTTATTTCAATTATTTTATTTTTATTTTTAGCACATTCAATTTACATTGGATTCTTTATTTTTAATTTCTATAAAATTTTTAATGTTTTAAAAATCCAATCGGTTCAATAAGTTCAACCGTAAAAATCTTAAATCATCTAATTTTTCAGTTCAATTTTTAAAACCTATCAACTACCAACAAAAATAAAATTGTTACCTTTCTTTGTCCTAAGTAATACTAATACAAAGTCTATGGTCACATCATAGTTCATTAGGTACAACTAAAGGTTTATATAATCAATGTGATAAATTTCTAAATGTAGTTTTTTTTATAAGTGATGCATATACACCCTACTCTTACATCCCATCTTATATTAGGTTAATAAAAATCCTCACATAATGTGTGTAATTTCTTTTTAAGACCAAAGTGACATATCAAAATCCCACTATATGTCTTGAGCATAAATAAATCAAATATAGAATAAGTAGGCATACATTGTTTACTTCCATGAAACAAATATCCATCATGTTTGTAAAACTTACAAATGCTCTTTTTTTACATGCCAAATTTACATTAACAAAGCCATTGCTATTAGTATACAATTCCTTTAAATATTAAAATGTTAACAACTTTGCACTAAAATAAGTAAGAAGAACATACCTTCAAGATAATGTATCACAAACCACATTCTTTTTTATTTTAATACTTGATGATATATGGAAAGTTCTCAATAAATTCCATCTATCTACCATGATGTTTGTTAAACTTACCTTTCTCATTTAGATGCTTCAATGATTCGTGGTCAATATATCTAAAAAAATCCTTAGTCCACATGTACTTGCCTGTCTATCTTTTATTTTACATTAATATTCCTTAGGCATCATTATCTTTTATTTTACATTAATATTCCTTAGGCATCATACTCAATCTCAAAATTTTTATTAAAGTCAAGCAATGCTAACAAAGGTGCTGAACATAATATATTTTAATAAAATTGAATGTTCACTTTTGGTCACTATTATAATGAAATCCTCTAAATTTCTTGACAATTTTAGTGAGATGTAATAATTGTACTAGAATCCTTAACAAACATTTGATATAAGCTAGCAAAACTATGAAAAAATCTTTCCTCATTTGTTAATTTTGGTCTTGATCATTCTTGAATTGCTTTCACCTTTTCCTCATCTATCTCAATACCTTTTGCATTAACAACATAACCAAGAAACATAATCTTTAATATGCTAATGGTGTACTTGTTACTATTAACATACAATTGTTCTTTTCTTAGCACATTAAGTATACATCTTAAGAGATAAACATGTTCTTCTATATTCTTACTTTGCACTAAAATGTTATCAAAATAGAAAACTATAAATTTACCTATATATACATGTAACACTTGATTCATCATGCTCATAAAAGTATTTCATGCATTAGTAAGACCAAATAGCACAACTAACCACTTATACAAACCATATCTATTCTTAAAGGAAGTTTTCCATTAATTACCTTCACTTATCCTAATTTGGTGATTTCAATTCAATTTTAAAAATTACACACGAACTATATAATTCATCAAGAATATTAATTAACTTGAAAACATGATGTCTATCCTTTACTTTTAAGTTATTTATAACTTTGTAATTAACACATTATAATAGTACCATTATTTTTAGGCACTAAACACACTAAAACTGTTGGACCCTGATAGGATTGAGTTATCTTATATTTTCTTATGCTTTTATATGTGATTTCAATCCTATTTTATTGATAAGATGCTTAATTTGTGTTGACTATGAGATTATATTTATTGATATATTTTTGAGACCAAAAAGACAATTTTCTGAAGCAAATTGAAGCACGTTTCGTTTTCATGTTAAAAGCATGAATTAAAAAAAAGTTATGTGCTGCGTCAGCAACGCAGCACGCTGCGTTTAAGGAGAAGATGTGCGTTTCTTAAAAACGCATAGCACACAACAAAAGGGAGCGAGCGTTTTAACGTGTGGGAAGATTTTAATTGTCTGATCATCTGCTACAGGAGCGACAGGAACGGAGAGTGTAGAGAAACAGTGACAGGAACTAGCGGTGGAGAGAACAGTGCCGGCGTAAAACCTAATGCACAGGAGACGAGGAAGCACCGCAGAAGGCCAAATGGTTTAATGAATGGTTTTA
>JANJEY010000008.1:39223594-39237390 GCA_024703695.1 Erythroxylum cataractarum | reverse complement strand
ATCCACCCACGAAAATAAGGTATTTTCGTTAATCCTTCGTGTTTTCGATTATACGTGATGTTCTTGTATGGTCTTTTTCGCAGCGTATTGTGAATACTCGGACCGTATGCGATCCAACATTAAGAAATTAACAAACTTAAACAAAGATAACCTGCAAATGTACAAAAACCAATGAAATAGTGGTTAAGAGAAATAACAAGTCATAGGTTAAGCAAGAAGCAAGGGGACTTGAATAAAACAAGGAAAGAATAGAAAGGATTCAATTGGACTAAATTTCCAATAATTATTAGTTTGATCAATTTAGGCCACAATAATAAATAGAATTGATTACACAATTAAAAAAGTGTTTAGAAGTAAGTCTTAAAGCTTGAAGTTAAAAAGAGATGTCTAGAGTTGATTTTTAGGATTTGGAATTAAGATTAAGTACCTAGAGCTAGAGCTAAATCTAGGGCTTGAAATTAAAAAGGAATACTTAGAGTCTTAAGGATTGAATTAAATTTGATATGTTTAAAGCTAAGTCTAAGAATTTGAAATGGAGGAATTGTTTGGAGTTGTATCTTAGGACTTTGAATAAAATTGATATGAGACTAAAAAAGGTGCTTAGGGTTCCTAAGTTTGACATAAGTTTTGTGGTTTTATGGGTTTATGGTTTGGAATTATATTTTTTATTAATCATGTCTTGTTCGTCAATGATTTTTTATTGAATTTATTTTCCCCTCCTATATCATACAATCATTTAACAATTATAAAAAATAATAAATAAGATAATAAAATGATTGATTTTTAATTTTATTTTAAGTTTTGGTTTAAACTGAGCAATTGAGCATTAAATATAAGGTCCAATTATTAGAAAACTCTCATTTAGTTTAGGCTCCTAAGAACTAAGGGTTCAAATAGAGTTTTAAAACTCTAAAAATATGATCATAATTAAAACATATTAAAAATAAATACAATAAATAAAATCCAAAATTACATAATAAAAAGAACATAATCTTTGTCATCTTGAAGTTCCTTTGAAAATGTTGTATCAATTTCTTAGGGTAATCATATCATGCATCTAGGACATGATATAGCTGATAATAATGACTAAGAAAAGAGTTCAACCACATTCATTGGCTCGTGGATCTGTAAAGATCCAAGCATATGCATTCCCTTTATTATGAAAACGTTTTTAGTTTTCAATAGCGATTGTGCAACATAAACAACTGCACTTGGTGGACTACTTTGCTGGATTAATTATTGGATTTGGTGTATATATTTTGTATATTTACGTATCTTCTTTTTTTTAATAGTATACTTTATACAGATCTTTACGTTTTTTAAGACACTACGAGTTGTATCTTTACCTTCTTTAGGACTCTAATAGTTGTATATATTTTGTAAATTGGGTGTACATTATTTTCCAACAATATTCAGTAATCTAATGAATCGCTCTCTTTGTTCTTTTTCATGGTATCAGAGCAGGCTTAAAAAATAACCTCTCTATCTACCGCTAATCTCGATCATCATTATTGTAACAATGTCATTTCTTCCGTCGAAAATCTCTTTAATCATTCATCTCTGTAGAAGTCATATCCCCTCTGTTATTCAATGACAAAAAAGAAGGTTGTTGACATGTCTTCAACATTTTTCTTGCCTCCTTCTGACAACCCAGTAGTGCTGATTATGACGTGTGTGTTGAACGAAGATAATTTTGATATATGGGAAAAGGATACGGTGAATGCTTTAAGAGAAAAGAACAAGTTAGGTTTTATTAATGGAACATTAAATAAACCAGTAATTGATTTGGCTAAAGCCAGCAATTGGGAGACATGTAACTCAATGCTAATTTAATGGATTTTCAATTTGATTGACAAATCCATTCAGCTCAGCATTGTATATAAAGAGACCACTAAGGTAGTTGGGACGATCTGTGAGACCGTTTTTCAGTTGGCAACACTTCACAAATTCACAAATTGGAAGGAGAAGATGCCTCGCTCAGACAGCAAGGCATGACAGTTATGGCTTATTATACCAAACTGAAAGGAATGTGGGACGAACTAGGTAGCTACAGTAAGGTTCCGAACTATATATGTATAGCAGTGCACAAATTTATTCCCGAGAATGAGGAAGAAAAATTACACCATTTTCTGATAGGTTTAGATGATAAAGTGTTTGGTATTGTCCTTTCTTAAATTCTAAACATAGGCCCTCTTCCCACAATTAACAAAGCTTATGCGTTAATCACTGAAGAGGAGCGATATAGGACCATTGTTTGAGGCTAAGAAGAGGGGGTTGAAGCTGCTGCTTTAGTGGTTCAGGCTACGACTAAGCCTAAATTCAAACAGTGATATAGGCCGTTGAGACAAAAGGGAAATGTTGACAAGAGGTGTAGTCATTGTGACAAGAGTGGCCATAAAGTCTCAGACTGCTTTGAGGTTGCTAGCTACCCTTTCTTGTGGAGATCATGAGGCCAAGGATGGGCTGAGTAGGGCAAAGTTAGCATTACTATTAGATGTAACCAAGGTTGAGCCTCTGTTTTTCACGCTGTGAGTGGGCAAGCTGAAAACAACAATAAGATCCTAGGTTTGTCAAACGATCAGTTCCAAAGGTTGTTAATGCTACCGGAGTGAGATAATTCTGACATGCTTTTTTGGTAAGGTCTTTGGTGAATTTACATGAATTTTAGATTGTGGAGCATCCAACCATATGACAGGAAACTTGGGACTTATGCACAATGTTGGAGAGGCAACGCCTGTATCGATGATCTCGCCTAATGGGACAAAGACGACCACAATGATGAAAAGTCATGTTAAGTTAAATAACGTAATCATTTTGATTGATGTGTTATATATTCCTACCATGACTTACAACTTGATTTCCATACGTCAGTTAATTTCTGAGTTAAATTATCAAATTTTGTTCACTAATGAGTTTTGTGTGATACATGACCAAACCTCGAAGATGCCAATTGGAGTGGGTAAGCTTCAAAGGGCGTCTACTACTTCAAGTTCACAAGGTTTCATTCAGCCTTCAAGATGGAGAGAGTGGACTTGTTCATGACTTGGCATCGATGTCTTGGACATCAACCAAATGACAATTCCTGCCCCACTTGGGCCTGTTTTTATTGATTTTCCCACCACAGAGTATGCCTGCACATGGCCGCGACAAGTGCCCACGGTCCTGACTTAGTCTCCCGACGGTGTTGGTCACGAGGGTAAGGAAATAATCAGCGAGTTTTCGATGACCCACAATTTGTGACTGACTGGGGCTTATTTTCAGTAATTTTTTCACTACTGAGTATCCCCGTACATGGCCGCGACAAATGCCCACGGGCTCGACCTGGTTTCCCGACGATGCCGATCATAGAGGGAAAGGCTACAATCGGCGAGTTTTCGATGAGAGACTGACTATCCGTGATCGAATGGGGCTTATTTTTCTTGATTTTTTCACTACCGAGTATGCCCGCACATGACCGCGGCAAGTGCCCACGGCTTTGACCTGGTCTCCTGACGGTGTTGGTTATAGAGGGAAGGCTATAATCGGCGAGTTTTTGATGAGAGATTGACATTCCCTGACTAACTAGGGCTTGTTTTTGCTAATTTTTTCACTATCGAGTATGCCCACACATGGCCACTATAAGTGCCCATGACCTCGACCTGGTCTCTTGACGGCATCGGTCATAGGGGCAAGACTATAATCAGCAAGTTTTTGATGAGAAACTGATAATCCATGACCGAATGGAGCTTGTTTGCACTGATTTTTCCACCACTGAGTATTCTCGCACATGGCCACGGTAAGTGCCCACGGTGGCGACCTCGTCTCCCAACGGTGCCGGTCATGGAGGCAAGGCTATAGTTAGCAAGTTTTTAATGAGAGACTGACAATTCCTGATTGAATGGGGCTTGTTTTCGCTGATTTTCCCGCTACCAAGTATGCTCGCATATGGTCGCGGCAAGTGCCCACGGTCCCAACCTAGTTTCCTGACGGTGCCTATTATGGAGGGCAAGGCTATAATCGGTGAGTTTTCGATGAGAGACCAACAATCTGTGACTGACTGGAGCTTGTTTTTGATGATTTCTCACTATAGAGTATGCCTGCACATAGTCGTAGTAAATGCCCACGACTCTGACCAGGTCTCCCGATGGTGTCGGTCATGGGGGTTAAGCTATAATCGACGAGTTTTTGATGAGAAACTGACAATTTGTGCCTCACTTGGGCCTATTTTTGCTGATTTTCCCACTGTCGAGCATGCCAGCACACGCCCGCGGTAAGTGCCCATGGTCCTGAGTTAGTCTTCTGACGGTGTTAGTCATGGGGCAAGGTTATAATCGGCGAGTTTTCAATGAGAAACTGACAATCCGTGATCGAATGTGGCTTGTTTGCACTGATTTTTTCACAATCAAGTATGCCCACACATGGCCACAACAAGTGCCCACGGCCCCGATTTGGTCTCTCGATGGTGCCAATCATGGGGGCAAGGCTATAATCGGTGACTTTTCGATGACAAGTCGACAATCAGTGACCGACTGAGGCTTGTTTCCACTGATTTTTCCGCTACCAATTATGCTTGCACATGGATGCGACAAGTGCCCACGGCCCCGACCCGATATCCTGACGGTGCCAATCATGGGGGCAGGCTATAATCGGTGAGTTTTCAATGAGAAACTGACAATTTGTGGCCCACTTGGGCCTGTTTATGTTGATTTTCCTACCATAGAGTATGCCTGCACATGGCTACGGCAAGTGCCCATGGTCTCGACCTAGTCTCCCGATGGTGCCAGTCATGGGGGCAAGGCCATAATCAGCAAGTTTTCGATGAGAAACCAACAATCTATGACCGACTGTGGCTTGTTTGCACTGATTTTTTGACTACTGAGTATGCCCACATATGGCCCAGACAAGTGCTCTCAGTCCCGACCTGGTCTCCCGACGATGCCGATCATAGGTGGAAGGCTATAATCGACGAGTTTTTGATAAGAAATCGAAAATTTGTGCCCCACCTGGGCCTGTGTCTGTTGATTTTCTCACAATTGAGTATGCCTGCAGATGGCTACGACAAGGGCCCTCGGTCCCGACCTGGTCTCCCGACGGTGCCAATCATTGGGGGAAAGGCTATAATCAGCGAGTTTTCGATGAGAAACCGACAATCCGTGACCGACTGGGGCTTATTTTTGCTGATTTTTTCACTATCGAGTATGCCAACGCATGGCCGCAATAAATGCCCAGGGCCCCGACCTGGTCTCCTGACGGTGCCGGTCATAAAGCGCAAGGCTATAATCGACGAGTTTTCGATGAGAGACCAACAATCCGTGACCGATTGGGCCTTATTTTCGTTGATTTTTCCACTACCAAATATGCCCGCGGTTGTGCCCATGACCTCGACCTGGTCTCCCGATGGTGCTGGTCATGGAGGGAAGGCTATAATCGACGAGTTTTTGATGAGAGACTGACAATCCCTGACTGACTGGGGCTTGTTTTTGCTGATTTTCCGACTATTGAGTATGCCCACACATGGCCACGACAAGTGGCCACGACCCCAACCTGGTCTTCCGACGTTGCCAGTCATGGGGCCAAGGCTATAATCGGCGAGTTTTTTTTATGAGAAATAGACAATCCGTGACTGACTGGGGATTGTTTACACTAATTTTTCCACTACCGAGTACGCCCGCTCAAGGCCACGGCATTGGCCCACAACCGCAATCTGGTCTCCCGACCGTACCGATTATGGCGGCAAGGCTATAATCGGCGAGTTTTTGATGAGAAACCGACAATCCGTGACCAACTGGGACTTGCTTGCACTGATTTTCCTACTACGTAGTATGCTCGCATATGGCTGCGGTAAGTACCCACGACCCCGTCCTGGTCTCCCAAAAGTGTCGGTCATGGGGGCAAGACTATAATCGGTGAGTTTTCGATGTGAAACTAACAATTCATGCCCCACCTCGGCCTATTTTTGCTAATTTTTCCACTACCAAGTATGCTCGCATATGGTCGCGGTAAGTGCTCACGACCCCGACCTGGTCTCCTGACAGTACTGGTAATGAGGGCATGGCTATACTCGGTGAGTTTTCAATGAGAAATCGACAATCCATGCACATGGCTGCGGTAAGTGTCCACTATCCTGACATGGTCTGCCGACAGTGGTGGCCATGGGGATAAGGTTATAATCGGTGAGTTTTCGATGAGAAATTGACAATCCATGACTGACTGGGGCTTGTTTGCACTGATTTTTTCACTACCGAGTATGCTCGCGTATGGCCACAGCAGGTGCCCACGGCCCCGACCTGGTCTTTCAACGGTGCCAGTGATGGGGGAAGGCTATAATTGGCAAGTTTTTTATGAGAAACCGACAATCCGTGCCCTACCTGGGCCTATTTTTGCTGACTTTCCCATAACCGAGTATGTCTGCACAGAGTTACGGCAAGTGCCCTCGGTTTGGACCTGGTCTCCCGACGGTGTCAGTCATGGGGGAAAGGCTATAATCGGCGAGATTTTGATAACAAACTGACAATCCGTGACCGACTGGGGCTCTTTTTTGTTGATTTTTCTATTACCAAGTATGCCCAAGCATGGCCGCGATAAATGTCTACGACCCTAAGCTACTCTCCCGACGGTGCCAGTCATGAGGGCAAGGCTATAATTGACGAATTTTTGATGAGAGATAGACAATCAGTGGCCGACTGGGGCTTGTTTTTGTTGATTTTCCACTACCGAATATGCCAGTACATGGCCACGACAAGTGCCCACGGCCCTGACCTAGTGTCCCGACGGTGTCGATCAAGGAGGGAAGGCTATAATTAGTGAGTTTTTGATGAGAGACCGATAATCCCTAACCGAGTGGGGCTTGTTTTTGCTAATTTTTCCACTACCAAGTATGCCCACACATTTCCACGATAAGTGTCCCGACCTAGTCTCCTGACAGAGCCGGTCATCGAGGCAAGGCTATAATCAGCGAGTTTTCGATGAGAAACCGACAATCTGTGACCGACTGGGGCTTGTTTGCATTGATTTTCCCACTACTGAGTATGCTTGCACATGGCCGCGGTAAGTGCCCACGGCCCCAACCTGGTCTCCCGACGGTGCCAGTCATGGGGGAAGGCTATAATCGACGAGTTTTTGATGAGAAATCGACAATTCATGCCCCACTTGGGACAGTTTTTGCTGATTTTTCCACTATTGAGTATGCCTACATATCGCCACGATAAGTGCCTACGACCCAAACCTGGTCTCCCGACGGTGCCGGTCATAGAGGCAAGGCTATAATCGATGAGTTTTAGATGAGAGAGCGACATTTCGTGACCAACTGGGGCTTGTTTTTATTGATTTTCTTACTATCGAGTATGCCCACATATGGTCGCGACAAGTGCCCACGACCCCGACCTGGTCACCCGACGGTGCCGGTCATAGAGGGAAAGCTATAATCGGTGAGTTTTTTATGAGAGACTGATAATCCCTGACCAACTGGGGCTTGTTTTCGATGATTTTTCCACTAACGAGTATGCTCGCACATGGCCACGACAAGTGCCCATGACCTCGACCTGGTCTCCCGATGATGTCGGTCATTGGGGCAAGGTTATATTCGGTGATTTTTTGATGAGAAATCAACAATCCCTGACCGACTTGGGCTTTTTTGCACTAATTTTTCCACTTCTGAGCATGACCGCACATGGCCACGGCAAGTGCCCACGGCCTCGACCTCGTCTCCTGATGGTGCCGGTCATGAGGGCAAGGCTATAATTGGCAAGTTTTCGATGAAAGACCGACAATCTGTGACTGACTGGGGCCTATTTTTGCTGATTTTTGCACTAATGAATATGCCTGCATATGGTCGTGGCAATTGCCCACGATCTCGACCTGTTCTCCCGACGGGGCCTGTCATGGAGGGAAAGGCTATAAGCGGGGAGTTTTTGATGAGAAACTAACAATTCATGCCCCGCCTGGGCCTGTTTCTTCTGATTTTCCCACTATCGAGTATGCCCACACAAGATCACGACAAGTGCCCACCGTCCCGACCTGGTCTCCTGACGGTGCTAGTTATGGGGGCAAGGCTACAATTGGTGAATTTTCAATGAGAAACCGACAATCCAAGACTGACTGGGGCTTGTTTGCTTTGATTTTTCCACCACCGAGTATGCCCGTACATGGTCACGGTTAGTGCCCACAACCCCAACCTGGTATCCCGACGGTGCCGGTCATGGTGCAAGGTTATAATTGGCAAGTTTTTGAAGAGAAACTGACCATTAGTGACCGACGTGGGCCTATTTTTGTTGATTTTCCCACTACCGAGTATGGTCACACATGGCAACGACAAGTGCCTACGGCCCTAACCTGGTCTCCTGACGGTGCCGATCATTGAGATAAGGCTATAATTGGCAAGTTTTCAATGATAAAATGACAATTCGTGACCGACTGGGGCTTGGTTTCATTAATTTTCTCACTACCGAGTATGCCCGCACATGGTGGTGACAAGTGCCCCCAACCCTAATCTGGTCTCCTGACGGTGCCGATCATGGAGGACAAGGCTATGATTGGAGAGTTTTCGATGAGAGACCGACAATCCGTGACTGACTAGGGCTTGTTTTCGTTGATTTTCTCACTATTGAGTATGCGCACACATGGCCATGGAAAGTGCCCACGGTCCCGACCTGGTTGCCCGACGTTGCTGGTTATGGAGGGAAGGTTGTAATCGACGAGTTTTTGATGAGAGACCGACAATCTCTGATCGACTGGGGCTTGTTTTTTTTTTATGATTTTCTCACTATTGAGAATGCTCGCATATCCGACCTGGTCTCCTGAAGGTGCTGATGATGGGGGCAAGGCCATAATCTGCGAGTTTTCGATGAGAAACTGATAATCTGTGATCAACTTGGGCATGTTTGCACTGATTTCCCTACTACCGAGTATGCCTATGGCCACGACCCTGACCTGGTCTCCCGACGGTGTCCTTCATTAGGGTAAGGATATAATCTGTGAGTTTTCGATGAGAAGCTGACAATCCATGACCGATTGGGGCTTTAATGCACTAATTTTCCCACTATTGAGCATGCCTGCACATGGCCACGGTAAACGACCTCGACTTCGACCTCGTCTCTCGAAGGTGCCGGTCATGGGGTAAAGGCTATAATCGGTGAGTATTCGATGAGACACCAACAATCTGGGACCGACTGGGCTTGTCTCTACTGATTTTCCCACCACAAAGTATGCCCGTACATGGCCGCGACAAGTGCCCACGGCCCTGACCTAGTTTCTCGACGACACAAGTCATGGGGGCAAGGCTATAATCGGGGAGTTTACAATGAGAAACTGACAATCTGTGTCCATCTAGGGCTTGTTTGCATAGATTTTTCCACAACTGAGTACGCCTGTACATGGTCGCGACAAGTGCCCACGGCCCTGATCTGGTCTGCCGATGGTGTCGGTCTTGGGGGTAAGGCTATAATTGGCAACTTTTTGATGAGAAATCGACAATTCCTGACTGACTGAGGCTTGATTGCACTGATTTTCCCACTACTGAGTATGCTCGCACATGGCCGTGGCAAGTTCCCACGGACCAGACCCGATCTCTCGACAGTGCTGGTCATGGGGGGAAGGCTATAATAGGCGAGTTTTCAATGAAAAACTGACAATTTGGGACCCACCTAGGCCTGTTTTTGCTAATTTTCCCACTGTCGATTATTCCCGCATATGGCCGCGGCAAGTGGTCACGATCTCGACATGGTCTCCCGATGGTGCCAGTAATGGGGGTAAGGCCATAATCGGTGAGTTTTCGATGAGAAACCGACAATCTGTGAACGAATGGGGCTTATTTGCACTGATATTCCTACTACCAAGTATGCCCACACATAAGCGCGACAAGTGCTCACGGCCTCGACTTGGTCTCCCAACGGTGCCGGTCATAGGGTAAGGCTATAATCGGTGAGTTTTCAATGAGAAATCGACAATTCGTGCCCCACCTGGGCCAGTTTTTGCTGATTTTTTCACTATCGAATATGCCCGCACATGACCACAACAAGTACCCACGGCCCCGACTTGGTCTCCCGATGATGTCGGTCATGGGGGCAAGGCTATAATTGACAAGTTTTCAACGTGAAACTAACAATCTGTGACCAACTGGGGCTTGTTTTCATTGATTTTTCCACTACCGAGTATGCCCGCACATGACCATGACAAGTGCTCACGGCCCCGACCCAGTCTCCCGACGGTGCCGGCCATGGTGGGAAAGA
Organism: Erythroxylum cataractarum; assembly: GCA_024703695.1. NCBI lineage: Eukaryota > Viridiplantae > Streptophyta > Magnoliopsida > Malpighiales > Erythroxylaceae > Erythroxylum > Erythroxylum cataractarum. The sequence goes on along the minus strand of JANJEY010000008.1, from coordinate 39,227,185 downwards.
CTATAATTGGTGAGTTTTCGATGAGAGGCTGACAATCAGTGACGAACTAGGGCTTGTTTTTGTTGATTTTTCCACTACTGAGTATGCCCACACATGGCTACCCACGACCACGACTTGGTCGCCTGATGGCGTTGATAATGGAGGGAAGGGTATAATCAGCTAGCTTTGATGAGAGACCGACAATCCCTAACCGAATGGGTTTGTTTTTGATAATTTTCCCACTACCAAATATGCTCGCACATGGTCACAACAAGTGCCCACGACCTCGACTTGGTCTCACGATGGTGTCGGTCATTGGGGTAAGGCTATAATCGGCAAGTTTTCAATGAGAAATCAAGAATTTGTGACCGACTGGGGCTTTTTTGCACTGATTTTCCACAATTAAGTATGCCTGCATATGGCCACGACAAGTACCCCCGACCCCGATCTGGTCTGCCGATGGTGCCGGTCATGGGGCAAGGCTATAATCGGTAACTTTTCGATGAAAAACTGACAATTCGTGACTGACTGTAGCTTGTTTGCACTGATTTTTCCATTATTGAGTATCCCTGTACATAACCACGACAAATGCCCACAGCCCCGACCTGGTTTCTCGACAGTACCAGTCATGGGGGAAGGCTATAATCGGCGAGTTTTCGATGAGAAACTGACAATTTTTCCACTATCGAGTATGCCAACAAATGACTGGGGCAAGTGCCCTCGATCCCGACCTGGTCTCCTAACGGTGCCAGTCATGGGGGCAAGGATATAATCGGCAAGTTTTCGATAATAAACTGACAATTTGTGCCTCACCTGGGCCTGTTCTTTCCAATTTTCCCACTTCCAAGTATGCCCGCACATGGTCGCGGTAAGTTCCCATGGCCCCGACTTGATCTCCCGACGGTGCTGATCATGGAGGGAAGGCTATAATCGACGAGTTTTCGATGAGAAACAAACAATTTGTACCTCACTTGGGCCTGTTTCTGCTGATTTTCCCGCTACCGAGTATGCCTACACATGACCGCGATAATTGCCCTCAGTCCCGACTTGGTCTCCCGACGGTGCCAATAATGGGGGCAAGGCTAAAATCGACGAGAGATTGACAATCCGTGACCGACTATGGTTTGTTTTCCTTTAATTTCGCACTACCGAGTATGTCCGCACATGGTTGCAGCAAGTGCCCACTGTCCTAACCTGGTCTCCTGACGATGCTAGTCATGGAGGGCAAGGCTATGATCGACGAGTTTTTCATGAGAGACCAACAATCCATGACCGGCTGGGGCTTCTTTTCGATTATTTTTCCACTATCGAGTATGTCCGCACATGACCGTTGCAGGTGCCCATGACCCTGACTTGGTCTCCCGACGGTGCTGGTCACAGGGGAAGGCTATAATCGGCGAGTTTTAGATGAGAAGAGGATGCCCGCACATGACACAGTCCCGACCTAGTCTCCCGATGGTGCCTATCATGGGGGCATGGCTATAATCGGCGAGTTTTCAATGATAAATCGATAATCTGTGACCGACTGGGGCTTGTTTGCACTAATTTTTTCCACAACCGAGTACGCTCACACAAGCCCATGGCAAGTGCCCACGGCCCCGACCTGGTCTCCCGACGGTGTCGGTCATGGGGTTAAGGCTATAATCGACGAGTTTTCGATGAGAAACCGAGCATCCATGACTAACTGGGGCTTGTTTGCACTGATTTTCCAACTACCCAGCATGCCCACTCATGCCTGCGACTAGGGCCCACGCCCACACCCTGGTCTCCCGACGGTTCCAGTCATAGGGGCAATGCTATAATCGATGAGTTTTTGATGAGAAGCTGACAACCCGTGATCAACTGGGGCTTGTTTGCACTGATTTTTCCAGCATCGAGTATGCCCACATATGGCCACAGTAAAAGGCCACGGCCCTGACCTGGTCTCTCGACGGTGCCGGTCATGGGGGCAAGGCTATAATCGTCAAGTTTTCAATGAGAAATAGAGAATTCGTGCCCCACCTGGGCCTGTTTTTGCTGATTTTTCTACTATCGAGTCTGCCCACACATGGTCATGAAAAGGGCCTACAACCTCGATCTCCTGACAGTGCCGGTCATGGGGCAAGGTTATAATCGACGAGTTTTCGATGAGAAACTAACAACCCATGACCGACTAGGGCTTGTTTGCATTGATTTTTTGACGACCGAGTATGCCCGCACATGATCGCGACAAGTGCCCACGGTCTTGACCTGGTTTCCCGACGGTGCTTGTCACAGAGGGCAAGGCTATAATCGGTGAGTTTTCGATGAGAAACCAACAATTTGTAACCGAATGGGGCTTGTTTTTGATGATTTTCCCACTACCGAGTATGCCCCTATATGGCCGTGGCAAGTGCCCACAGCCCCGACTTGGTCTCTCGACAGTGTCGGTCATGGGGGGAAGGCTATAATCGGGGAGTTTTTGATGAGAAACCGATAATTTGTTCCCCACCTGGGCCTATTTTCTGTTGATTTTCCCATTGCTGAGTATGCCCGCATATGGTCGCGACAAGTGCCCACAGTTCTGACCTGGTCTCCTGACAGCGCCAGTCATGGGGACAAGGCTATAATCGGCGAGTTTTCAACAAGAAATAGACAATCCGTGATAGACTGGGGTTTGTTTTCACTAATTTTTGCACAACCGAGTATGCCAGCACATGGTTGCGACAAGTGCCCACGGCCTCAATCTGGTCTCTCGATGGAGCCGATCATGGGGGCAACGGTATAATCGGTGAGTTTTAATGAGAAACCGACAATTTGTGGCTGATTGGGGGTTGTTTGCACTGATTTTCCCACTACAGGGCATGCCCACTCATGGCTGCGATAAAGGCCCATGGCCACGACCTCATCTCCTGACGGTACCGGTAATGGGGCCAAGCTATAATTGGCGAGTTTTTGATGAGAAACCAATAATTCATGCCCCCTGGGCAATTTTTTTTTATTTTCTTACTACCGAGTATGCCTGCACATGGGCCACGACAAGTGGCCACAACCTCGATTTGGTCTCCCGACGGTGCCGATCATTTGGACAAGGCTATAATCGACAAGTTTTCGATAAGAAACTGACAATTTGTGAGTGATCGGGGCTTGTTTTTACTGATTTTCCCACTACTGAGTATGGTCGTACATGGTCGCGACAAGTGCCCACGGCCCCGACCTGGTCACTCAACGGTGCCTGTTTTGGAGTGCAAGGCTAGAATTGGCGAGTTTTTGATGGCAGATCGACAATTCGTGACTGACTAGGGCCTACTTTCGTTGATTTTTCCACTATCCAGTATGCTTGCATATGGCCGCGGCAAGTGCCCACAGCCCCGACTTGGTCACCCGCTGGTGCTGATCATGGAAGCAAGGTTATAATTGGTGAGTTTTTGACGAGAGACCGATAATCCCTGACCGACTGGGGCTTGTTTTCACTGATTTTCTCACTATTGAGTATGCTCGCACATGGCCACGACAAGTAACCACGACCCTTACTTGGTCTCTTGATGGTGTCAGTAATTGGGGTGAGGCTATAATCGGTGAGTTTTTGACGAGAGACCGATAATCCCTGACCGACTGGGGCTTGTTTTCACTGATTTTCTCACTATTGAGTAT
>JANJEY010000008.1:39166796-39178821 GCA_024703695.1 Erythroxylum cataractarum | reverse complement strand
GATCAGTGGTCCCGTAGAAGTCCACTGCTCCATACTTCCTCAACTTGTCAAACCGTCTCCCCTTCTTAGCTGGGGCTAAAGCAGAAGGCTGTGGCATCTGACCCATGGCCTGGACAAATGCCTGAGCAAATTCCTGGAATAGTCTCGGATCTAGTGGAGGCACTTGCTCTTACAAAATCGGCAACTCCTATGTCTGCGATGGAATGGGCTCACTACCTAGCCCTACAGAAGCCTCAGCATTTCCTGCGGCTACCTACTCATCAGTACTCTCCTCTCTTGTAGGAGAGTCAGCTGCAACAGATCCTTGCAGAACTCATCGTGTCCTTCTACGAGGTGGCATCTTACTCCTTCAAATATGAACACTAAGGATTAGCTACATTTCCAATTTAATTCCTACATGTTTGCATGATATGCATGTCATTGAAAGAAACCAATCAATTAACAATGCAGCAAATAATCATATATCAAACAACTCATCCTATTATGCATTCTAAGTCGAGGACACACAACCTAGGCTTTGATACCAAACATGTTGGGCCCGGGTCCCATTTCCTATCCCGAGGTGACCGCTCGAGGTCAGTGAGTAAGGGTCGTGTGAAGGAAGAATCAAAAACATCCAACATATAAAGGAACAGCAGCGGGAAGAGGACGACTCACCGTGGCAACAGAATGCTCGTCGCTGTGAGCACCTCGCAGAAATGGTTTGCCGCGACCAAAACTTGGCTTCGCCGTGGTGAACTCGTGCGTACACATTGCGGCGAACACCCAAGGAATGCACCGCGGCGAGCTCCCCGAAAATCGAACCCGTTCCCAACATCATTGTAATTTCATACAAACACATACCCATTCAAACCAACTAAATTTTAACACACACCAAAAATAAGGGAACTTTCTGTCATTACAATTTGAAGGAATTGAATAAGCATTCATAACATAGCACAATACATAACAATGCTTAAATCCAAATACATAAGGATGCTTAATGTTGATATGCTTGGAAAACTAACCCAAAAGCACTAACTTAGTACAAAAGAATCTAACTATCTTGGAGTTTCCGATGCCTTGCAAAGATCAACGATCTTCTCGTTCTACACCTGAGGAGTGGGAGGTAATAGGGTGAGCTGCGAAGCTCAGTGGCTTATACATTTATAGACATTGGCAACGAGCCACACATTCAAGCATATATACACATAAATATGTAGCAATTCATCACTTAACAATTTATTCACATTCTTATAGCTACCAAAATGTCATCACAAAGTATATGTCATGTAATTTCTGCATCACAACATAACAATTAATTATGCATTCTGCTTAAAAAATCAATAATGAAATGCACAACAAATAGCTCGAGAGTTTCGTGGAACAAAACGGATAAACCGAAGTTTATACCATGAACAAAACGAGTCCGATTTCTCAGGATCTCGTGGTCTCAAGCGGGCAGCCGGGAGAAGGCTATACGTTGACATGCACGTGACTAACGAAACGTTCCTCTCTTGCCCAAACAAAGCACATATTCATTTCAAATCATTTTATCAAATGCTTTCATACTTTTCATGATCATCATGCTTCTTCATCTTTTCATTCATACAAAATGCCATAATGTTTTTCAAGGCAATACATGATCACAATCACAATGCATTTTCAACAATTTCAATGTCACACACACATGCAAGCAGGCAAGATAATTTGCCCATACACACAACAACTATAAATATATTACCTACCAATGTCGCTTGAAAATCCAAGTTTAATGTTGTCCTTCCTCTTGCGATTGGATTAGGTTGGCTTGGTTTCATATAACAAACTAAATTCTCATTCAAACAACATTCAAAGGAATTCATAAAGCTTTGAAAATTAGGAGAACATGATTTTGCCGCAACGGAAACAGAGGCTTGCCGTGGCGCCACGACGAATACAAAGGCTCGCCGCGGCGAACACATTGGAGCTCGCCGAGGTGAGGAAGCTGGCGTGCGCCACGACGAGAAAGCTGGGGCATGCCGCAACGTGCACATGAGCACGTCGCGACGTGCGAGATCCAAAAATTTTCCGAAACCTGTTTTTTCCCACATTGATCAACCATAAACCTCCCATCTTTCAATTAATCTTCATCACAACTCTAAATAATCATTCCTACTTCAATTCTAAACTCATTCCAACCCAAAATCAATCACAAACACAAAAGAATCATTAAACCTAGAGGATTACACATCTTCACACACCATTCACCCTACACATATTCGTCACCAATTTTCACTCCTAATTATCATTACACACGATTCAATCATCCAATTAATGCTTATACTTACTTGAGGAAGCTTCAAATCCTTCAATTTCTCCAAAATCCTAGCTTGGTTTTCTTCTCTTCTTCTCTTCTCCTCACACCCACGGCACTCTCTTCTCTTCCTAACAAGACAATATTTCTTCTTCTTCTTTTACCCACTTAATGCATGCAAAAGAACCTTATGCCTTAAAACTTAAAGGTCTAGATGATATACCAAATTTACCCCTCATGCACTCTTACTAGCTTATACTTTAATTCCATCAATTCATAATTCCTCCTAACATTGACATACTAATTACTCCAAAATAATTAATCTAACAAGACCTTAAAATAAAAATTAAATCATGCTTAATAAAAATAATTAGGGGTCCAACATTTCTCCCCTCTTTAAAAGAATTTCGTCATCGAAATTCTTACCTGAGTCTACAAAGAGGTGCGGATACCTGTGCTTCATTGTTTCCAAAGGCTCCCATGTAGCCTTTTTCTATCAAATGGTTTCTCCAAAGAACTTTGACTAACTGAACTGTCTTGTTTCTCAAAACCTTTTCCTTCGAGTCTAAAATTTTCACTGGTTGCTCCTTATAAGTTAAATCCTCCCTTAACTGAACCTCTGAAGGTTGAAATATATGTGACGGATCATATCGATACCTTCTTAACATCGATACATGGAAGACATTGTGAATCTTAGATAATTCTGGTGGCAAGGTTAACTTATAGGCCAAAGGCCCAATCTTCTCAATAATCTCATACGAGCTTATATACCTCGGACTAAGCTTGCCCTTCTTACCAAATCTCAACACTCTATTCCATGGAGAAGCTCTAAGAAACACTTTATCTCCAACTTCAAATTCTATCTCTCTTCTATGTGCATCCTCATAACTCTTCATTTTGTCTTGAGCTGCTTTAATTCTCTGCTTCACTAATTTGATCTTATCAACTGTAACTTGTACCAACTCAAGTCCTACAAGTCTCCTTTCACCTTCCTCATCCCAACAAATAGGAGTCTTGCACCTCCTACCATACAAAGCTTCATAAGGTGCCATTTGAATTCCCGAGTGATAGGAATTGTTATAAGCAAACTCAATTAAAGGCAAATGATCATCCTATGAACCTTTAAAATCCATAATGCAAGCTCTCAACATTGCCTCCAGAGTCCATATTGTTCTCTCCGATTGTCCATCAGTCTGTGGATGGAAAGCCATACTAAAGTGCAACTTAGTTCCCAAAGCCTCTTGTAAGCTTTCCCAAAACCTGGAGATGAACCTCGGATCTCTATCAAAAACTATAGAACTCGGAATCCCATGAAGCCTGAATATTTCATTTATGTATTTCTTGGCCAAAGCATTCAAGGAATCTGTCTGCTTAATTGGAAGAAATGTGCTGACTTGGTTAGCCTATCCATAATCACCCAAATTGTATCGTGTTTCCTGTGGATTATGGGCAACCCCATCAAGAAATCCATCGTCATTTTTTCCCACTTCTATTCCAGAATAGACCTAGCTTAAGCTTGCTTGAAGGTGCCTGGTGTTCAGCCTTGACTTGCTGACACCCTAAGCATCTACTAACATACTCTGCAATATCCTTCTTCATTCCTTTCCACCAAAAGTGTTCCTTCAAATCTCTATACATTCTCGTACTCCCTGGATGCATTGCATAGGGAGCATTATGCGCCTCATCAACTATCTCATCTTTCAAATCTAATGAGTCCAGGACACATAATATGTTTCCTACCACCATCAGTCCATCTTCTCTTATCTCAATTTCCAAAGGTTTACCCTTTTTAATCTCTTCTGTGAGCCTGCTCAAATGCTCATCCTGTTCCTGCAATTCTTTAATCTTCTCATTTAACACTGGCCATACCCTAAAGTTAGCCAATATGCTCCCAAATTCATCTTGCCTCAAAGTAACCCGAAGCTTGGCTAATTCCTTCAACAAAGGAACATATGCTGTCTCCACCTGTTCCATGGTCAATTTTCTACTCAGTGCATCTGCTACTACATTAGCTTTCCCCGGGTGGTAGTCTATCATCAAATCATAATCTTCCAGCAGTTCCAACCATCTCCTCTGTCTCAGATTCAACTCTTTTTGGCTCATCAAATACTTGAGACTTTTGTGATCTGTAAACCCCTTGGTAGTGACTCCATATAAGTAATGTCTCCATATTTTCAATGCAAAGATTATGGTAGCTAATTCCAAATCATGCGTAGGATAATTTATCTCATAAGGCTTTAGTTGCCTAGAAGCATAAGCAATGACTCTATCTCCTTGCATCAATACACAACCTAATCCTTTCCTTAAGGCATCACTATACACTATATACCCATTGCTACCTGATGGCAAAGTCAAGATCGGTGCAAGACTATAATCATCGAGTTTTGATGAGGAACCAACAATCCATGATGTACTATGGCTTGTTCGCATTGATTTTCACACTATCGAGTATGCCCACACATGGCCACGACAAGGGCCCACTGCCAAATCCTGGACCTCGAATGGTGCCGATCATGAGGGTGAGGCTATAATCGGCGAGTTTTCGATGAGAAAATGAAAATAAGTGACCGATTGGGGCTTGTTGATTTTCCCACTTTCGAGTATGCCAATAGATGGTTGCGACAAGTGCCCACGACCCCGAACTGTTCTCCTGATAGAGTCAGTAATGGCGGGCAAGGCTGTAATCGGCGAGTTTTCGACGAGAAGTCGACAATCTATGACCAACTGGGGCTTGTTTTTGCAAATTTTTCCACTACTGAGTATGCCTGCACATAGTCGCGACAAGTGCCCACGGACCCGAATTGGTCTCCCAACAGTGTCGATCATTAGGGGCAAGGCTATAATCGGAGAGTTTTTGATGAGGAACTGACAATTTGTGATCAACTGGGGCTTGTTTTCACTGATTTTTACACTACCGAGTATCCCGGTGACAAGTGCCCTCCGCCAAATACTGGTCCCCCAATGGTGCTGATCACGAGGGTGAGCTATAATCGGCGAGTGTAGATGAGAAATTGACAATCCGTGATTGACTGGGGCTTGTTTTTGCAAATTTTCCAACTACCGAGTATGCTCGCACATGGCCTCAGCAAGTTCACATGTCCCTGACTTGGTCCCCCGATAGTGCCGTTCATAGGGGAAGGCTATAATCTGCGAGTATTCGATGAGAAACTGGCAATTTGTACCCCACTAGTGCCTGCTTCTCCTGATTTTCTCACTACCTAGTATGCCCGCACATGGCTGAGGCAAGTGCCCGCACATGGCCGGACAAGTGCCCACGGCCCTGACCTGGTCTCCTTACGGTGTCGATCAAGGGGGCAAGGCTATAATTGGTGAGTTTTTTGTGAGAAACGGACAATCCGTAATCGACTGGGGCTTGTTTGCACTGATTTTTCCACTACCAAGTATGCCCACACATGGTTGCGAAAAGTGCCCACCGCCAAAGATTGGTCCCCCAATGGTTCTGATCATTAGGGTGAGGCTATAATTAGCGAGTTTTTGATAAGAAATCGACAATCTTTGATCGACTGGAACGTATTTTTGCTAATTTTTCCACTACCGAGTATGTCAATAGATGCCTGTCATAAGTGGCCATGGCCTCGACTTGGTCTCCCTACGGTGCCAATCATGGGGAGAGGCTATAATCGTGGAGTTTTTGATGAGAAACTGATAATTCGTGACTAACTGGGGTTTGTTTTCGCTGATTTCCCACTATGAAGTATGCCCGCTCATCGCTACGGTAAGTGCCCACAGCATCGACTTGGTCTCTCGATGTTGTCGGTCATGACGGAAGGCTATAATCGACGAGTTTTCGATGAGAAACTGAAAATTCGTGTTGTACCTAGGTCAGCTTCTCCTAATTTTTCCACTACTGAGTATGCCCGCATATGACCGCGGTAAGTGCCCACGGCCTCGACTTGGTCTCCCGATGGTGTCGGTGATGGGGGGAAGGCTATAATCGGCGAGTTTTCAATGAAAAATAAAAAATTTGTGCCCCACTTGGGCCTGTTTATGCTTATTTTCCCACCACCGAGAATGCTCACATATGGCCACGGCAAATGGCCACAGCCTCGACCTGGTCTCCCGACAGTGCCAATCATTGGGGGCAAGGCTATAATCAGCCAGTTTTTGATGAGGAATCGACAATCAGTGACCGACTGGGCCTTGTTTGCACTTATTTTCACGCTACCGAGTATGCCCACACACGGCCGCGACAAGTTCCCACCGTCAAATCCTGGTCCCCCAATGGTGCCAATTATGAGGGTGAGCTATAATTGGCAAGTTTTCGATGAGAAATCGACAATCCGTTACTGACTGGGGCTTATTTTTGCTAATTTTTCCACTACCGAGGATGCCAAAAGATGGCCACGACAAATGCCCACGGCCCCGGTCATGGGGGCAAGGCTATATTCAGCGAGTTTTCGATAAGAAACTGACAATCTGTGATCGATTGGGGCTTGTTTGCATTGATTTTTCCACTACTGAGTATGCCTGGACATGGCCGCGATAAGTGCCCACGACCTCGACGTGATCTCTCGACAATGTCAGTCATAGGGGAAGGCTATAATCGGCGAGTTTTTGATGAGAAACTAGTAATTAGTGCCCCACATGGGCCTGCTTCTCCTGATTTTCACACTATCGAGTATGCCCACACATGGCCACTACAAATGCTCACAGCCCTGACCTGGTCTCTCGACGGTGCCGATCATGGGGGAATGGCTATAATCGGTGAATTTTTCAAGAGGAACCGACAATGTGCGATCGATTAGGGCTTGTTTGCACTAATTATCACACTACTGAGTACACCTGCTCATGGCCGCAACAAGTGCAAACTAATTATCAGTGAGTTTTTGGTGAGAAACTGATAACCCATGATTGACTAGAACTTTTTTTCGCTGATTTTACACTGACGAGTATGCCAACAAATGGCCACGACAAATGCCTAGGGCCCTGACCTAGTGTCCCGACGTTGCCGATCATAGGGCAAGGCTATAATCGGTGAGTTTTTGATGAGGAACTGACAATCCGTGACCCAATGGGGATTGTTTGCACTGATTTTCACACTACCGAGTATGCCTGCACATGCCCGCGACATGTAATCCCCCCAAATCCTGGTCCCCTAATGGTGTCGATCATGAAGGTGAGCGATAATAGGTGAGTTTTCGATGAGAAATGCACAATTCGTGATCAATTAGGGCTTGTTTTCACTTATTTTCCCACTACCGAGTATGCTAACAGATGGCCACGGCAAGTTCCCATGACACTGACTTGGCCTCTCGACGGTGCTAGTCATGGGGGCAAGGCTATAATTGGGGAGGTTTTGATGAGAAACCGACGATCTGTGACAGACTAGGGATTGTTTTCGCTGATTTTCCCACTACTATGTATGCCTGCACATGATTGCAGTAAGTGCCCACGACCCCAACCTGGTCCCCGACGGTGTCAGTCATGGGGGCAAGGCTATAATCGGTGAGTTTTTGATGAGAAACTGGCAATTCGTGCCCTACTTGGGCCTGCTTCTGCTGATTTTTCCCACTACTAAGTATGTGGGCACATGGCCACGGGAAGTGCCCGCGGCCCTGACCCGGTCTCCCAACAGTGCCGGTCATGAGGTGCAAGGCTATAATTGGTGACTTTTTGATGAGGAATCGACAATCCGTGACCGACTAGGGCTTGTTTGCCCTGATTTTTACACTATCAAGTACGCCCACACATGGTCGCGACAAGTGCCCACCGCCAAATCCTGGTCCCCCAATGGCCCCGATCATGAGGGTGAGGCTATAGTTGGCAAGTTTTCGGTGAGAACTCGACAATCCGTGATCGACTGGAACTTGTTTTTGCAAATTTTTCTACTACCGAGTATTCTAACAGATGGCCGTGGCAAGTGCCCATTGCCCCGATGTAGTCTCCCGACGGTGCCGATCATGGGGGCAAGGTTATAATCGGTGAGTTACCGGTGAGAAACTGACAATCTTTGATCAACTGTGGCTTGTTTGCATTGATTTCCCACTATTGAGCATGCCAGCAGGTGGCCGATACAAGTGCCCACGGCCTCGACGTAGTTTCCTGACAGTTCTGATCATGGGGCCAAGGCTATAATCGGTGAGTTTTTGATGAGAGACTGACAATCCGTGACCGACTGGGGCTAGTTTGTATTGCCTTTCCCACTACCGAGTATAGTAGCAGATGGCCGCGACAAGTGCCCACGGCCCCGACGTGGTCTCTCGATCGAGTCGATCATGGGGGCAAGGTTATAATCGGTGAGTTTTCGATGAGAAACTGACAATTCGTGACCGACTAGGGCTTGTTTGCATTGATTTTCCCACTATCGAGTATGTCAGCAGATGGCCACGACAAGTGTCTATGGCCCCGATGTGGTCTCCCGACGGTACCGTTCATAGGGGCAAGGCTATAATCGACGAGTTTTCAATGAGAAATTACCAATCCGTGACTGACTGGTGCTTGTTTGCATTGATTTTCCCACTACCGAGTATGCCAGCAGATGGTCGGGGCCATGAGGATGGTCGTGGCAAGTGCTCATGGCCCCGACAATCTGTGATCGACGGGCCTTATTTGCACTGATTTTAACACTATCGACTATGCCTGCTCATGACCGCGACAAGAACGCATCGCCAAATCCTGGTCCCGCAATAGTGCTGGTCATGAGGGTGAGTCTATAATCGACAAGTTTTCAAAGAGAAACTGACAATCCGTGACTGACTGGAACTTGCTTTCGCTGATTTTCCCACTACTGAGTATGCTAACAGATGGCCGCGAGAAGCACCGACGATGTTGATCATAGGGGGCGAGGCTATAATCAGGGTGTTTTTGATAAGAAACTTATAATCGGTGATAGACTAGGGCTTATTTTCGCTAATTTCCCACCACTGAGTACGCCCGCACATGGCCACAACAAGTGCCCACTGCCCCGACTTGATCTCCCAACAAGTGCCGGTCATGGGGGCAACGTTATAATCAGCGAGTTTTCAATGAGAAACCAAAAATCTATGACCGACTGGGGCTTTTTTGGACTAATTTTTCCACCATCGAGTATGTCCGCACATGGCTTCGACAAGCACTCACGGCCTTGACCTCATCTCCCTACAGTGTCGATCATAGGGGAAGGCTATAATCGGTGAGTTTTTGATGAGAAACCGGCAATTCATACCCCACTTGGGCTAGCTTCTCCTGATTTTCCCACTACCGAGTATGGCCGCACATGTCCGCGACAAGTGCTCGCTTCCTCGACCTGGTCTCCTAACGGTGCTGGTCATGGGAGGAATGGCTATAATCACTGAGTTTTTGATGAGGAACCGATAATCCGCTACCAACTGCGGCTTGTTTGCACTGATTTCGACACCACCGGGTATGCCCGCACATGGTCGCGACAAGTGCCCACCGCCTAATCCTGGTACCCCAATGATGCTGATCATGAGGGTGAGTTATAATCGACGAGTTTTCGATAAGAAATCAAAAATACGTGATCGACTGTACTTGTTTTCGCTAATTTTGCCGCTATCGAGTATGCCAAAATATGGCCACAACAAATGCCCGCGGTCCTGACTTAGTCTCTCGACGGTGCCGATCACGGGGGCAAGTTTATAATTGGTGAGTTTTCGATAAGAAACTGACAATCTGTGATCGACTGGGGCTTGTTTGCACTGATTTTTCCACTACTGAGTATGCCCGAACATGGTCGCGATAAGTGCCCACGACCTCGACGTGGTCTCTCGACAATGCCGGTCATAAGGGAAGGCTCTAATTGGCGAGTTTTCGATGAGAAACTAGCAATTTGTGCCCCACATCGGCCTGCTTCTCCTGATTTTCCTACTACTGAATATGCCCGCACATGGTCGCGGCACGTTCCCACGGCCTCGACCTATTCTCCTTACGGTGCCAGTCATGGGGGGAATGGCTATAATCGGCGAGTTTTTGATTAGAAATCGACAATCCGCGACTGATTGGGTCTTGTTTGCATTGATTCTCACACCACCTAGTATGCCCGCACATAGCTGCGATAGGTGGCCACCGCCAAATCCTGGACCCCCAATGGTGCTGATCATGAGGGTGAGACTATAATCGACGAGGTTTTCGGTGAGAAACCAAAAATTAGTGACCGACTGGGGCTTGTTTTTGCTGATTTTCCCACATCTGAGTATGCTAGCAAATGGTTACGGCAAGTGCCCACGGCCCTAACCTGGTCTCCCGACGGTGTCGGTCATGGGGGAATGGCTATAATCGGGGAGTTTTGATGAAGAACCGACAATCCATGACCGATTGGGGCTTGTTTGCACTGATTTTCACACTACCGAGTTTGCCGTGACATGTACCCCCACCAATTCCTAGTCCCCCAATGGTGCCAATCATGAGGGTGAGCTATAATAGGCGAGTTTTTGATGAGAAATAGACAATCCATGACCGACTGGGGTGTATTTTCGTTGATTGTCCCACTACCAAGTATGCCAACAAATGGCCACGGTAAGTACGAATCTGACCTAGTCTCCAGATGGTGTCGGTCATAGGGAAAGGCTATAATTGGGGAGGTTTCGATGAGAAACTGATGATCCATGTCCGACTGGGGCTTGTTTTCCCTGATTTTCCCACAATCGAATATGCCTACACATGGCTATGGCAAGTGCCCACGACCTCGACCTAGTCTCCTAATGGTGCCGGTCATGGTGGCAAGGCTATAATTGACGAGTTTTCGATGAGAAATCGACAATCCGTAACCGACTGGGGCTTATTTGCATTGATTTTCCCACTACTGGGTATGCCAGCAAATGGTAACGACAAGTGCCCATGGCCTCGACCTGGTCACCCGACAATGTCGATCATTGAGGGTTAGGCTATAATTGGCGACATTTTAATGAGGAACCGATAATCCGTGACCAACTGGGGCTTGTTTGCATTGATTTTCACACTACTGAGCATGCCAACACATGGCCGCGACAAGCTCCTACCGCCAAATCCTAGTCTTGCAATAATGCCGATCATGAGGGTGAGGCCATAATCGACGAGTTTTCGATGAGAAACTGACAATCCTTAACCGATCGGAACATGCTTTCGCTGATTTTCCCACTACTGAGTATTGCAGCAGATGGTCGCGACAAATGCTGATGGCCTCGGCTTGGTCTCCCGAAGGTGCAGATCATGGGGGGCAAGGTTATAATTGGGGCGTTTTCGATGAGAAACCGACAATCGATGACTAACTAGGGCTTGTTTCCCCTGATTTTCCACTACCGGGTATGCCCGCACATGGTCGCAGCAGGTGCCCACAACCTCGACTTGGTCTCCTAACGATGTTGGTGATAGGGGCAAGGCTATAATCGGTGAGATTTCGATGAGAAACCGACAATTCGTGACCAACTGGGGCTTGTTTGCACTAATTTTCCCACTACCGAGAATGCCTGCATATGGCTGTGGCAAGTGTCCACGACCCAGACCTGGTCTCTCGACAGTGCCGGTTATGGGGGAAGGTTATAATCGGCGAGATTTCGATGAAAAACATACAATTCGTGCCCCACCTGGGTCTGTTTCTCCTAATTTTCCCACTATCGACGATGCCCACATATGGCCACGAAAAGTGCCCATAACCCTGTAGGAAAATCCCGGGAGGAACATCACATGTTCCAGCAGCGGAAAAACAAAAATTTTGTTACCGGGACCTTCCCGAAAGCCAGGATCCCGGTGTCGGTATGAAAACTCAAACCTGAATAGCCAATAGAGACTATCTCTAAAGGTATCCACGCAGAG
>JANJEY010000008.1:39043380-39055860 GCA_024703695.1 Erythroxylum cataractarum | reverse complement strand
AAGCCGTCATTGAGTGTGAAAGCCTCCATTGAGTGTGAAAGCCGCCATTGAGTGTGAAAGCCGCCATTTTTTATCACTGAAAGTAGCTAAGATTTCTGACTTTTCATTTGAGTCAATATTCAACAAGTTCTATAAGTCTAAATACTCTTCTATTGCTTAAAATTGCTCACTATTGCTCTTACTTTGCTACAAATTGTGTTGAGCATTTGGTCTTAAATCTTTGTATTATTTTGATTACTATTTGAGTGACTAGTGAAGGGTCACGTGAGGTAGGATTTGTGCCGGAAGACAAATCGTTTGTAAGGTAGCTTGAGCCGAAAATCAAGTGGCGTTATAAAAAGTTCACACTCAACTTCAAAATGTGCAATAAAGTGATTGACAAAATCCTAAGTGGGAGCTTAGGTAGAGGACGTAAGTCTTAGCACCGAACCTCTATAAAAACAGTGTGTGATCTTCTTCCCTACACTTTTCATTTGAGTTTATTAAAATTGTTTTTGTGTGTTTAACTTCTGATTTTCTTGTAGAAATTACAAAAAGTCTAAAGATCTATTCAACCCCCCTTCTAGATCACTTACAACTCTTGGTTCTCTCCTCCAGCTTCGTCGTTCGTCGTCCGACCATGTCCAACATCTTCGTCGTCTGGCGGTGAGGGTTTGTCGTCATCTCCTCTGCATCTTCCGAAGGTAAGCCGTGGGTTGAAGATGTTGTTTTGTTTTTTTGAACTGATTTAATTGCGTTGGTTTGTTTATTTGGCTTTGATTGTTCTTGTATTAGGATTTTTCATGTAAATAATGGGAAGATTTAATTAATTTGTGTTTCGATAGGATTGAAAATTGTTTGCACTCAAGGTGTTCGATGGAATGCTTTGTGGTATTTTGTGGTATTTCCATTGAATAGATGACCATATATTTGATGTATCTTTGAATTATTTTTAACTTTGTACTAACTTAAAAAGAATTTAGAGAAAATGATCGAGAATGCATGATATGATTATATTAGAACTTAGTAAAGAATTTACCTTCAATAAAAAGCTTCGCTGAAATGCAAAACCAGTGGAGGATGTTGCAAAGTTATGTTATTCTTTTTATAAGCCTTTGAACATTTTCTTTGATTTTTGCGTTTTTTAATTGACCTAAACACTTCTGTTGGTATCATTTATTCTTTTAGTCATTTTGTTTATTTAATTCACATTTTTAATTGTTTATTTGTTATATTTATTTATTTTTTATTTTTATTTTTATTTTTATTTTTCATTTATACAAATATTTTTTATACATTTAACTATTATTTTCTTCCGACTATTTTAAAAACCTTTTTTTTCCTGTGCATCTATCATAAGTAGTCTCTCAACTACTTTTGAAACTTTATTGTTATCATTTTTTTATATGATTTGAACAGATAAAGAAAATCAAATTTTATATCATAAACTTTTTACTTATTCTTTTGAATAAACTATTTTATTAGTGTAGTCTACAATTATATAAATTAAAATGTTAAATACAATTTACACATACATATATTAAATTAAAATTAAAGAGATAAAGACATGAAATAATATAATTTTATAAATTTCATATAACATTGATACAACATACATTAAATTATATGACATATTAGTTTTATGAAATTATTTAATAAAAAATATTTATTTAATAAAATAGAAGAACTTATTTATTTATTTTTTAAATCAAGCAAATAAATATCATAAAAATGAATATGGAAACTTATGTATCATCTCTTAATTAATTTTAGATATCAAAATAGCAATATTATAACAAAACATAATACATTATTATAATATCAATATATGATGATAGCATCATTGTATACATACAATGCACATGGCAACATAAATTTCATGGTTTACATATTCATGTATAAAATTGAAATTAGAGACATAATTGAACTTATTTGAATCCATGTAATTACCTTCATATCTTACTCTCACTATAACTCTTATTGATTGAAGTGTTATGTAAAGTTGCAATTAAATACCTGAACTTTTACTTGTGGCAAAAATAACCCGACATTAACGTGCCTTAATCATTGACACAATTGACAATATAAATGTAGTATGGAGACCCAATTTATGTTGAGGGTACTGGTTGATATAGAAGTGTATTTTTATTGTAAGGGAACCCTTATTTCAAAAGGGAGATGTCCATTTTATAGGAAAAATGTTGTCGAAATTTCAATAGGATCCTCGTAAAATATGATTTTGTAATTACCACAAGAGCTCGTTAGTTTTAACCTATGATATTATTATGGAGGAGACTTATAATTATTGAGGATAACACCTGTTGGTTGAATTATTTGAGTATAGTTAATGACCTTCATTGAGTATAATATTTCATGGCAACTGTTGTCATATATCCCACTTTCTTATGATAGTATGAACGATTTTGTTGTTAGTTTGCAGTGTAGCTCTATCATCATCATCTACCTTCACATACTTCTGAAACATTTGTCTGCGTTTCGATTGAGGTTAGTGATTTTTTTGCTACAGTTTTTTGCTCTTGATTTATTTGGTTGTGGTATGAACTTACCTTAATTATGTGAATCCATAATTTTATTGATGCTTTTTTAAATGATGATGAGGTTTTCTTTACATGTTATGTGTAAAAATTTTCAAGGCATGTTTTTATGAAATTGTATATGTTCAACGAATTTATTCAAATGGGTATTCATAAACAAATTCATACGTTTATTAATACTTATTTTGCAATTGTTTGATATTTAATATCCATTAAATATCAAATTGTGATCAATCATTATCTTATGACATGTTTTGTTATATGTGGCTAACATAGCAGAGTAACGTTGGATGCACTAGTTTAAACGAACAATTCTCCACATATGAGTTTCTAGAATAGATCTTGGATATATAGACGATTAACTCATGAAGGTTTCATTAATCATAAATTTGTTGTTGGAGTTGATGCATTTATTCAATATGCATCCTCGCAACTTGCATATATGGATGGGTCTAAGATCAGATGTCCATGTAAGAAGTGCAAACACAAATGCTTCCTTACTATTAATGAAGTTCATCTGCATTTGCTAATAAAAGGGTTTGTCCTTAATTATTTTGAGTGGACACGACATGGGGAACCGTTGATTTCTAGCACCTCCTAGAGAAAAAGAAACACAATCGTCTGTCAACTTAAATGAGTATGACGGGGAGGTTGGAGTTAGAAGAAATCATATTAATGGAGCCGAGAACTCGTATAGGCAATGGTTTACAACGGGGTCGATTATACATTTGAGGCAAATACGGAAAATGTTGAAGAAGAACCTAACCCACATGCAAAACAAAATTTTGACTTATTACAGTCAACTGACCGAGAATTGTGACCAAATTGTGAGACAATGACCCAATTGTCTTAAATTGCTCGCCTATTGAACATAAAGAGTGAAGGGCATATTTCGAATTGTAGTTTTGATAAACTTTTGGAGTGGTATAATGAATCATTGCTTGCTGATCATACAATGATTGATAGTTTCTACAATATGAAGAAACTGATTAGGGGTCTTAGTTTGCCTGTAGAGAAGATTGATTATTATCGGTTGGGATGTAAGTTGTATTGGAGAGATGATGTGAACTTAGAAGAGTACAAATTTTGTGATCAACCACGGTTTAAGCTAAGAAAACGTTCTATGAAACAGAAATTAGTTTCATGGAAGTGGATGTATTATTTCCCGCTCACTCCGAGACTTCAAAGATTTTATGCTTATGATATTACTGAATCTCACATGAGATGGCATGCTGAACACGAACAGGAAGATGAAGTAATGAGTCATCTATCAGATGCACTGGCATGCAAACATTTTAATAACACCCATCTTGATTTTGTAGGTGAAAGTCGAAATGTTCAATTGGGATTGTTGACAGATGGATTTCAACCTTTTTGTCAATCCGGGTAGCAATATTCTTCATGACCAATTATAATTACTCCTTATAATTTGCCTCCTTGGATGTGTATGAAAGAGGCATATATGTTTTTGACAGTGATTGTGCCAGGGCCAACAAATCCAAAGCAAAAAATAGATATTTTCTTACAACCATTGATATCTGAATTGCAACAGCTTTGGGAATATGATGTTCAAACATATGATGTCTTCCTGAAAAATAATTTTGTGTTGAGAGTGGCTTTGATGTGGATCATTAGTGACTTTCCGGCTTTGGCCATGTTATATGGATGGAGCACAGCTGGAAAATTAGCTTGTTTTTATTGTGGAAATGATTCTGATGCATTTTATCTTCCAAACGGAGACAAAATATGTTGGTTTGACAATCACAGGAAATTTTTTCCTTCAGATCATCCGTTTAGGCAAAATAAATATAAGTTCATTAAAAATAGGATGGTAAGCTGGTGAAGAGATTTTGCAAGAGATTGAGGAATTAGGCTTGCTGAAAGTAACAGAATTAGAAGCCGATGAAGTAAATACAAGCATTAGTCAAAACTTTGGGTGGTGAACACGAAGCATATTTTGAGATCTGTCATATTGGAAATGTGATACATCATAATTTAGATGTGATGCACATTGAGAAAAACATCTTTGACAACTTATTCAATATCATTATAAACATTGAAGGGAATACAAAAGACAATGCAAAATCTAGAGCTGATCTGAAACTTTTTTGTAGAAGAAATGAGTTACATAAAGATCTTCGAATCGGTAAATATTCAAAAGCATGTTACACTTTAGACAAGAAACAAAAGGAGCTTTTGTGTGAATGGTTGAAAATTTTAAAGTTTCCTGATGGTTATGTTTCAAACTTGGTTAGGTGTGTGGATCTAAGAAAGTACAAATTTTGGAATGAAAAGTCATAATTGTCATGTATTTATGTAAAGGCTAATCCCAATTGCATTTCGGAAGTTGCTACCTTCTAAGGTATGGGAAGCTATAACAGAGTTAAGCTTGTTTTGCAAAAGCTTAACATCAGTTGAAATCAAATTTGATGAAATGGAACAACTAGAAAATGAAATTCCAGTTATTTTGTGTAAGTTAGAAGGAATTTTTCTTCCAAGCTTCTTTGACTGTTTGGAGCATCTTCCCATGCATTTAGCACACGAGGCAAAATTAGCCGATCCAGTTCAATATCGATGGATGTATCCATTTGAGAGGTAACTCGACAAATATTATTGCAATACCATTTTTACATGCTTTATCTACTAAATTAAATTAACCTTTCTCCTTAATTTAGTTATTTGCATCACTTGAAAAAAAAATGTTAAAAACAAAGCTAAAGTTGAAGGCTTCATATGTAATGCTTATTTAGTAGAGGAAGCTAGTACATTTTGTGGACATTATTTTGAGCCGCATGTGCACACAAGAGCAAGAAAAGTTCCTTGTAATGATGATAGGGGAGGAACGAGTGGTGCTGATAGAAACTTGTCCATTTTTACTTATTATGGACGAACGTATGGACGTGCGACAAAAAGAATGTTAACAAAGGAAGAAATTGATACTGCACATGGTTACATTTTATTGAACTGTGAAGACGTTCTTCGTTTCGTTTAGTAAGCTCATCATGATTATTTCTTTATGTAACATTGTGTGTTGTTCATAACAGAAAATCGTCGTTATGAATATAGATTATACAAGACAATGTTACGCGAGATAATGTCAAGCATCACACAGGATGATATTAATAAAGAAGTTGGAAAGCACTTTCCTCGATGGTTCGAGAGATTTATAAGTTGTCACTTACAACTATTCTTAATTATATTTCAAAACCATATTTACATGTTCTCATGTCATTATACTCTTTGCTATGATACATTAATTTATGTACGTCTTTGAAAATCCAATAGAGAACAAGGGCATTTGTGATCTTGCGAAGGGTCCTCTGCGAATTGTTAAATCCTACCTGGTGTATTTCGTGAATGGATACAAATATCATACAGAATCTCATGGACATAGCATTTCAACAATAAACAGTGGTGTGTTAATATACTGAGAATTGATGGATTACTATAGTAAAATTATTGAAATATTAGAAGTTGAGTACCCTGCTTTGCCAGTGAAGCGATGTGTGATATTTAAATGTGATTGGTATGAGCCGACACCAAATGTTGAAACAAAAGTGCATAGCCGATACAATCTAGTTGGAATCAACTACCGAAGAAGATTGAGACAATTTGAACCTTTCGTCTTGGCTATGCAAACGAAACAGGTTTGCTATTTCCCTTTTCCTAAACTTACAACATGATAAGACAGATTGATTGACAGTTTGCAAAGTAAAACCTAGAAGTGTTTTTGAATCACATGGAAAAAGAGAGCATAGTGCTGAAAGTGAGGCATTTCAGGAAGATGTCACTTTAGCCAATGCATATGAAACTTATGAAGATAATGAACCTTTGAACGATCCATCTAGCAAATATGTCGATATTTCTTCTGGAGAGAATGACGAGGGTTAGAGATCTAAAGAGGAGCCGGAGTTTGAATCTTATTCTTCCGATGAAGAAGATAAATGTAATTTACAATTAAGTTTTGATAGTGATTAATTTCTGTTTATAATTGAATATTGTAATCAAAATATTACCATTATTTGCATTTCAATATATTCAGTGTAAAGTCTTTCCATGAAATTCTTATTCAAGAAATGTCGATATGGCGACTAGTTCCGAATGGTAGTAATTCTTTTTGTTGGGTGGAATGTGACAAATTTATCCCAACCCAAGGAATCAAAACTGATGGAAATATTGTTGCATCATACACTAAGAAATGTTTGCCTTCCATGGCTGATCTGTTAGTTGAAGGTGATTACTATGATTTGCACAACGTATCTTTCCCTATTTTGAAGTTATTATACATATTCTCATTTGATTGTCTATCCTACATGTTTAAACTTCCTTTAAACTCGAATAAGACATGTATGCCTATAAAGGTAAGAGTGATGTCACAACGGCCTATAAGGATTAGGAACATTGGTTCTTATCGAAAAATCGACAATTCCTCAAACCTCATCCGGACAATCACATATGCATTTATATCCAGTTTCTTTTGGTTTAACATTTTTCTAAGATCACAATTTCAAAACTTTTTAACTAATTATGTTTTAGGTAAATATATTCCCTTAGCAAGTTCATCTGGAGAATTAG
Organism: Erythroxylum cataractarum; assembly: GCA_024703695.1. Classification (NCBI taxonomy): domain Eukaryota; kingdom Viridiplantae; phylum Streptophyta; class Magnoliopsida; order Malpighiales; family Erythroxylaceae; genus Erythroxylum; species Erythroxylum cataractarum. The sequence goes on along the minus strand of JANJEY010000008.1, from coordinate 39,048,751 downwards.
TCTTCCATAACCATAGTAGCAACTCATTCACTGTTTTACTACAAGTATGGCTATAGCATCAAAGCTATTGCAAGAAGGTGTTGAAAAGCCTACACCTGGTGGAAGAAGTATCACTGTTTCCATTGGTGTGTTTGAACATGCCAGGACCCTTCTCGGGAATCCAAACATTGGAGATTCATTTACCTTTACCGACTCCCATGTCACATGAAATCAAAAAAATTAATTATATCATTGTGATTTTTCAATGCAATACATTATTACACTAAGCTTTGACTTGGATTTATTGTTATATCTATAAGACTTTGGTAAACAATGCAAAATTTTATCATTGTTCAAGTTGATTTGTTGTTGTTAACTATTTGTTAACCTTTAAATCCATTGCCTTATTTTCTTCTCCATATATTGTGTATAATATTAATATCAAAGTATTATATTTGTAGAGAATACGTAAAAATTGAATTTTATGAAAACAAATGGGACCAAAGCGACAACGTGAGTTTATGCGGTCAAGGTTTAGAGCCATGTTCGGAGCAACTTATTATAAAGGTGGTTCGTCACAGCCTACTCCTCGTACTAACTCACCTCCTCCGCCTCTAAGGTCGACAGTTGCGGATGAGGCATTACCTACTGCTCCTCATGCTACACCATCCCCATCCCTATCCCCATCCCCAAGTCATATATCATCCAATACCAATTTATCGGATAGAGGAGACGTCGACCAACCTATAGCTGAGGGACCTGATGGAAAAAAAATTATAACAATTGTCAATGAACAGCAAGTAAAATTACATTACTCATTGTTTGCTTTTTTATTAACTCTTAGGTTTATCAGTTATTTCATAGTTAAAAATAATTTGTTATATTAGGTTGGTTCCGTCTGGACCGAATTTTAGAAATATCACTTCCACATTTAAGCAAAGGATTGAGCCCGAGGGTTATGTGTGGAAGAATATATCTGACGCCACAAAGCAATTTTACTTTCAGGAGTTTGAGGTTCAAAAAATATTTATTTTCTTTTTATATTGATTTACATACACAAATTACATAAATATTATTACATTATATAATTTGTTGCCTTCTAATTTCAAAAAGCAATTTACTGGGATTCTTGTTTCGACGCCAGGATGTATAAAATATGGGAAAAGAAAGCTCGTACACGTTATCGTGACTTAATTAATGCGATATGCAAAGCTGGTGCACGATCGCGTTATATTTCGGAGAAAATTTAGAGTCGTTGGACCGAGTATTGGACATCACCTACGGCAATGTCCATCTCATAGCGTAACTCTGCCAACAGATGTGGAGGCCTAGGGGGTGACAGTCTTCCAGTACATACGGGAAGATCAATTACCCACTACGAGCATGCACATAGACTAGTAAGTATCTAAACTTCACACCTTTTTTGTATATATTTTGCTTTGCTTTATTGTACATAATGATTATGATATAAATGTCTGGTGCCATATATGGTTGTGTTAAGTTATTTTCTTTGTTGAACAGGGAGCAAATATCATAAATATAGAGGAAACTCTGCTGAAATTTTTATAAATTCTAGTTCACATCTGGCAATTTAGGTTATACATGTAGGAAAAGTCATTGGGCATCAAGCGTACACCTATCCAGCTGTTTTGCACACCCATACGAAGAAACATGATGGTATGACATTCATCAACACCCCATGTAAAGAGCTGAATGTAAGTGAAATTAATTCATTTTTTATAATTTCTTAACAATAATACTTTACTAATGTAAACATTGCTTCCTAATAGAACTAAATACAACAAACCATTCAGCGACTATCTCATGAGGAACAACCTATAGATGAGACTCAGACATATCTTGATATTATGGGTGGTAAGGACCGTCGTGGAAGAATATTCGGCCTAGGTTCATATGCGAACACATCTTATTTGCGCTCTTCCCTGTCCAGTACAGTAGCATCTGCTAGGCCAACGCAAAGCAGTGAAGCAACCGAGTTTCGACCCACGGTGGACACATTGAGGGAGCGGATAGGATATTTGACAAAGGCTAACATTAATCAATGGATGGAGCATATGGAGCAGATAGCTAAGATGAGAGAGGAGTTGGGGGACGTGGCAAAGATGAGAGAGGAGATAGAGCAGGTGTCAAAGATTAGAGAGGCGATGGAATAGATGGCCAAAATGCGAGAGCAAATGGAGCAGGCAGCTAAGATGAGAGAGGAGATGGAGCGGCCTGCTAAGATAAGAGCGGAGATGGAGCAGATGATTAAGATAAGAGAACAAATGGAACAGATGGCTCAGCTTAGACAGGAAATGAAACAGTTAAAGGAGAGGCTTAACAATTCAAAGCACCCACAATCACCACAAGATTAGCTTGTCCTTGTCATTTGCTTTCAATTAAAAACATAAGTTATGCACATTGTAATGTTTTTATTATCAATTAAAATAATTTATACGTTATATTATTAATTAATTTTCTGATTAATCAAATATATATATATATATACAAATTTATTTATTATGAACACATAATTGGTAACTCTTAACATTATGCATTTATAACAACAACATAAAATTGGAATTTAATATAAAAAAAATCTCTAACCAGCTATTATCGACGGACACATTTTTCGTCAAAAATTTATACATATTTGATGATTTTTTAGGTCATTACCTTCGATTTACCGGCGGTAAGTTTTCCGTTAGTAAATTTTACCGAAGAAAATTAACGTAATTTATTCCATCGTTAAAATTTACCGACAAAAACTTACCGTTGCTAATAGATTTTTTAGCATTGGTAAAATACCAACGGAAAATCACTGTCGGTAATTTTAACTGCAATCCTTTTAGCGACGGCTTTGTCTGCCGCCAATTTTCGTCGGTAATTAACTTTACCGACGGAAATTCCCAACTTACACACGAAATTTTCCTTCGATAAACAGGTGATTTCTTGTAGTGACCTATACAATATGCAAACATGTCTAAGGACTTAAAAATTATTTAGTATACTATACACAGGCATGTGAGAAGTGGTCTAAAATATTTACATAATTAACATGTAAAGGTATGAGAGAGAGTTTAGTCAAGTCAGGCGAGCCCACTATTGGGTTAAACAAGCCTAATTTTGTAAGTATGTAGTTCCAATCTCAATCAAGTTTAAATTGTACAATAAAATGTAAGTCAAAACAATATCATTTTGATCATAGCTTTTTTAAATTTATAGATAAAAAAACATTTTGAGATAGATTGTCAAAGTGTTTAATTTGCCTAAGTAGAGATTGTAATGGGTCGGCTCAAACTCGAGCCTGCCCAGGATCAAGCTTGACCTGATCTCTGATGTAGGGCTTAGGCTAGAGGTAGCCTGACTCAGCCTAGCCCAAGCTTGACTCGATAGACTTGATAATTTTTTATTAAAATGTTAAAATAATGTCGTTTTGCTATTATTTGTCAGGCCTCAGGTTAAGCTCGAGCCTGTTATCATCTTTACACCTAAGCCTAATCTCAACTTGAGCCTCGCCAGATTATATTATTAATTTATCATTGATCTCAAAATGCATCAAATTTTTTTGTGTCTATTATTCTATTCTAATCTTATTTTCACTATCAAAATGATGTTGTTTTATATATAAATAGACATAAAATAATGTCATTTTGGGGTGAAAATAGAGTTAAATCAAAGTAACAGATCCAGAAAATCTAAATCATCTCAAAGTATCATCGAGCAAGTAAAAATAAGAGTGCATAATTATTTTAAATTTTTTAATTTATTAAATAATAAAATATATAATATTATATAAGAGATAATTTATTAATAATATAATTTTATTAATAATTTGTTAATAAATACTATATAAGACATTAAATAAATTTATTTAAATAAAAATAATTAATCTTTAAGTTTTATCTAATGTGTAATTATCAGTGATAAAAATATAACTATATTAATATTAACAACTAAACAATTTTTTGTTTTTATTTGAAAGAAAAATACAAACAAAAAATTGAAAATAAAAACTAAAAACTACAATAAAAAAATAATGTAAAGTTTCCTTACTCTTAATTAGCAGAAAGATTATTTTTAATAGATTCATCGTTATCTATAGCCTGATGTTACTCTTTAACATTTTAAAAATGATATCGGTAACATATTAAATTCTAAGTGAGTTGAGTTTTTGTATTATTGACAATTTTTGGTATATAGATCATAAATTTGGCATATATTATATCATAATTAGTAAATATAGACCTATCAGATTTAATTTAATAAAAGTGAAAATTAAATTACAAATTTAATTTAATTTGTAATTAAATTAAATTAATAATAATTATTAAATTAAATTAAATTAAATTTAAAATAATTTGAAATATATAAATTTAAATTACAGATGACCCTCTTCTGATTCTCACAAAGCAGAGTATCTTATGTACGAAGTATATTGAAAAATTAAAAATTAAAAGGAGTTTTTTCAATAATTTTAAAGATAATATTTTTTAAAATATCTTAGATTTTATATGTGGTCTATTTCTTTATTCTTAAATTTTTATAAAACTCGCAATTAATTAAAAAAATTAAAAACAAAAATTTCAACATTTTAGACCTTGTACCCAATTCTAAAGGGATAGCCAGAAATAAGCTTTCCGAAGAAGGGTTAGAGCACCCACTTCTGTTAGGATGTTTTAATCCTATGTCACTTAATTTTTTTTTCACAAATTTGTATAAATTTTATATAAGTTTTTTTTTCATAAATTTGTATAGATTTTATATAATTGTGTGAAAGAAATTTAATAGAACAAGATAGAAACTAATTAATCGAAACAAAAAATCTGATCTCATTTCCGTCCTTTCGAAATTAAAGTTTCAAAAGATACCGATTTACGAGATTGTAGTTATTAGTCAGTAATCAGTGCTCACTGTTAAAAGAAAGAACATGAACTTGAGCACTTTTTTGCTTCTGTTACTTACTCATCTTCGTTAGAACTTCCGATATTCCTGTAAGAGCCCTACCATAGTAAAAGAGAAACCGGACTTTTAAGGTCATCTTCAACTATTACACCAATTTTTTTTACACTAAATTTGGTGTAAAGTGAAATATTTTTAGAATTTTTCTACACTAAATTTAGTGTTACTTTAGTTATTATATACTAAATTTTTACACCAAATTTTTTTCAAAAAAATACCACAATAATTTAGTTATTAATTAAATTAATTTATAGTTATATAACTACAATAATGTAGTTATTAACTAAATTAATTTATATTTATACAATAAATTTTATTTATTTATTTAAAATAAAAATAAAATTATTATTCTTAATTAATTAATATATACTTTATATTAAATTAATATATACTTCCAAATTATTAATTATTTATGTTAAATTAATATTTT
>JANJEY010000008.1:38679042-38708263 GCA_024703695.1 Erythroxylum cataractarum | reverse complement strand
ATATATCATGGACTTCATTAATTTGCTTATTGATCAATATCAGTTCATAAATAATGAACAGCAACGTAATGAAATATGTCTTTCTTTATTTATTCATAAAGTATGCACACAACTTTGTACAAAATCTGCTAAAGGCGATTGCCTTCAGGGCACTACTCTAACATTATGTACGCTATGCTATGTCCGAGACTCAATGTATTATTTGCTCCAAGTGTTATGAGTAGATACCAATCGGATCCTAGTGAGGGTCATTGGGTGGCTACCAAAAACATCCTCAAATACTTGCGAAAGACTAAAGATGTTTATTTTAATATACAGAGATTGAATCTAAAAGTGAACGGGCATATAGATGCCATTTTTCAATATGATAAGGATGATTCCAAATTTCAATCAGGTTATATCTTCACACTAAACGACCCGACGGTCAGCTAGAAAAATTTCAAACAAGAGATGACTACTAATTAAACAACCGAGGCACAGTACATTACTGCTTCAAACGTAACAAAGGAAGCAATTTGGGTCAAAAAGTTTATTACTGAACTTGGAGTGGTTCCTAGTTGTGATGGGCCCATACAGTTGTATTGTGACAACAATAGGGCTATTGTGCAGGTGAAGGAACCAAGGTCTCATCAATGGTCCAAGCATGCACTCTACAGATATCATCTAATTTGGGAGATCATTAGTTGAGGTGATGTACAGATAGAGAGAATTCCTATTGAGCAGAATATGGATGATCCATTGACGAACCCATTGTCATATAATGGCTTTGATTCTCATGTACTCGCCTATAGTATTAGATACCAAGGCAAATGGTTTTAGGTCAAGTGGAAGATTTGTTTGAGTAGTGCCCTAGAGGCAATCACCTTTAATGCGTTTTGTTCAAAGTTGTGTATAGATTTTATTTTCAGTAAAAATGAAAGGCATATTTTATTAATTGGGTGTTCATTATTTATGAATTGATATTGATCTATAAGCAAATTAATGAAGTCCATGATATATGACATAGCATGAAGGAAATCATGGTGTGATCATACTACTGAGATTCCTATCATGTGCAATTATTTCAGTATCTAAATTATTCCTAGTCATAGAATTAATGAGATTAGACATTGTTAATCCATATAAACTGGCACATGTCAAACTCTTTATTTAATCAAGCAGTGGATTCCAGAAACTGTAAACATGAGATGCTTAGAGTTGAGATGTGGATGCTTACTAGAGGCCGTAAGTACATTAGATGACCTACCATGAGATCATTACATGGATGTTCTATTCTAATGTCAGTGATAATCTTATCATGGAAATGGTGCAAGTATTCTTAAACTTGAGGTACTCAAGGATATCTCAGATACTGATTCTGTGCTTTGACTCTATTTTTTGTTGCCTTGTAAAGGTCGCTAATAGGATAATGATTGAGTACAGCTTGAGGTATTTGAAGGTAATTGAATAGCCAATAGAGGATTCACCACTTCTGTGATAGCAGAAAATGATACCCACAACCTTTTGTCTGGTTCATTATTTGAAAATCTCTGGTCGGAGTACATGTGTCATGAAGAGTGTCTTCATTGACATATAGAGTAACGAGTTTCAAGACAAGAACTGATATCACTTGGGCTATATTTGACGTAGTTATTCTAGTGAGAGATGACATTTTGCCCATACTCATAACCAAGGATGAATTACTAATCAATTATCAATGGGAGGGTTCGTGAGATGGTTGATGACAAGGACGAGTTTGTTCATCAAACCACTTACTTTCTGATAAATTGGAGGTCATGATGTGTTGCTAGATGCCACTCATGACTTGCTTGGATTAAGTGTTAATCCAAGTGGCCAACATAATCGAAAACTTAATGGGTCAATGCATAAGAGTGACTCGAAGGATATGTCCCGATGAGATCGCGAGCTAGCACTCTTGTCTTTGTTCTAGTCATTTCTGGATCAAAGAGTTTGATTCGGTTAGTTTCTCTAATCTCTGTGTGGATACCATTGGAGACTGTCTATTTTTGTCATTGTGGTTTACGACAACCCGATGAGTAGAAGATCAAAGAATGAAGGAGACTACACACAAGGTACATGGTTATTATATGAATGATTGATTTGTATAAATGCCATGAATTCCTAATATATACATATGTGAATTGGGAATTTTCAACTAGGTTTAATAGTATTTCCTTGTATAGGCACATAAATCCTGGACTTCAAAAAATTCCCGCAACAAATGTTTGTTGTTTTTTGCACCGCATGTATATGATGCATGCACTAAGATTTTCCTACAATCGCCAACATCTAGACATTTCAGAATCATCAAGGTAATAGCTTATCTGAAGCATACTGTGAGTTAACTTAGATGTGTAACTCAATTATGTGTGCTTCTATATTATTTGTATGTTGAATATCAAATGTGAGAATAATTGAATGTGAAATGCCGGAATGAATATGAAATATGGAAACAATTGAATGTGAATTGTCAGAGTTAAATCTAATGAATCTGATACATGTGACAGGAGTGCACAAGAATGACATGTAATGAAATATGGCATATGGTATGATGTATTGCATTGAAATGCATGATCAGATAAAGGAGTTATGACTAGAGTGACCAGTATGAAAAAGAGCTTAAAGCTCAAAAATGTGCACAAAGAGTCACAGGCTCAATTATCAATGAGCTCAATATCCACAATGAGTACAGGACAGTTATGAAATAAGCCCAGTATCCACAAGGAACATGGGACAGTAAATATGTGCTCGGTCACAACAAAGTAAAAAATAGAAGTGAGTCATATGTGCATTTGCATATATAAATTGACATGTATCATATGATTGATTTGAGATAATCACTGAATTGTTTGAAATACAATTGAAGGATAAATGAGAATGTGTTATATGAATTGCTAGCTTATCTAATATATTTGTGAAAGTATGATAATCTAGATGTACTTGATAAAGAATGCTGAAATGTGATGTGATATTTAATGCTGAATGATATGAACTTCTTGTTAAAATGAGATATGATTTGTCTCTGAGTTTCTAACCTGAGTGAAAACATCAATGATGGTTCACTCATTGGTTCGCAAAACTCATCAAAATTATAACCTAGTCTAGTTGAACTAGCTTCAGACTTGGGTTAGTGTCAGGATCAGTTGTACTTACAATCGTCACAAGTTTTTTTTTTGTATCAAAGAATTGTATCTCTTAACTATTGTACAATGTACATGTGAACTTTAGAAGTGTAATGACATTTGAGACTTTCTATGTTTGTGAATACAGATGGAAAAAATGAGTATTAGAATGTTTTATGATATGTTCGATGGTTTAAAAATGTGTAATAAATTGACTTAACTGTCTTAATGTGCCATTTTCGTTGAGTATGTTCTCAAATATCCTTCGGTAAATCGAGCATATGCTCTATGGGAGTGGTATGTTACTATTACACATCTAAATGTTTTAAGAGGAAAAATTGACACACCCCTCCAAGTGGGAGTGGAGTAATAAAACATTTAAGGATGTGTTTAGGGAACATCAAAGGGATTTGTTCCAAATGTTCCATAGTTAACCACAAAATCGACTAACCGAAGAAAATAAGCAAGTTGTCTCTTGTCTTGCTTACGTGTGAGATTCTTCATTCAAACCTTGTAGTGACTATGGCTTGCTAAGAGGAAATTCAGGATTGTTATGGTCTTCTTAATTGGTTGTCGAAGGTCTCGGGAGGAATGGGGCTGGATTATCCTCCTTTTAGATGATCATGTTTTCTTAAATTTTCTAGTAGTTCGAAGCTAAAGGAAAGACATGAATGCATAAGTTGCCTACATAAGTATTGTCGCATGAGTTGCATAACTATGATAGCATATGTTTCACACTATAAATGATACACAATCACATTATTCAATCTTGGGGATGCATATTATTTTGTACAATATGAAAGATTGTGTGTGATGTGAGAAAGAAACCAAGTGCACTTGAGGTTTAATACATTCATGAGTTTTATGAGTTAAACTCACAAAAGAGACTAAATGTGATTAAACATATGTATCAAAATGTCATGGGTTTGAGAGGCATAACTTGATTTGTTCAAGTAATTTTGATTTGTTCAAACATGAGGAGAGTGACAATCTTTCATTGTGGCTCTAACAACCACAATGTAAAGAGATTTTGTTTACATGCCTAAGGTTGAACCCATGACTCAAAATTATGTGTTTCAACTATTATTTGTTTTTAGCTTTGTATGTTCACTTGATGAGTATGTTTTGTTTGAGTGGAAGCATATTTTTTTAAATATATCTTTGTGCGAGTGGGAGCTTGTTGGACTTTTATAGCTTAAGTGCTACAAATTCCATTTGACGCACCAAGATATATTTGAAAGTGCTTGGGTTTCATGTAAGGAGTTAATCCTCAGCTTAAGGGAGCTCATTGAAGCTGATGTAGGCTATAAGTGGCTTGACATATCTTTCCATTAGCTCAAGTGTCTAAAGCTAGCTTAAGGTGAGCTCGTGGGAGCTCATTAAAACTAATCAATAGCTAGAAAGTTGGGGATAAGCTCAATTGAACTCAGTTGAGATTACCCCAACTCATCTTTGGTTCTTGGGAATTGAAGCTAGTTATAAATGTGGTCACACTAGTTAATCTAGAAGAGCTAATTAATAAGCATGAGTTGGAATTGAAACCCAAATTGGTGGTATTGCACAAAGGAATCTAGCGTGCTTGAATGCATAATGGACAATACACCATGAGGTGTAGCACACCATAATGCATCTTCCCATACAAGCACTTAGAGGGTGCAAGTTCATTGTCTTCACATGGATACATGAATTTGGCAAAAAAAGGATGAATTCAGTCGAGAGGAATTCAGCTAATGGGGAAGATTCATCATGTACCTTGCCTTAGAATGAACATACATCCTTTCAACAAGGTATGTTTGGATGAAAGGATGTATTGTTTCGGCCAATGGCTGTGACCATTCGGCCAAAAAAGGGGTTCATGTATAAGAATGAATGGTCATGAATGTACCATCATGACTTTAAGTGAAGATACATGAGTCTTTTAAGGACGTGTCCCTTGGCCAAGAGTCATGATGTTTTGCCAAGAGATATAACTCTTGGAAGAGTCATGATGTTTCTACAAGAGACATAACTCTTAGAGAATCATGACTCTTTAAAGGCACCTTTTGGTGGCCTATAAAAGGGAATTTCGTAGTTCATTTGAGTTTTGTGTTGTGAGTTTTTTTCTTTGAGCTGAAAACACAATCTTTCAAGTCTTCATGCATGGAAGCACTCTTCCATAAAATAGTTGTTAAGCTTATTAAGAGCATTGTGGGTAAGGATTGCTACTTTCACAAGTTAGCAACTCTTTTGAAATTAGTGCGCTGTGACAGATCGGTCTATCCATTCCAACCACGACAAGTTGGAGAAGAAGCAAAAGCCATAAAGGATCTCCATAAGGGAGACAAAACATCAAGCATACAAGGAGTTATTCTGCTGCGTTTCAAGTCAGTTTTATCATCTTACTCTTCTTAGTGACATGCGTAGGATCTTGTATGCTTATGAAATCATGAAATTTCTTGTTTGAATTATGATCTAAAATCAGCATCTTTAATAGTAAAGGGATTAGTGGTGAGATATCAACTAAAAAAGCAATATTCCTATCTTTACTTTAGGAAATTGAGCATTAAAGAAGATGATAGTAAATCTTAAAATAGAGTTTGGAGAGTAAATGATGGACAAAAATTATTTAACTGAAATATTATAAATTGGTTCTCTCTTTCCTTCTCTCTTTTATCATTATTGCGTTTGTTTTGTAATTATTTTATAAAAATTTGTTATAATTATTTATTATATTAGGCAATTCATTCATTGTTTATTAAATAGGGAAAAGACAAGTGCACATATGGAATTCATTCATACCCTTCATATGTCTCATTGAGGGACAGTACTTTGATTTACATTAAAACATATCTTAAAACTAGGGATTCATCTATCATCAAGCCTAAAGAGTTGTCCTCCGTCTTCCTTGTGCAGAAAGTTACGACCATCTATTATCTGTTCTTTTAACTGCTTCTAGACTGTCCAACAGTTACTGGTGTGGCTTTCCAAGGGATAAAAATATAGATTGGGCAGCCTATATTTATGGGAAGTATCCGATTGATTCTGTTTTGATTTAACTTCCGCTTAAATGGAGTAGAAGAAATTGTAGGAACTTCAATCAACAATAAAAGACAGAACAGGAACTTTTAACAAAGATTATCGACCGGAAAACTTAAATGTTTACATTGCAAAAGGCACCGTTGCACGTCTTATTCTAATACAGACTTTGGGAACAGTCCCTATGCATCTGATCTTAACATCTAGCTTGTGGTGTGTAGCCTAAGCATTTAGGATGGGATGCTACAAGTCTTGCTCTTGTAAGCATCGTATTTTGTAAGCTATGGACTTGTTCTACTCCTGGTCTGATTTTGTACTACAGCAGTGACATTTAAGTCTTTCTTTGTATTATTAGTTCAGTTTTTTTTTCCTTATAAATATATTCCGTTCAGTACCAAAAAGAAAAGCATGCAAATGAGTTCAAGGCCAAATAAGATTCTTAACGGATGGCATCGAATTTTTTAAATAAAAAAAAATTAGCCATGCTTTGACAACCAATGCTTTCATTATAGAATTGCCCGAAAGATAAATCATGGTTACATTGATTCTACAGAGCAAAAGCCTAGGGTTAAGGAACCTAAAAAATAGCTCGGTGAACTAATAAATCAGGGAAAAGACGGCTAATATACAAAGAATCGCCGAATGAGATGGGTGCTAATCTACACTTTTGGGCATATCGGATTTGAGTTTAAACATTTACAAATGGGAGACAATATATACTCTCACCCAAAGCATTAACAAATGGGAGACTTGCTGGCTCAAAAATGGGAACTCACACTAAATTGGACGGGGTCACATTCGAAGATGAAGGGGTAGAAGGATGCAGAAAAGGGCTAGTAGCATCTCCTGCTCCTTCAAGGTCAAGCAGTGGTTTTAGTCTTCTCTCAACCTCACTGCATTGCTGATTGATCTCCACAAGAATCATAGATAAAGCCGACTTGCAGGCTTCCTCATCCCTGAATGCTAAGGTCCATCTGCCATCAACCAAAGCTTTTCCCTTTGTCCTTCCCGAGGGGATAGATTTTGCAGAATCAACAAAAGGTAATGTGGATGGACGGATCCGCAAGTGCAACCATTTCGAGTGCTTGTCATCAATTTTTGGCTGAGAACAGGAAACAAATTAAAAGCTAACAGTTGAATATCACCACTCTAAGCAGGAACATATACAAGTCAAGGCAGGCCATTAGAACCTCTCCTAATTATGTTATTCTAGAGGCAGGGAAATAAGTGACATTGAAATATCTCAGCAAACAAACATTTCGAGCACACATGCAATAAACTTTTTGTAAATTCGCAACAAAGTTAATAACTTACTTTTGAACCAGCCAGAGGAGCAGTAAGTCGGACAACTCCTCGATGTTGCTTCAGGGGCAATTCTTCTGCAAGCAAAAGCCATCCAGAAGTACCCAAGGAGACTGCTAGAAAGTAAAAATGGCGTTCTTTTCCTCTTTCAAATGCAATCCTACAAGGCACAGCATCAACTGCATATGGCAGTAATCAGAGGGATGCAAATGTGAACTATTCATCTCATTGTGGGCAATATAACGTTGAAAAACAAAACCACCATGTGGCCAGTTTTACTAAAATGAAGCTGCAAAAACATGCAATAATTGTAATTAGAATATGAAATTGGAGTCAGAAAGAAAACTAACCAAGATTCACCTCAGTGCCTGATTTCGGACCTGAAGTATCAAGGCCAGCAGTTTTTGCACGAGAATTTTCTGGGACATCAGTTGCAGGATGAGGAGGCTGCTCAGGATAAGCCCGACCAAGGGAAAAGATTTGAAGTTGATGAAGAAGTACAAACACCTAAAGCGGAAGGATCAATAAAAGAAACATCAGAAAGTACACAAACGGACAGAACTATCAATCATAGCCATAATATAAACAGTAATTCTAGTAGCTCTAACAGAAATATTAAGAATTTACAGGGGAAAAAACAGACATGCAACAAAATCTTTGATTTAAATAAGAAACCTAACTGCAAAAAGTAAAAGAATTTGAAATAAACCTTTGCTAACTCCCACATCTTTTCACCAGCAACAAATGACGATTCATTTGGAAGAACATCTGCACAGGAATAGATTGGTTCAAATTCTAGCAAATAACAAGGCAACCCTAAAACCAGTGATAGAAAGGTACAATGTATGACAATTCATAAACCGCTTTACCATCATAAGGGGAACCTTGTAATGGTAAGAGAATGCACTTTGGCTCTTTATGAGGAGAAGCAGCTTCAATTGCTACAAGTAAACAAGAAAAAAAATCAAGAAAATATGCAAATATTTATTGACTAACATGGCATTCCTACTGTTAAGACTTCCACAAGTACCTCTTTTGCACTTCTTCCATTCATCACATAAAACTTTTATAAGTAGATCAGGCCAGCTACCTCTGATCTCCTCTATGAGCGCAGTAGTGCAATTCTTGTATGAATCCTTTCCACAATGCAAATAGGGGATAAATGGAGATACGGCACAGTATAGAAAGACATACAAAAGAACCACATTTCCAATGAAAAAATCATTGAATTACTATACTAAAAACATATGATACTTACAAACATACCATGACAATTTTTGGCAAAGGTCTAACCAAATATAATACCTATCTGATATTATCTTTTGGTTTATTGTTTCTTCTTTTGAATTTTACTTCGATTGACAGGTAAAAATCATCTTACATCTACCTTTTCACAAAGGTGCCATTCTCCATTGTACATAAGTCACTAATCTCATAAAATTATGTGGAATAGATATAATTTTCAGTAAGGTACACCAATCTTGATAACCAGAGATGACATGAAAAGGAGTGCTTCCCTTTAAAGGACATCTTAATCAAAAGGATCAGCAACCCAAATAGACAGTAAAAAAATATGAAAGTCTTTTGACAATCCTAGCACAGACGATAACATTGTGCAGTTTTTACAAGCATCACTTTGTAGTTCGATAACAACACTTTGGAATGCAGTTCTTTGATAGGACCTGTAATCACAACCTCAATAGACAGGTTTCATATCAAGTGAAATAAGGTCCTTACAGTGAGGAGAATTAGAGAGCCTCCTATTCTCTCCCGAGAGAAAATGTCAGTACAAACTTCCTTACCCTTTTCTAACAGAAAGCTCTTATTTATTCTCATCTTTCTCCCTCCCCACAGTGTAACAAACTTATAACAACCCTATATTCTATTTTCTAGGCCTAGGTAACTACCCAGAGCCACCTGGCATCAACTTTTATTTCCTTCCCTTTTGTCTCGTATAGGTAATCTTAATTGGGGGTCTAACATTACCCGCCACCCAAAGAGCGACCTTGTCCTCAAGGTTGAAAGATGGGAATTGAGAGGCAATCAAGTCATAAGGCTCCTAGGAGTCTTCAAAGGAAAGAAGATCCCTCCAATGAATGAGAATTTCGATTCCTGATCCTCCAGTCGCAGGATGCATGCCCCTTACTTCAGAAGGCTCGACCAAAAGCTCCAAGTGAGTAGTAGTAAGGGTGGAGGGAATAGAGAGGATGGGTGTGACCCAATGGCTTTCTTAAGTTGAGAAGTATGAAATACATTGTGGATACGGGCTGTAGAAGGCAATGTTAAAGCAAAAGTTACCTGCCCGATGCGCTTTGCAATGGGAAAAGGGTCGTAGTAACGAGAGGCTAATTTCTCACAACTGCGTTTGGCCAAGGAGGACTGTTTGTAAGGTTGGAGCTTAACATAAACTAGATCACCGACATCAAAGGTGACGATTTGGCATTTTTGATAAGCAGAATGCTTCATTTTGTGTTGGGCTCGTTGCAGGTGGGACTTAAGCTCGTCCAAAAGTGCATCCCGATTGGGTAGGTGAGTTTCTACTCTGGCATTAGCTGCTGATCCTGTTTCATAATGGATGGGAGGAGGAGGAGACTGGCCATAGAGAGCTTGAAAAGGAGAAGTGCCGATGGAGGAATAGTGAGCAGTGTTATAGTGGTATTCAGTCCACGATAACCAAGAAAACCATTGAGAAGGTTTACCCATAGTGAAGCAGCGAGGATAGAGTTCCAATCCATGGTTGACCACCTCAGATTGGCCGTCGGCTTGTGAGTGGTATACCTTGCTTCGCTTGAGTTAAGATCCTTGCAATGTGAACAGTTCACGCCAGAACAAGCTCATATATATTTTATCTCTGTCGAAGATGATACTGCAGGAATGCCATGAAGCCGAACCACTTCCTGCAGGAAAACTTGAGCTATTGCAGGTGCGGTAAATGGATGTTTAAGGGCCATGAAGTGGGCATACTTGGAAAGTCGATTGACTACCACCAAAATAGAATCAAAGCCATGAGACTTAGGAAGACCTTCCACAAAGTCCATGGTGAGATATCCCAGACTTTATCTGGTATGGGTAAAGGTTGTAATAAGATAGTACGGGCCATGGCTTCATACTTGCTACGCTGACAAACATCCCAAGCGAGAACATAATTTTGGACTTGGCATTTGATCCCTTTCCAATGAAATTCTGCAGATAATCTAGCGTAAGTGCGCCGAATGCCCGCATGTCCCCCAACAGAACTGCAATGGAACTCTTGTAATAGTAATGGAATATAAGGTGAATTTGAAGGTAGTGCTAGACGACCCTTGTAACGTAGGTGGCCACCTTCTAATTTGTAGTAAGGATGAGAAGCTAGATTTTGGCTAATAGCTTTCACAATATTAGCAAGGAAAGGATCGGTAGTAACTTGTGTAGCCAAATCATGACAGTCGAGTAAGATCGGGGCTGAAATGGTAGAGGGTCATGTGATCGGGTAGGCGAGATAAGGCATCTGCTGCGGAATTTGTAGAACCGAGCTTGTATTGAATTTCAAAGTCGTAGCCCATCAATTTATGAAGCCATTTAGAATGCTCCCCTTCTACCACTCGTTGCTCCAACAAACATTTCAAACTGCGGTGGTCTGTTCGGACTACAAAGTGTTGCCCCACTAAGTAAGCTCTCCATTTCTTAATAGAAAAAACAATGGCCATGAGTTCCCTTTCATACACCGATTTGGATTGTGCGGAAGAGCTGAGCTTTTGACTATAGAAGGCTAGGGGTCAGTTTTCTTGCATTAGAATAGCCCCCAGACCAAACCCTGAGGCATCAGTTTCAACAACAAATAGCTATGTAAAATCCAGTAAGGCAAGTACTGGAAGTTGTGTCATAACTTGCTTGAGCTGGTCAAAGGATGATTGGGCAAAAGAGTTCTAGTGGAAGGCATCTTTTCGCAGATGCTGAGTAAGGGGCCAAGCAATCTTGCCATAGTCTTTGACAAAACATCGATAATATCCTGTGGGGCCAAGGAAACCTTGTAAGGCCTGAAGAGTGGCAGGGATAGGCCAGTCAGCCATAGTTGTACTTTTGATGGGTCGGCTGAAACTCCATTGGCATCAATTATATGCCCCAAATACTCAATCTTGGGTTGGCAAAAGACACATTTTTTGGCATTAGCAAACAATTGATGGGACCGAAGGACTAGGAATACCTGTTGGAGATGGTCCAGATGTTCTGCTTCAGATTTACTATAGATGAGAATGTCGTCGAAGAAGACAAGGACGAACTTCCTCAAGAATGGTTGAAACACTTCATTCATCAGGGATTGGAACGTGGATGGGGCGTTTGTCAAGCCAAAGGGCATGGCAAGGAACTCATAATACCCGTGGTGAGTGTGGAAGGCAGTTTTAGGAATATCTTCATGACGAATTCGAATCTGAAAGTACCTAGACTTTAAGCCAATTTTTGTAAAGGTGATTGCACCATGGAGTTCATCGAGCAATTCTTCAATGACAGGAATAGGAAATTTGTCCGGAACAGTAGCTCGATTCAAAGCTCTGTAATCCACACAGAAACGCCAACAACCATCTTTTTTTTTGCCAACAAAACTGGACTGGAAAAGGGGCTAATACTGGGCTGAATAATGCCGGCTACTAACATATTAGTGACAAGCTTTTCAATCTCATCCTTCTGCACATGAGGGTATTTATAAGGACGGACAAATATGGGAGAAGTTCCCTCTTTCAAAATTATAGCGTGATCCTTACTCCTTGTTGGTGGCAGACCAGGAGGCAAATGAAAAATGTCCTAGAATTCTTGGAGTAGAGCTGAAGGGCTGGAGGACAATTGGTGGGTAGTGTCTTGCGGAGGCTTAGGTTCAGCTAAGCTCAGTTGCTAGAATTCCAATAAGTACCCATGTCGTTCTTTTTTTATTACGCGGTGCATCGCATGGAGGGAGACCTGAGTTTTGCATAGAGCGGGATCTGCTTGCAGCTGTACTTTATGATCACCGACCATAAACTCCATGGACAGGTTAGCCCAATTCATGTATGAGGCTCCTAAGGAGAGGAGCCATTGGTATCCCAAAATTAAATCTGTACTCCCAAGAGGGAGAGGGAAGAAGTTGGCAATGACATCAACCTCTGGTAGATGAAGGCAAAGTTGGCGACATATACCTGCAGAGTGGATCTGTTCTCTAGTGCCAAGGGTGACTCCAAAGTTGGTAGTAGGAGTAACTGGCAGGTTCAAATCAGAAATGAGAGTGGAGGAGATGAAGTTGTGGGAAGCTCCACAATTGATCAGAACCACTACCCCCTTCTAATTAACAAATCGCCGAAGTTTTAAAGGGTGAGAAGCCGTAAGCCCAACCAAGGAAGAAAGGGGCAACGCCATATTTTCTGGTTCACTTAAAGGGCTAGAATCGGCTGAAACCTGTTGATGTTCTTCCTCCAATATCTCCAACTCATCATCCTCCATCCACAAGACCTGGAGCTCCTTATTTTTACAACGATGACCTGGCCCATATCGTCCATCACATTTAAAGCAAAGGTCCTTCTCCCTTTTGGCCTTCGTCGGCAGAACTTGGGTGGGTTGATGGTGTTCAAAGTAGCTGGGTTAGTGGAGAAGTTTTGCTTTGTCGAAGTGGGAGAAGCAAGAGTAGAAGTAGATTGGGTTGATTTAGAGAATAGGAATGAAGAGAGTGGTCTTGGTAGAGTCATCGTACATGACGAAGGAGAAATTCCTTAAGGTTTGTCAAAGTGGCTGGCTGACGCATGTCCCATTCGGTGACTTTTAGTAAAGTCATTTTTATCTTCAAGCATTTGGGCCACCTTCATGATCCGACCCATACCCGTGGGTTCTCATAATCTCAACTCAGCCTTGATGTGGTCTTGCAGCCCATTGATGAAGGTGTTTTCAATCATCGTTTCTGGAAGATCAAGGAAGGGAGAGGATAGCACTTCAAAATTGCAGCGATACTCTGCCATTGTTGTTGTCTAGCGCAGGGCAAACAACTGTTCCATCAAAGTGCCTGCCTGAGTGGAGCGGAAACGTTCCAACAGTAGCTTCTTAAATTGCTGCCATCCATGGAACGATTTTCAGCTCTCTTCATAATAAAACCAGGCGAGGGCGTCACCCTCCAAACAAACGACTGTCGCTCGAAGCTGGACCCATTCAGCTCGAAGTATCTTTCTGCTCGTAGGAGCCATGCATCGGGATCCTGTCCGTTGAATAGGGTAACTAAAGCTTGTGTGGAAGAGAATCATTGTGGCACCATGCAGATATTGGGTGGGAGGTTTCCCCGGTTTCGAGGGGCTTGGACCCACTGGCGGCTTTTCCTTTATCGCCATCCGAAATCACAGATTCATGGTTCATAACCTCTAGTGTAGGCTCTTTGGTGGTTGATTCTTCGCGATGGTTATTGATGTTGAGTTGACGGAGGATGTTTATGAGAGTATCTTCAATGAAGGGTAAGCGGTCACTAACCTTGGTGAGTTTCTCAGTATCCATACTGTCCAATTTAGCCAAGCGGGCTTCTATGGAGTTGAGTTTTTCCTCTATTCAACCTTTGTTTCCATCCTTTTTCCAGCAACCTGATTTCTGGTTTGCATCCAAGATCGTTGCTCTGATACCAAATGATAAGACCCGTAATCACAACCTCAATAGACAGGTTTCATATTAAGTGAAATAAGGTCCTTATAGTGAGGAGAATTAGAGAGTCTCCTATTCTCTCTCGACAAATGTCAGTACAAACTTCCTTACCCTTTCCTAACAGAAAGCTCCTCTTTATTCTCATCTTTCTCCCTCCCCACAGTGTAACAAACTTGTAACAACCCTATATTCTGTTTTCTAGGCTTAGGTAACTACCCAGAGCCACCTAGCATCAACTTTTCTTTCCTTCCCTTTTGTCTCGTATAGGTAATCTTAATCGGGGGTCTAACATTCTTTTGTTTTTTACTTATTTGAAATTCAACTTCTTGTGTCAAATACTTCACAGCTCTTTGGGTTTTGTTTGAATTTCATAGATCTAAGATTTTTCGTAGCAATTATTTCCATGTTTCCATTTAAATAAAGAAAAATATATTGTATCCTCCATTTGATGGCATGGGCTTAGTGTTGGGAAACAATTACATAATTTATAAGTTGATACTTACACAATGCATATAGGGGAAATGAAAATGATTAGATGAGACTTATCCAACAAAACTATCAATAGTTTGACAAGTTTAAAGTCATATAAAACTCAAATCATCTGCTACAAAGAGACACTTACTCTCAGTAACTCAAGATGATGGTAGTTGAATTCTTCTTTACTGTATGGAACTAATTGACGCAAAAGCCATCCTCCAACCCAAAATGTCTCGGCAGATATATTAGACCGGCAAAAAAGACTCACCAATGCATCAAGTACCTATAATGCACTCTCATCAAAATACAAGCTATTGTATATAAGCTCATCTTTTGTCAGAAATGACGAAGTGGAGTCTTCTCAGTCAATTAGTATAATGGCTTTAACACAACCCTTAAAATTCAAAAGACATGGCAGGAGTTACAGCTTTTCCTTGAATGAATGAGGAATCAGAGAATATCGAGAACAATTTAAGAAACTATTCATGATATAAAGCAACTTGATATCGTAACTAACAATTTTCCTCTAGAAAAGGTAAATCTCATATCAACAGGGGCATGGGGAACAGCAACTGCAAGTATGCCACTTTGAAGGTTTGGCAGATATCATAATGGACAAGCATGCCACTTTGAACATCACACTTAGTCTTAAATCTATGTCCATAGAGGTGATCTCAGAATTTTCTTTGTGCGAGCTGCCTTTTTCTTTTCTATTTCAATTATTCAGAGAGTTTTCCGTGTCTAAATCTTCTTAGATCTCTTCAATTTACAAAGACCAGAACCAGCTTTTCAACTTTAATCTCAAATAAAAAATCCACGGAATCTTTAGTATATTTACATGGTTTGGTTTTCAAATTCTCCAGCCATAATACACAACAAATCCATACTCAAAAGTGTGCCAGTTAACATAATTGCTTAATGAGAATGTCAAATCATGTGCAGGGAAACTAAACTAGTTATGCACCTAAGATGGCAAAAAAACAGAGGAAGTTTATCCGAAAAAATAGCTGTATTTATTATGAAAGTGTTGAAGAGAAAAGAGAGCTGCACCTTGTAGCAGGAAGAAAAACTTACCTGAAACCTATGTACACGAGGGCTTGAGTCCACCTCTGTGGAATAGGAATCTACTCCATAATGCTCCTGTTAAGTATCATAAACAGGAAGTAGAATCACAAAATCTGAACATATATTTGATTATAGAACATCATAATACATATAATTCTCATTGATCATACTATAATGGAAAGCTAGTGCCCTCTTGATGCAAAATTTGGAAAAGGAATAGACGAAGTAATGAATAAAAATCCAAATTCAGGACCAGACTATCCATCCACTTTCCACACACAACACAAAAGAATAACTAAAGGTTTGGAATGAAAATAGAAAAAAAGTAGATTTTGCTGACACAGAGTGAGTGAGTGTGTGTGAGCCAAAAATGATTGTAAGCACTATGACATGGTTGCGTAAAGATAGAGTGCTACGAGAAGTATACACGACTCTTAGAAGGTTTGTTACTCATTCTAACGTGCCAAAGTCATATAGCTATGATTAATAGTTTTATCAGATGACCAACAAAGCAAGGTCTTTTCTTTTTCTGATCAAGGCATATTTTAGTAACACCCTGACCTGATGTTCCATCAACACTACAAAAGCGGGAATTAAAATATGTAAGTAGAGATGAAAATGAGATATTGCGACAGCAGTGCAGAAATATGATCATTATCGTCCTTTGCTAAGAAAAGGACATGACAGAGCTGAAAATACAGTTCACCACATTTGATTTGCGCTTTTTGCCATAGTTCATCTATTTCATTAAATTATAATCATGAGAACCAAGCTTTTCTATGTACTTTATTTCAATTTCATGAATAAATCCATAACTCTCAATGATATTTTAATCTGACAAATCCCCCAATGACTCACTAACTTGGTCAATGGATGATATCCATAGAATAACCTCGATTATATGAACTGACATCTTTACTACAAGATGAACTAATTGATATCACTAAAGCAATTGCAAAAGAATAACCAAATAAACTTCATTTAAAGTTTACTTTTATCTCTGGCATAAAGATTAACCTGCATTTCAAAACTCTCGTATACTTACAAACGTCATGTGCTTCCAAATAAACCAAATTGCTAAAAGTTGTGATAGTCTCAGTACCATCTGATTTGATATCGCTAATAGCAACACAAACCTTATAGAAGGAGAAGGAAAAAGAAACAAACTTGCCTTAAGCTTCAAAAGATAGTCATCAATCTCATTGCCAAAACCATCTTTTACGGGGCTCTCTTCTGCTGAAAATAGTTGCTCCTCACCCAAGCCCTCACCAACCAGAGCTCGCTTCAAAAGAGGTAAGGAATACCATTTAGTTTATTTCCTCAGAAGTTGAACATGGAAGATCTTTGAATCATTAGGATGTGAAGAATAATGATAAACTATGAAACTACAAAACTATCATCAAAGTTTTGAACTGAGAGACAAATCAACTTTTGCAACATGATACATCCCATGAAACTCTCTCCCCTCTCGCTAGGCGTCAAAAATAAAAAGCAGAGATTATCTTATGCAGTATCTTTGGTAATATGCCACTAAAGTTAGTCATGCTTATAGTTCCCATTTACTGATAATTGATCAGTTCCTTGTGATTTTTCAAGTGAAAAAGCAACGTTGGGAGAATAAAGGCCAGATCAGTACTAAAACAGAATGTTGCTGGCTCTATATTTAAAGTGTTGAGATTGTTCGCAATACATATTTTAGGACCAAGTCTGAACGTCTGAATAAAATTTTAAGGAATTTTTAATCTGAGGGATGGAGTGAAGCCTTACAATTCTAGGCCATTTAAATATGGATTCATAACAAAGTTATTAATCCATATTCATTAAGAACACAGCATCCTCATAGGGCGCAAAACAAATGCCAGGCACAATTGATCTTAACTTTAAAACTGAATCAGTAGCTAGTGTTTAGTTTATACAATAATAGCAGTATGGCCCTTTGTATATTGTTTTCCATAGATACAAGTTCCCAATAACACAAGGCTCTCCTCAAGCCAACTGCTACTTTTTCTTGTAGGCAAAATATTAGCAGTTAGAAACCTTTTAAAAGATTTTTGAAGGAAAATAGCAATAAGGATAAAAGGTAATACTCAGATGCATTTCAGATGAGAGCAACAAGTGATGAAAGCAGTAGATCTGGGATTTTGATAGATCTCCGATTCGACTCACGTCTTTTAGGAAAAGAAGGCCCATGAATGAGGGGAAAGTTGGCTGATCCTAGAGCAAACATATGGCAATTTTTTATCTTTCCCTTTCATTATATCGTTGTTATTTTGTTATGTTTGTTATGCCGTTACTTTCAAATCTTGAAAAGGTACATACAGGCTGTCGCTAGGAGTGAGAAAGACGTGAATTTGGTTGTTGTTAAGGAGAGTCGGAGTCCTCTCGAAAGGCTGCTACCATCAAACTTGAGGGAACTCTGGGGCTTCTTAGGCCTTACAGGTTACTATAGGCGATTTTTAAAAGGGTATGGAAATATAGCTTGGCCATACACAGCAACTGAAGAAGGACTCTTTCCATTGGAATACAAATGTAGAAAAGCCATTCCAACAATTGAAAGAAGCTATGACACTTGTTCCCACATTGACTCTACCCGATTTTGCCAAGCCTTTTACCTTGGAAACCGATACTTTAGGAATGGGATTAGCTGCAACTTTGTCTCAAGATGGTCACCCTATTGCTTTCTTTAGCCAATCGTTGTCAACCCGCAACCAACTAAAGTCAATATATGAACGAGAGTTGATGGCTATTGTGTTGGCAGTGTAAAGGTGGAGGCATTACTTGTTAGGACAACATTTTGTGATTCAAACTAATCAAAAAAGTTTGAAACATTTGTTAGAACAGAAGCTTATACAGCCAGAATATCATAGGTGGGCTGCTAAATTAATCGGGCATGACTTTGAGATCCGGTATAAATCGGGAAAGGAAAATGTTGCAGCTAATGCCTTATCCCGAATCTCTCAGCCTGAGCCACTTCAACTGACTGCCATTTCTATTCCAAGGGTGTTAGACAGTGATTTAATACAAAAAGACCAAGATAATTCAAAAACTTCAAGATGGCATAGAGGAATTGCCTGGTCATTCTTGGCAACATGGCAATCTGTTTTATAAAGGAAGAATGGTTCTGCCCAACAATTCCAGTATTTTGCCTACCTTGATACACGAATTTCATACTAGTCCAATTGGGGGACATTCCGGATTCTTGAGGACCTATAAAAGAATTAAAAGTGAGGTGTTTTGGAGAGGTATGAAGGAAGATATTCGGAAATTTGTAGCTGAATGAACCATATGTCAGCAAAACAAATACGTAACTGCAGAAATTCTATACTGTTTGTATCACTCACTATTCATCAATGCATAGATACAAGTATATATAGAAATAGAGTGAGCTATTCTAGGAAACTAATATCTTTACATAATATCCTAATATCTGTACATAATACCAGATCTGATTTCCTAACTATTTAGGAGTCAATAATATCGAGGAAATATCCAACTAGATATTTCCCAACACTCCCTCTCAAGCTGGCTTGTATATGTCATCCATAGACAGCTTGGTAACTAGAACATTGAATTGCCTCTTGTGTAACCCCTTTGTAAGAATGTCAGCTACCTGTTGTGATGTTGGAATATAGGGAACACAAATTAATCCTTTTTCAATCTTTTCCTTGATGAAGTGCTTGTCAACCTCAACATGTTTTGTTCTATCATGAAGAATAGGGTTTGTGAGCAATTGAAATTGCAACTTTGTTGTCACAACACACTTTTAAAGGAATTGAAATAGGAACCTGTAGTTTCCCTGGTACCCTTTTAATCCATAGAACTTCACAGATTCCATGTGCCATTGCACGAAACTCAACTTCAGCACTGCTTCTTGCAACTACACTTTGTTTCTTACTCCTCCAAGTTACCAAGTTACCACCAACAAATTTGCAATAACCTGAAATTGATCTTTTATTTGTAGCACTTCTTGTCTAATCAGCATCAATATAGAATTCTATTTGAAGGTTGTTCTACTTATGAAACATTAAACCTTGCCTAGGAGTTCCTTTTAGGTTTCTTAATATTCTATATATATAGCATCCAGATGTTACCTGGTGAGTGCATAAATTGACTCACTAAGCTCACAGCAAAGGCTATATCAGGTTTGGTGTGTGACAAGTATATTAATCTCCCAACTAATTGCTGGTATCTCTCTTTATTAATAACATTTTCATGTTAAATTGCTCTTAAATTTACACCAGTCTCAACAGGAGTATCAGCTGCTTTGCATCCTAGTAATTCGGTCTCATTCAATAGGTCTAAAGTATATTTCCGTTGATTCACAAATATTTCATCCTTGTATCTTGCAAATTCCATTCCAAGGAAGTATTTTAGAGGTTCAAGATCTTTGATCTCAAATTCTTTGGCTAATCTCGGCTTCAACTCTACTATTGCGGATACATCATCTCCTGTTATGATTATGTCATCTACATAAACAATAAGAATCGATTGCATACCTGCCTTGGACCGCTTATAGAATAATGTATAATCAGCTTAGCTTTGACAATAGACGTAGCTCTTCACAGCCCTTCCAAACCTATCAAACCATGCTCTAGGGGATTGCTTTAGTCCATATAATGACTTCCTTAGTTTGCACACCTTATTTCTCCCATAGGTATCCTCAAAACCTGGGGGAAGCTCATAAAGACTTCTTCTTCTAGGTCTTCATTAAGAATGACATTTTTTTACATCTAGTTGATGTAAAATCCACTCAAAATTTACAGCCAAGGATAACTACTCGAATTGTATTCACCTTTGCAACAGGAGCAAATGTCTCTTGGTAGTCAATACCATAAGTTTGAGTAAACCCCTTAGCAACTAATCTTGCCTTCAACTTTTCCACACTATCATCGGCCTTAGACTTAATAGTGAAAAGCCATTTGCAACCTACCAAACTTTTATCTCTAGGAGAGTTCACAAGTTCCCAAGTTTTATTCTTCTCAAGAGCATTTACTTCTTCCATAACAGTTGATCTCCAATCTAGATCTTGAAGTACTTCCTATATGTTTCTTGGCACAAACAGATTAGTGATTCTAGAGATAAATGATTAAAGTGTGTGTGATAGTTTCCCATAAGATAGGTACTTTGATATGGGATGATTGATGCAAGCCCGTTTCCCTTTTCTAAATGCTATGGGTAGGTAATTATCGACAGAGAGATCAGTAGGAATATCATTTGTAATTTGTGGGACAATAGGTATATGTTAATCATTACTAGACACCATAAGGGGTAAAGTAGCATAAGAGTTACCTGAATTGTTCCCAAGTTCCTTCTCTGAGGGATTTGAGAGGCTGTGCATTGTAGGTTGTTATCTACTTCTCAATTGAGTCTTCCGTTTCTTAGGAGTGGACAGTAGTATTTCTTCCCTTGTGGATGAATCGGGATTTCCTGGCATGGACAGATTTGAAGAAGTATATTTGGCTTCATTATCAGAAATTATATTGTGATCAATAATGACCGTGGATAGGGGATTAGGAATAACCCAAATTTTTTTTACTTCATTAGAGTTCTCCCCTTGAAGAAATTTTTTTTATGTTCTAGGAATGTGTTAGCCATGGAGGTTCCGGTCCAATGGTTGGACCGCAACCATTACTGGTTTATCATAGGAGGAAGAAACAGAACGCTAAGGTGGAGAGAGAATGAATGATGAGTTGGGGAATGAGGCATGCATGCTTAACCATTAGGGAGAATAAGGGAATGATTGTGTAGGGTGTACAACGTACTCTAGGTGGGGAATATAAGTTAGTTAGGAATGATGAAGAGGGGATCATCTTTTATTTTTGACATCAGTACATTGTACGACTTTTGGCTGGGGGAGCTATTGCTCTACGGAGTCTTATCAATAAGATTGTCTATTTTCTGGAATTCCCTACCCTTACTCAATCAGAATGTGACATCCATGGAGACAACAATTTTTTGAGTTAAAGGATTGTAGCACTTATAACTTTGTTGAATAGGAGCATGCCCAATGAAGACAAAATTTTCAGCTCTTGGATCTAGTTTGGAGTTTCCCTTATTTGAGTTGTGAACATGTGCAATACACCGAAATACCCGAAGAGGAAGAGTAAAGTAAATTCTATTCTTAGGAAAGCATTGTATAAACATATCTAAGGCTATTGCATAATGCAAAATACGACTAGGCATTCGGTTAATTAAGTATGATGCAGTCAAAACAACCTTACCCCAAGGGTATCTTGGCACATTCATTGTAAACATAATAGACCAAGCAACTTCTAGTAAATGTTTATTTTTCCTCTCGGCAATACCATTTTGTTGAGGAGTGTTAATACACGTAGATTGGTGAACAATGCCTTTAGACTTAAGAAATTTCCCTATGACATCATTAAAATACTCGGTACCATACAAACCATTTTTTCCTAGTAAGAATTTTAACAAGGGATGGACCCACTATGAATTAAGTAAAAACGTTTGGATGGTTGATATGGTTTTGTAGAGTAAGAAATCTTATGACTTTTGGATAAAATGCACTGCTCACAATGAAGTTTTGAACAATCTGTTGACCAGAGATTATTAGCATTGATATTATTATAATTACACCTATAATCTCTCCTATAATTGAGAGATTTCATAGAGTTAATAGCTAGATTACTTCCTAAATAGTCTTAGGAATTTTGTATATAAACCCTTGCTCCTATGTACACATATACAAGAAATACAAAATTATCTTCAACATTCTACATGGTATCAGAGCCCTATCTGATTTAGGGACTGTCGTTTTTTTTCGGTTGTTCTTCGCTAGCTGAGCGTGTACTCGCCCAAACAGCAGCGTGTTTTTTTCCTTCTCACTACCCACCTAGATTGCTACTGGTGTGACCAGTGACTTCCACTGTGAAAGACCCGACGTCAACTGTGCCACCATGTACCGCTCTACCGCGTGTGAGCACCACACGCCACCCTCCAACCAATATTTTGTCTCCGTTCTTTCTCCATCAAGGTCGTTGACCTCTTGCCTCTCCTCTGGTGGTGTCAGACGTATCCTTAACTTCTGCCAGTACCCTTGCTTCCTTGCCTCTCCTCGGTTTATTTTGTGTTTCTATCCGTCTGATAATTTTTCTACCCATATCCTAGAAGCACATTTGTTTGAACAGCTTCTATTTACTCTATTGGCATTTTTTTGTTGGTTGTTGTCCTGAGTAACACTTAAGAAGATGGAAGGAAAGAAGGTAACTATGTCGAGTTTTGATAATCCTTCACTTCAGATCAGTCCCGTAAAACTTGATGGAACTAATTATCGTGCTTGGTCAAAATCCTGTTTGTTGCTCATCAAAGCTAGATGATTATAGGGTTATAGTAATGATGACAGTAAGAGACTCGACTTCAATAATTCGAATTACAATCAATGGGAGTCCGAGAATTCCTCACGTCGTGTCTTGGCTCATCAATTCAATGAAGCCAGAGATTGCTCGGACATACTTGCTACTCACTTTTCTGTAGGTTATATCTTCGCTTATGCGGCTTTCTTGATACGAATATAATAGCTAATATAATAGGAAGTGAAATATTATGGCAAGAAAAGGTTTGATTCAGCGGGAGGACCCAACAGCAAAGATATGGAAAGCTACTTCTTTGACCTATTCTCAAATAGGTAATAAAGCTCAAATTTTTTATATTCATAATAAATTGCACAACACGAAGTAAGGATGACTGTATCACAATATTTTGTGGAGTTATGTGGGTTGTGTTAAGGGTTAGACTATTATCAGGACTTTCAAGCAGAATGCTCAAAAGACGTTGCTAGATTCCAAAAAATGATAAGAGGAAGATCAGGTATTTAATTTTTTAGCAGGTCTTAACCCAGAGTATGATCATATACGAGGTATAATACTTGGAAAAAATCCTTTCCCTTCTATTTAGCTCACCCATTCTCTAGTACAGCAAGAAGAAAGTAGGCGAAATGTTATGCTACATACACCTATCATAGAAAAAGCAGGATTAGTAGCAAGTTTTATTGAAAAGTTGAAACTTGCAAATACCTCATCTAATAAGGTTCACTTACACTGTGATTACTATGGAAAATCAAGACATACCTGAGAAACCTGGAAATTGCATGGAAGGCCTAATCAAAGTCATGGAAAACGAGGCGGCTCGGTGGTAAGGGGTCAGGCTCACTTGGCTAATGGAAATGAAGTGTCTAAAACATCGTTAGCTGAGGGATTATCCAATGAGGAACTTCAGGTCTTAAGACAACTTCTCTCAAAAAACAGACTCTGCTTCTAGAGTTGGTGCATCAAACATTGCCAAATCAGGTATTGAGTACTACAATTTTAAACATAATCCTTGGATTGTAGACTTTGGAGCTAACAGGCATATGACAAGCTCTCAAAAGAAAATTTTAACATACTCTCATGGAAACAACAGGGATAATGTTAGAATAGCAGATGGGTCTTTTACTTCCGTATCTGGTACAGGTTCTGTTAACTGTACTCCAAATATTACCCTATCCTCAGTATTTCACGTACCCCATTTTCCTATTAATCTTCTCTCTGTCAGTTCTATCACTAAGGATCTTAATTGCAAAGTTGAATTTTTTCCTGACTATTATGTTCTTCAGGACCTTCACACAGAGCCGAGGATTGGAGCTGGTAGACTGCAGGATGGCTTATATGTCTTGGAAGAAGAGCGCCCGACAGTTACACATCAAGCGTCTTTTGGAAATGATGTGATTAATAAGGAAATTCTACAGTGGCATAGGCGGTTAGGACATCCCTTGTTTTTTGTTCTAAACTTTATCCCCAAACTTGTTTAAAATAAAATTTTCTAATTCTTTGTTTTATGAAGCATGTGAACTTGCTAAACACACTAGTTCTTATCATTTATCAAATAATAAGAGTTTTGTTCCTTTTAGGGCCATTCACTCCGATGTTTGGGGTCTTACTTAAACTCCCTATCTTTCTGGCCATAGATAGTTTGTGACCTTTATTGATTGTTGAACCCGATTGACATGGGTTTATCTAGTATTTTGTTATCTTTCCCTTTCATTACATTATTGTTATTTTGTTATGCCATTACTTTCGAATCTAGAAAAGGTGTGTCGGTAGGAGTGAGAAAGATGTGAATTTGGTTGTTAAGGAGAGCCATAGTCCTCTCGAAAGGCTACTACCATTTTATGAAAATTCCCTTTTCCATAATACTGCACCAGTTGATTGAATCATGTAGTTCTTTTACATAATGTATTATCCTATCAGCACTAAAACAGAATGTTGTTGGCTCTATATTTAAAGTGTTGAGATTGTTCGCAATACATATTTTAGGACCAAGTCTGAACGTCTTAATAAAATTTTAAGGAATTTTAATTAGAGGGATGGAGTGAAGCCTTACAATTCTAGGCCATTTAAATATGGATTATGTTAGGAATAAAGAGCACAAAGAAAGAGAGAGGATAGATTATACACAAAAAAAGCAGTATAGTTAAATAGTAACAGTAGTAGTGAGATAGGGATATACTATATCAAGTTGTTAGCAGGAGATAGATACTTGTAGCAGTTAGTTAGGATAAGGAGACTTAATAGTATAGTTTACGAGTGAAGAGGATAGGCATAAGATTGAGGATAATTCTTGGAAGTTTTTTCCAAAGATTGTAAAGGAGTTGTCCCTTGTGCAGAAGGTTCTACCTTCTAGTTTTTGAATAATATTGAGCTATTGCTCATTAGCTGGAGTTATCTAACGCATTAGTACATTACAGTAAATAGTTATCTAACAATTTGGTCCGACCTGCCAGATCCATGGAGGCACGTGTAGGAAAGCTGGAAGGTTCTGTTGCCAAAATTGAGAAAACTATTGGGGAGCAAGGCGCAGACTTGATGGAAGTCAAGAAGGGCATGGGCTGTTTGGAAGCCATCTTGACTCACTTGATGCAACGACAAGGGTCAAGCAACAACGCATCTTCAGAGGCCAGCAAAGAGGAGGACATTGAAGGTGAGAAGGAACACGAGAGTTGCCCTTCGGTCAAGAAAGTCGAACTCCCCATTTTCAACGGAAAGGATCCGTTGGGTTGGGTGGCTCGTGCGGAGAAGTTTTTTGAGGTTCGCTGCATTAAGGAGGATGAAAAGATGCAACTAACCTTCATCAGCATGGAAGAAGCGACAGTGCATTGGTTTCGCTTCCTGTGCCAGAAGAGTCTGACGTTGACATGGAACACGCTCATTCCCACTCTATTGTGTTAGAGACCTACTTGCTCTAACAGTAAATCACCACTAGAACAACTTCCTGTACTACGAATCACCACACAGCAACAACAGAACACTCTTACACACAGCAGTAAAACAAGAACAAAGAAGAAGTAGAAACGAATGGGATACCAATTTGTTAGAGACCAGTTTCTCTAACACTGATTCAGCTCACACACAGTACCAACATATCCACAAAACAACACAAACAGCAGTAATACAATCGGAACAGATATAGAATAGAGATGAATATAGATGAATATAGGTAACTCTGTATATTGATATGCTAGACTTCGAGGGCTAGCTAACCTCCCTACAATTACCAATCACTAAATCATAATCGAATACCTATGCATTTCCCCTCTACACCCTTTTATTCTAGTCATGTAACTAACTCTCACAAGATTCCCTACTATACCCTCACATGCTAAATTTCTTCTGGAACCAGCTAGAATCTAGTCTCAACATATTGCAACATTTTGGAAAAGGTAGTCAGGGAAATGTTTATGAAAGATTAACGTCCGTGCAACAATTTGGGTCGATGGACGAATATTTGCGGGCATTCGAAATGTTGGTGGCACAAATACTCGAGGCTTCGAAGAAGTAGCTGTTAGGATATTTTTTGGGTGGCTTCAAACCAAAAGTGAGATGCCAGGTCTGATCAATGCGACCTACTACAATTTTACGTGCAATGGAAATTGCTCACGATATCGAGGATGAACTGTAGGTGATATATGGACAGAAATTTTCCATGACTGGAAATTTTACGAATCGCGTACAAATGCGCGGTAGTATAGTTTCCAAAGTTCAAGGAATAACGACCATTGGTGGGTCGGTTAGTGGGACGAGTAATGACTAGGGTAAGGTCATGAGCGGAATGGAGCGAAGATCCTTCAACCCGAGCTGTAGTGGGTCATCAGTGGGGTCTAATCCTCATAATGGGATTTACGGGAACTCGGGGTCACGCAACAACCGTGGGACCAGGCAGCTTCCCTATTTAGAATTTTTAAAGAGGCAGGAGGAAGGGAGGTGTTTTCATTGTGGATTACCTTTCGGTCCGGTACATAAATGTCCGGAGAAAAGTTTAAGAGTGACCATTTTAGGAGAAGATGAAGAGGTGGCTTCAGAGGAAGAAGAAGGTCTGGACGCCCATGAAATGTCAAGGGAGGTTGCTGAAGAAGCTCAGTGCGACTGGATGGAACTTTCACAAGTTTCAGTCGATGGATGGATGCAACCCAAAACCATGAAGCTTTGGGGGAAGATTGATGGAACTTCTTGTCGTTTTGATTGATAGTGGCACAAGTCACAATTTCATGTCCAAAGAGGTGGCTTTGAAATAGGGCTGAAAAGTGCAAACCACTGCAAGTTTTGGAGTGACGATGGGAAACAGACGGAAACAAGATTCTCAAGGTTGTTGCAAAGGGTTAAATCTAGAAATGCAAGGTTATTTCTCTCTTTGAGTTAGGGGGAGTGGCCATTATTTTGGGGATGACTTGGTTGGTTTCGTTAGGTGAGGTACAGCACAATTGGAAAGATCTTTCCATGAGTTTTTGCATTCGGGATCAACAATCACAGTTAAAGGGGATCTTAATCTTTCGAGATCTCTAATTTCCAGCAAGGCACTAAAGAAGATAGCTGAAATTGAGGCAGCGGTTATGGTATTTTTTGGTTCAGAGAAACCTGAGAAGGATGACAGCGGCTGCAACAACACAGGAGAAACACTCGACTACCACCACCAGCATCAATTATAGCAGGTGTTGGCCAAATTTCAGTCAATTTTTTCACACCCGATAGGCCTTCCTCCCAATAGACCAGTTGATCATAAAATCCCAATTAATGTTGGGGTTGATCCAATAAATATGAGACCTTATCGTTACTTCATTTACAAAAAAATGAGATTGAGAAACATGTTTCGGAAATGCTAGCTTCGAGGGTTATCAAACCTAGCAACAGCCCATATTCAAGTCCGGTGATTCTTGTAAAGAAGGATGGCAGTTGGCAGTTTTGTGTTGATTATCGAGCTTTGAATAAAGCCACAATATCGGACAAATTTCCCATACTAGTAATTGAATAACTATTAGATGAATTGTTCGGAGCCACGTATTTCTCAAAAATTGATTTACGGACAGGATACCATCAAATACGCATGAATGAAGAGGACATTCCCAAGACGCTTTTCGAACACATCATGGTCATTATGAGTCACTCGTCATGCCATTGGATCTCACCAATTCACCGTCCACTTTCCAATGCGCCATGAGTTCAATCTTACAACCCTACCTCAGAAAGTTTGGGTTTGTTTTTTTTTTTTGATGACATATTGGTCTATAGTGTTGGTTGGGACAGCCACATTGCTCACTTAAGGTATTACACACGTTACAGCATCATCATTTTTAAGCAAATACAAAAAAATGCACCTTCGGGAAATTAAGAATTGAATACTTGGGACACATCATTTCCAAAGATGGCGTGGCTATGGATCCCAAGAAGATTGAAGCTGTTTTACAATGGCCTATTCCAACATCTCTCCAAGCTTTGAGAGGGTTCTTAGGACTAACTGGGTATTATCGAAGGTTTGTGAAGGATTACGGGAATAGTGTACCTCTCACTAATCTTTTCAAAAAAGGGAACTTTAAATGGGATAATTCTGCAGAAACAACATTTAAGCGACTTCAAAACGCTGTAACCAGTGCTCCAATTTTGATGTTACTAGATTTTAGTAACCTTTTTCGGTGGAGTGTGATGCATCAGGTAAAGGCGTTGGAGCTGTGTTGATAGAAGGAAAAAAAACAGTGGCGTTTTTCAGCAAAGCACTAGTTGAATCATCGCTGAATAAATCCATATATGAAAAGGAACTCATGGCGCTAGTGTTAGCCATTCAACATTGGAGACCGTATCTAGTAGGAAGAAGATTTACAGTCTATACGGATAAAAAAAGCGTCAGACATTTGTTGGAACAAAGAATTACAACTCAAAATCAACAAAATTGGTTGGTAAAATTGCTGGGATATGATTTTGAGATTGTTTACAAGGCAGGAATCTCTAACAGGGCAGTAGATGCACTATCCAAAGTATGTGAGGACAAAGAGTTGCAGGTTATTTGTAGGCCATTTTGGCAAGATTCGGAACATATTGATAAGGAGGTGAAGGCAGATCCATAGTTGAGCCGATCATTGAAGAAATTACGAGGGAACCAGATCATCATCCTTCTTATACTTTGGAAAATGGGAGGCTATATTATAAAGGACGGTTTGTAGTATTAGCATCCTTAGAATGGATTCCCAATCTTTTACAAGATTTTCACACGACCCCTACCGGGGGACACTCGGGAATTTACAAGACTTATAAGAGGATAGCTCAATCTATTTTTTGGAATGGCATGAAAAGGGCTAT
>JANJEY010000008.1:38658915-38673841 GCA_024703695.1 Erythroxylum cataractarum | reverse complement strand
TCCTAACCAGAGCTGAATAAGCTCCTCAGAAGGTGATAAACCTTCTGTCACTCTTCTCACAAATATTCTCCCTGCCTCTTCCTCCCTCTTCTTTCCCCTCTTTATAACCTCCCTAGGTACATTCTGTTATAACTAACTAGCCACCTCAGCTGATGCCTAAATCCTTCCTCTGGACTCTCTCTCTCCCCCGAAGATCCTAACACATGTCCATTCTTAGACTCCACCCGACAAGTTCAGCTTTAGAGTTTAATGATTATAGGGCAAACTATAGACCTTTTCTATGTCTCATACAAGACCAAATATAATGGTAAACATCAAAATCATATCTCTTTCCTTTCATAGTTATAACTTTTAAACTACAATTCTTGTTCAAATGAATATGCCATATGCCGAGAGACGCTAATGTCTCTATTCCTTGCGACTTAGAAACAATATAAGTTCCTAATGACTTTCTATCCTCTTTGCTTTCTTCCACAAATAAACTCTCCAAATGTTCCTTAAGTACCAACTTTCTTCTATGAAACTATATGATAAATTCAATATCACATAATCCACAGTTACTTAGTTGGCCTGTGTTCATTTCGTTCACTAACTATTGTACAAGTTTAGCATAATAGAATGTAATTTGCAATAATAATAAAGGTGAGTATTGTTTTGTTGACATTACACAAGAGATCAAAGATATGATTCAAAGCCTGCAAAGACAAAAACAATTTTATGGATCCCCTAAAGAAGAGCTCAAAAGCAAAAGCTTAATTGTTAAACTTTTTCATCAAAATTTTCATTCTATAATAAAAGTCCTAGCATATTATAATCAAAACAACTAAGGTATTATTTAACATGTCCACTTTCAAGTCAAATCAGTTACATAAGCAGAATGTACAAAATAAGAAGAAAGAAAACATCAATAATGTTGTCCTTGGCCTGACAAACATTAACACAGGGAACTCCCATCTCATGTGTTTGAACCATGCTGATTGGTGGAAAACATCCAAAATAATTTGAAGTTTGAAAAGGAACACAATCAAAAGCTAAAAATGAGAGCCAAGCAAAATATTGCAGATCTTAACCTTCTTTATTAATATTAATGAAGACAACAAATCCAAATTCATATTATCTAAAGGTTATAAACTTCATAATAGCAACTCATAGAAAGCGCGTCCGTGGTTCATAAAGAAGTAAGAATCAAACATAGTTTCTTGATATCACTCATCCTTAGATAGGAAAGCCTCACACTTTTAACCATGAAATTCATAACCAAAAGTGCTATCTTCTTTTATTTAATAGCAAAAGGGTCAACTTTGACCCTAAGTTTTACATCAATCGACAAGTTTAACTCTAACATTCCAGAGAGAACGCTTATGACCCTAATATTTAGAAAACGTTAAAATTGGACCCAACTATAACAAATTATTAACACCCATCTATTAAGTGCCAAGTCAACATTGACCTAGCACTTTTTAATAATTTTTAATTTTTCATGGCCTCACAATGCCACACCATTACTGATGTAACAAGGTGGGACCCACTTTTTAAAAAATATTATCTTTTTGCTAAAAAACCCTAAACCACTCCGAGTTTCACTCTTCTCTATCTCCTCTACTATCTCTCCTCCATGCAAAAACCCAAACTCACCATTTTTTCTTTTTCTCAGCGTCTCCATACCTCTATTAGCTAATCTAGCTCTTCCAAGCCCGCTCCTTCCCCATCCTTGCACTTTTCCTACTCCACACCTACGATTTTTGTTCTTTTCATAATATCCTGGGTGACGCTTTTAAAGGTTTCTTTTGCATGAACCATGAAAATTGACATACCAAAGAAGCCTTAGTTTTGCCCTTTATCTGAGATATGGAATCTGATCAGGTTGGTTAATAAACGAATAATTAATACTTCTAAGCTGCCACCATTAAATATATACAATCAGTTCACTGATATACGGGTCTTGTAAGTGAACAATGAAAATTTATGATAAGGATGGACCATTTCCATTGTGTTTATGTATTCTAAAACTATAGGAGTCTACACAGTTTTGAGTCATGAGATTATCAAATGGGCCAAAACTATGGCAAGTAAAACTCCAGACTAAAAATAATTTCACCGTTCATTTCAAATCCTAGTTTTAATTCACTAGCTTTTTACAAATCACTATCTTGTCCTCCGTGGTTCTCAAACCTTTTAAAGCAATATCAGCTATGCTTAAGGTTTTAACAATTCTATTTTAAGTAATCTAGCCAGTTATAGCATTTTTAACAATTCTATTTGAAGTAATCTAGCCAGTTATAGCATAGTAGTAATACCAATTTTAACAACAGATCCCAGAGAAATTGATGAAGTAGCAAGAGAATGGGAGCATACACTTCTGTAGAATACAGTGGATAAAGAGATGCATGAGTTGAATAGATGGTTGAAGGAGAAAGAGGTTAGAATTGAAAGTTTTGTTTTATTGTGATGAAAGGAACATATATTTCATGAACAAACACATTTAGCCAATATTTCTTGACCATAACGCATAACGATTATTATATGGCCAAGTCCAAACTGGAACAAAGAATATGCAACTAAAAACTTATTAAGTTCCCAAAGTTTTGTGGAAGAAACCTTGGTAATGTAATATATGGACAATGGAAGCTCATAAAATTTCTCTAATTTTTGCTCTGCATCACTGCCAGCTTAACTGCTTATTACAGAAACATGTAGGAGTATAGAATAGGAGAATGAATGTTGTTTGAGAAACTACGGAGTTTTTAATAGACACATAACTATCGTTAATCATTATTGTCCATGACAGCATGTCTTCAACGATCTGCTTTCATATTGCTTATAAGGGATAACTAGCAATATTGATTCTAATGGTTAACAATGTCTGCTTTTTATGTGTGTTTGAGTAGTTAGAGATGAAACTTTTTGGAGGTATTGATACTGAAGCAGTCAGCTAACACTTTATCAAGAAAATTGTAGAATTAGAGGATGAAAAAAGAGTTGCTCAAGTTCACTGAGAATAAGAAGTTTATTCATTCACCTACCAAATGCTACAACAAGAAAGGGATCGATTATTAGCGTAAATTGAGAAACTTTGATCTAGTTTTGATGGACAGGCACAAAAGTTGCAAGATAATAATTCCCAAAATTAAAATCGTTGGAAGCACGAGTGAATAAACACCTAAATATTGCTTCTCTTTTGCTTGGGGTAGCACTTTCATTGTTATCATTCTTCATGCTTTTCAAATTCTGGAACTTAAGAAGAAACAAGAGAACCAGATATAGCTCTTGAAGAAAAAACAAAAAAAGTGATGAAGCAGCCAAGTTGTTGCAAGATGAAATTTAGTTTATAAAATCCCAAAAAGTGAAATATCTGGCACTATTGCTCCAGTGCATTGTTGTTTTCCTCTACATGATCATTGCTTAAGTTCCTCCTTTTTTCTTTTTTCCCCTCCTATTGGGTAAGTTCACTTGCTACATAGAAAACATAAGGCAGAGCAATTTTGATAGTGGAAAGCTTCCCAGGGAAAGAAATTGTTACAAGTGCTTTTCCTTTTCCATTTAAGTTGCTTTCATCTTGATCTCATCTATTTAAGGTGTAGAAGCCCTTTTCACAAGTGTTACAATAAACTTTTAGTGTACACAAATCACAAAGGACCCAGTCTCCAGTGGGCAAACATGTACACAGACACTACACTTTAAGTTATGGTGTTTTCAAATGCAATCTTTTCTATGAAACAATAAAACTATGGTGATACACTCAAGTCTAATCTTCAACAACACATTAGTTATTCTAGTGACATCACTATTCTCTTTTGAAGATATCATGCTAATAACATTTTTCTTTATTTCAGGTTCTTCAAAGAAAGACAGAGGAGGCTGCAATGGCCACCAAGAGGCTAAAAGAGTTGCTTGAAGCATGTAAATCTTCTATGCGTGATAACTCAGGTAGATTTCATGCATATTTATTTACCATAGGGTCCCATCTACGGATGCTCTGTCCTGGTAAATGCATATCTCATCATACGGAGGGCACATTACATTTAACAATAAAAATCATTTGAGTTCATTCTATCTATGATTAATTCTTGTGTGCCATAATAGGAGTTTTTGTCCTTACTGAACTTTTATAAATCAAATTACTGATGGTGTACAATCTTCCATCTATGAGCAATGGAGGAACAAATGGACAAGCACTTGTCTTGGATAATCTTTTGAATTTGTGCAATTTGATTATCATTATAGTACAGTTTATGTTCTTTCCAGTTTCATGTGCAGACCAATGGGAAGTCCTTAAAACGACGGCTTGATCATGAGCTAGAAGTTATGGTGAATGTAAATGAAGTTTGCTTTAAGTATGAGAAGCAAAGCCAAATGCATGTATTAATCTTAGCACTCAAGTGGTCATATAGTCTATTGGGTATTGTGTTAGCCGATATTGTGCTTTACAGGAGGATTGCACTGGCTGAAGAACTGGCAGTGCTGAATCAAGTGGATGAGTTTGCTTCAAAGGGGCTAAGTCCCTAAGAGGGGCACAATGGATTTTGCACAATATCGAGTTATCAAATTATCAAATGGGCGAAACTATAGTAGGTAAGACTCCATAGGAGAGGAGTGAGAGTGTGAGGGGCTTAGGGTTTTGCAGCCGAGGAAAATAAAAAGAAACATGAGAGGATAGAAAGAAGAGATGAGTGGTAGGGTTAATTAAATAGGTGCGTCCCAAAAAATAATAATTATATTTTATATTTTTATTTTAAGAAAGCAGGTCTCACAGCCATGTCAGCACTGACGTTGCATAAGGGGGCCCGCAAAAGAAAAAAAATATTAAAAACTGCCAAGTTAGATTATCGTCACCTTTTCCATTATAGTGGGGTCCAATTTTAACATTTTCTAAATGTTAGGGACATAAGTGTTCTTTCTGGAATATTAGGGTTAAACTTGTTGAATGGTGTTTGAACCTTTTGCTTTTATTTAACCATTGTAACATTCACCCCAATATATTGATCTTGTTACCATATTCTTAATTATTCTAAAACAAGAACTCTAAAATTATAAACAAAAATAAGGATAATAATTATTCTGTAATAGGCTTAAATACTAAACCAATGGGGCAAAACTAATATAAAATATTTCACTTCCTTTTCTAATAAGAAGAAATAATAACCAACCAAAATTTTCAGTCCTCGTCATTCTCCCTAACTTGACAAGTCATCCATAAAGTCATCCTCATTATTTTAAGAGACATATCAATCAATCATTCAATTGAAGTCTCCACCTAGCTCAACCCAAACTTCAAGCTCACAAATACATTTTCAGAAACTTTTTCTTTTCTTTCTTTGCCATATAAAAATCTCTCCTAGTAAACTAATATGCATCCATTACATCTAGCGAACTTACTTTGGTGATAGCCTCATGTAGTTTGCATATTAAATTGCACTACTTCTTGATTATTGTCATCCCAGTCAACTTGTTTATTTCGCATATCCCATATTCACTATCAAGCTTAGGTTGTTAACCAACTATCTTTTGTCAGTCAGGGTCTAGAACACCTTGAATACAGGCCCCAAGGCCATCCAACTTCTTCAGAATTTGCAAAATCAATTCATCATGTTTATGATCAATAGGTAATTCTCTATATGACCTTCCACTACATGTAGGCATAGTTGAACCAATACTCTATTGCCAAACTAAAGTAGGAAAACTAAAGGATAACTTCTACACTAATTGGACAAAGGGAAAGGAACATAGTTTAGGCTAAAAGTAAGAGCAAAGCAAAAGGCAATATATATTGTAGATAATTTCATAATTAAGGGATTATTCTTAGAGATTATTCTTAGTTGTTTTCCTATAATATCTAGCTATATTAGGAATCTTTCCAAATAAGGAGTCCTCCTAAATTAGGAGACTACCAAAACTATGTACCGGGTGTAGAGCATATGTATGAAACAATCTTCTTTATACATCTAAGTTGTTTCGTAGTATTAGAGCCTCACGCTCTTCCATGAATTACAAAGCTACAATGGTGGGGTCTCGATCTTCATTCCTCGAGACCACCAGCAACACAAACCCTTCCTCTGGATCAGGAAATCAACCTGATTCAGTCAACATATAACCAGAAAATTCCCTACAAATTTCAATCCAGAAGCTAAATGGAAGAAACTATCTAGAATGGTCCCAATCAGCCCGTCTCGTGATTACAGGAAAAGAAAAATTAGGTTACATAACAGGAGCAATCCAAACTCCAAGGTCAGAAGACCCTAATTTTGACCAGTAGTGCTTGGAAAATGCCATGGTTAGAGCCTGGCTCATCAATTCCATGGAAGCAGGGGTTGGAAGACCTTTATTTTTCTCCCAACAGCCAAACATGTTTGGGAAGTTGTCAAAGAAACATACTCAAACCTGGAAAACTATGCTCAACTGTTTGAACTCGATTAAAAAATGTGGAAGATGCAGCAAGGTGAGCAAAATGTGACTGCATATTATAATGAAATGACTATAATAAGGCAGAAGTTGGATCTGTTTGAGGAAACAAAGTGGAAAAATCTAGAAGATGTTGCCCACTATAGAGGGAAAGTTGATAGGGGACGAGTGCTTGTATTTCTTGCTTGCTTGAAGGCAGAATTGGATGAAGTCAGGGGACGTATTTTGGGACGTAGGCCACTACCCTCAATATGAGAAGTCTTCTCTAAAGTCAGAAGAGAGGAAGCTTGAAAGAGTGTCATGTTGGGAAAAAATGGCACCATGGACTTCCAGAATGAAGGCTCAGCATTTGTCTCCAAGAATAGTGACAGTGAGGGTGAGAAAGGTAGAAATAAGCAAAAACCTTGGTGTGATTTTTGCAAAAACCCATGGCATACAAAAGATAACTGTTGGAAGATACATGGCAAACCAGCAAACTGGAAGAAAAAATGGGCTAGTGGAGCAAGAGACAGGAAAGCTTTGCAAGCTGGGAACCAGTCCAGTCATGACTAGGATACCTCCAGCTCATCCAAGACATTTCCTTTCACAAGGGAACAACTTGATCATCTGTACACATTCCTTCCAGTTGAGAATACCCCAAAACCCTCTTGTTCTTTAGTCTAGTCAAGTATAATCCTTCCAAAGGCCTTTGTTTGTTTTATACCCTCCTACTCTTGGATGGTTGACTCCAGAGCCACAGATCACATGACTGATAGCTCCAAATTTTTTTCCTCTTACTCACCTTGTGCAGGGAACCAAAAAATAAGAATTGTAGATGGTTCCCTAGCTTCTGTTGTAGGAAAAGGGACAGTCCATATTTCAGATACCTTAACACTAAATACAATGCGGATGGTTCAATAGAACGATTTGAAGCTCGGTTGGTGGCAAAGGGATACACTTAAAACATTTGGGGTGGACTATACTGAGACATTGTCTCCAGTGGCAAAATTGAACATTGTCAGGATCTTATTATCAATGGCTGCGTGCTTAGACTGGCCTCTAGTCCAACTAGATGTAAAAAAAAATGCTTTCTTGAACGGTGATTTGGCAGAAAAAGTGTACATGGAGCAACCTCCTGGGTTCAAAAAAAGCTTTGAAGGCAAGGTGTGCAAACTTAGAAGGT
Organism: Erythroxylum cataractarum; assembly: GCA_024703695.1. Classification (NCBI taxonomy): domain Eukaryota; kingdom Viridiplantae; phylum Streptophyta; class Magnoliopsida; order Malpighiales; family Erythroxylaceae; genus Erythroxylum; species Erythroxylum cataractarum. The sequence continues at coordinate 38,666,280 of JANJEY010000008.1, read as the reverse complement.
CTTTGTATGGACTAAAACAGTCCCCAAGAGCTTAGCTTGACAAATTCACCAAGTTTGTAACAAGTCAGGGGTATTCTCAAGGCCAGTCAGACCATACCTTGTTTACCAAAAGGACTGGGGAACATAAAATTGTTGTCCTAGTAGTGTATATGGATGATATCATAATCACTGGGAGAAGTTACAAGCACAACTCGGGAAGGAATTTGAACTAAAAAACTTGGGGCAGCTTAGATATTTTCTTGGCATGGATCCAAGATGGGAATTGTGGTGACTCAGTAAAAATACACTTTGGATTTATTAAAAGAGACATGTTTAAGTGGCTGTAAGCCTTGTGATACACCAGTTGAACCAGGAAAGAAACTTGGACAGCCCGAAAATGGTGTTCCAGTAAACAAGGAGAGGTACTAGAGGCTTGTTGGGAAGTTGATTTACTTATCTCACACTAGGCCAGATTTGGAGTAAGCTTAGTAAGCCAATTTATGCACTCACCATATGAACACTTAGAGGTTGTTTTCAAAATTTTGAAATATTTGAATGGATGTCCCAACAAGGGATTGTTCTTTGAGAAGAAGGAAGAAAGAAGCATAGAGGTTTATACGGATGCAGACTATGCTGACTCAATCACTAACAGAAGATCAACATCAGGCTAGTGCACCTATCTATGGGGAAATATGGTGACATGGAAAAGTAAAAAGCAAAATGTAGTGGCTCAGAGTAGTGTAGAAGCTGAGTACAGGATTATGGCTCAAGAAGTGTGTGAAGTCTTGTGGCTTAGAAGAGTTATGTCTGAGTTAAACTTGGAGGTTAAGCCTCCCATGCAGTTGTATTGTGACAATAAGGCAGTCATTAATATTGCACACAATCCAGTACTTCATGAAAGGACAAAGCATATAGAGATTGATAAGCATTTTATCAAGGAAAAAATGGAAGATGGAAGCATATGTACTCCATTTGTTCCTACTAAAGAACAGAGAGTAGATGTCTTCACAATGGGGCTATTAAGACAACCATTTGAAGAGCAAATTGGCAAGTTGGGCATGTTAGACATCTTTGCACCAACTTGAGGAGTGTAGATAATTTCATAAATAAGGGATTATTCTTAGAGATTATTCTTAGTTGTTTTCCTATAATATCTAGCTATATTAGGAATCTTTCCAAATAAGGAATCTTCCTAAATTAGGAGACTACCAAAACTATGTACCCTAGCTCTATATAAGAACCTTCTAGAGCATAAACAATCTTCTTTATACATCTAAGTTGTTTCATATATGAACATTTTTTTATTAATATCAATAAAGAAAAACTCAAAATTAAATCATACAAAGATTATAAACTTCACACTAGCATCTTATAAAAATCAAATCTAGTTGTAAAGAACTAGACACCATAGCTCTCCACAAATCACCCCCGGAATTGAAGAATTACTCTAGAAGAAAGCCTCATACTTTTAACTTTGAATTGAATACCAGAAAATCATCTCTTCATTTTTTACAAATGAAACATCTACCTTATATGAAACATCTAATTCCACTAAAACAAGGACTAACTTAAATTACCCAAATAAAAACTACTTGTGCTAACCAAAATAAAAATCAATTGTGCTATTATAAGGATTCTTACTATTTCCTAACCAACAAGGACAAAATGAAACGAAAATATGTCAATTCATTTTTATTAAGGATTTTAATTACGAAAAGATCACTACTTCTTTCATTCATTATGAATAGATACAATTACTAAACATACAAATTACCATCACAAACTAATAAAAACAAGTTTTAGAAACTCAAATATAACGGATTTACATTCAAATTTATATTCGGACTATTAAGGAAATAGGAACAATAACTAACACAAAAAAAATGATTCATCAGATAATCCAAAGGGATAAAGCAATTATGTAACCAAAGATAGTTTATGAAAGTATTACTTGGAAAACACATGGTTTGTTGTAAAAGAGAAACAAGTAATGATAGTAATATGTTACCTTAAAGTATGATGTGGATGACAAGAAGAACTTGATTCAGTAATACCGCCAGTATCTACTTGAGAAGAATCAGACAACTTTAGCATAGCCACCCTTACACAATCATCACCTTTACCAGTTTCTAACTGTTGGTTTTCATGCACGGAACAATGATCATAAGCATAACCATTGAGTTTAGCTTCAGAACCCACAATAAATGCCTCTGATGGACAGAAAAGAGCAGCAGCAATGATGTTCGCCAAGTCTTTGATTTTAACTATGCGTAAGATGCAACAAAGCAGATACAGGGAAGTCATAGCACCAATTTGTTTTTCCTGGTTTTAAAAGCTAATGTAGGTTAAGGAAGAATAAATTGTTCAGAAAAAGACCATTCATTTAAGAGCTATGATGGTTAGGTTATAAAATCAACAAAGAACAAAAGAAGAAATGCATTACATTTACTACACCAAACCGTAAAGATGGAAGGAGCAAAGGAAGTATCAAAAGTCGCAAAATCTTGTCTGTTATTAATTTTGCAACATCTGGAATCCCAGCTGAAATGACATCACTGATATAGTATAGATTGTCCTCAATATCATCTACAGCAGAAATAATTGCCTCGGATAGATCTGGGCTTGGGCTTCTGTCTCATTAGTGAAGCAATAATATTTAGTTCAGAAGCACGACCAACCACAAAAGGTAATAAATGTCTAAGTTCCTCATACTTACTTTAATGTTTCATAGACAAATCTATTTAGATCAACACATTGCTTCCTAAAGAAAGTAACCAAGTTTGAAAAATAATCTGCATGAGGGACCTTTGTGACAAATCTGTTCACATACTCATCTCCAACTGGAAACCAGAACAATAACAAGAGTAATAGATGTTATTGATCTTTAACTTGATTTAGAATATGTGAATCAAAAGGGAAAACAAAGCAGCGAAGTTACAGTTACTCACCATGATACACATTTAATGTCACAACACGTACTGCAGTACGAACCATATTTTCTTCATGAAAAGCAAATCGTATTGCCTCAACATACAATGGAAAAGAAACAACTTCTTCCTAAGTGCAAAAGATGGTAAAAGATTATATCAAAAAGCCGAAAAGGCACAAATGCGTGCATTCAAGTACAAGTTACATAACTTAGAAGCATAACGAAAATCATAAACCATCAAGAAAACTACATATCTGTCAACATGTAACAATGACCCACCTCTTTTTGGAAGTAATTTTCAAGCAAAAGGAAATATATATAGAGAGAGAGAACAAGATTGGCTAAGAAGAAAAGGAGAATTTTGCATCACTAAATCTTAAATATTGATTTAATTCAGAAACAAGCAGGATGGAAAGAAAAGTACATTGCCACCACAAAACCTAACTTTATATGGTTTACAACTTAGGTCAACAGAGTTGAGTTTAGCATGCTTTCAAGGAAAAATAAGACCCAATACAATAGAGAAGAGATCTAAAGGCGACTTTTGAACTAATATCCTCAAAAGGCAACCTAAACAATAAAAACAATTTCTTGAACATGGCCACAACCTTCTCCAACTAGACTCTATATCCGAGCAATGCATATCAATATTAGCATAAAACATTTTCAACTTTGCTTGAAACTTCTATGTCCCTTATCACTAGCATCAAGACTGCAGTAAATAAGAAAAAGGAATTACCAATACAAATTAATGGACATTTTGTAGTAGAACAAGGTACACAAATAGAACTTACATGCTCAGTCTTTACAAGTAGAGAAATTGTATTCTTGTTAAGCTTTCCACTTATTGCTCTACATGCACAAAAAAATTTAAGAACCATTGTCAATATGGTGTAAAAAATGAAATTCAAAGAGCAAAAGATGAGGAAAAAGATCTATCATTTGAGGACAACTTTGCGGACAAAATACATACCTTAAGAAGGAAATGTAGTACGACAACAATTCTTCATTTCGAAAGTCAAACGTATAAGTAATTAAGTAGTTAACATGTTCATTGCTGAACATATAGTCTGCAAAAATATTTGCAAAAAGGTTTACCCAACAATTACAACATGGATAATACTAATGTATAGTATTACAGCCTGTGTAATAGGCTTTGTCCCAAATAACCAACTTACATATGGCATGCTCCGATTTTAGGTTCTGAATCATGATGCTCATTGTCTGCAGCAACTGTAGTGAAACAGAAATAGTTTTGCTAATTGCTAGCATACGCACAAGTTCCCCCATCACTTGCTTCTCCATAAAAAATCTGGTAAGCAATCAGAAAAGTATGAAATAGCTATGCACAAAATGCAACCTGGAATGAAACTCATTAGTTAAAAATCTTACTCAAAAAAGTTTGAGTCATGCTGATCACCATATGTTATCAACTCTGCTATTGATCTGAGGGCCTCAATAACAAAATCCTTAATAGAAGAAGGTAACTTTAATTAATTAGTTAAAAGTAAAACAAAGGACTCATGAAACCAAATAAAGTAGGAAGAAGAATACTGGTACTAGTTAACTAGGAAGTTTCCGCCAAAAAAACAAAAAAGAATACTGGAACTAGTCACCTGATTAACTTCATTGACAATCTGAACTTTCTGCAACTGCTCAGTCAAATATCTGCAAAAGCATGACATACTTATTCCATATAGAAGCAAAATCATTATTAAGTCAAAAGTTTTATCATAACATTGACTCAACAACTTCCTTAGAATCCTAACCATTATACCCATTCATGCCACCACAAAAATTAAGCCGATATGAAGGGGAAAAGAAAAAGAAAGATTCATTATGAGACCTAGACAATCCCAATGACAAGTTCAACAACAAAAGAAACATTTCAATATACAATCATTACGTGAACAACACACTCAAGACAGGCTATGACTAAAAGCCAAAAGTAGGTGAGAACATCCATTCACACAACATTCCACATCTAAATAGCCCCAGTTTAAAGGTATACAGACTTATGTGCCAACATTATATTTGAGAATATCCATATCCTTTAATTGACAAGTAGAGGGGTATCGCCAACCACGCACTTCAGAAAGTTTGCTTAAAAAAGGACTTTAATTAAACTAGGATCGATTTGGCTGCAGAACGTACCAAAAGTTTATCAAATCAAACGCATACTCATATCCAAAAGTTCCGGGTGCAACTTTTTCCCAAATAGTATGTGGAAGGTCATCGCCAATCAAACAGAATAACACAAAATGCCCCACAGTTGATAAGCTAACAAGCATAAGACATTTAAAGTCGAAACCATGAGCACCCAATTCCTGGAATCGTCAAACTAAAATGGTATTATCAATTGAATTTCCAATTTTTTTCAACAAACACTTAAAAGCCAGGATATTTAATTACAGTGAGTTAAACACACTGACACTCTACAATCACTAAAAGCAGCGCCTTAATTAAGCTGAAAACTAAGAGGAAAAGAACAAATGCGAAATCCGCAATCAAAGATAACCAAACCTGAGTTCGTCTACGGAGAATCGATCTCTTGATCTCCAAAAGGAAAACCACATGATTTTATGTAAAATACAACCTTTTTTAGATTAAGCTATCTGCAATTCTTGGTCTCCGCCGGTTACGATTCATTCTTCTTTCTCCAATCGGTATTACCGAAATGAAGAACTAAAAATATGAGAGGAGAAAGTAATTAATCGAAGGGATCAAAAATGAAAGGGAGAGGGGCGTTGGGTTCTGCTGCTGTTTGCGTTTGGTTGTGTTTAAAAGGAGAGGGGGTGGGGGGTGTATAATTCATTTTTATGATACTGTTGCAGAGTTTTAAAGGGAGCGTGGATAAGCAAAAGGGAGAATCGAAATATGGAGAATAGAGGTTCGCCTAGCTGGCAACAAATTTTCATTTTGGAGACGTTTGGACCACGCTTAAGCGAGGCCCGTGATTTTGTTTCTTGAACGCGTCATATTTTTGGGCCCAATATGCATTTGAAACTTATAAGAGCGCCTTCCTCGTCGTCTTTAAGACCAAATAAGCTCTCGTCATCATCGAAAGGGAATTTCACGACCCTGTTCACCATATAAGTTTTGAATAGGTTTAGATATCAGATAACATAAATATTGTGTAAATTTAATTTTAAAAATATTCTAATTGAGGAATTTTTCGCTTATTGTTTGATGAAAATTATCTTTGGATCAAGTAAAGTGTATATTGTTGACGACCAAATATATTAATAATAATGCATTTATTTATTATGATATTAGTAATTTAATGTGAGAGATAATCAAGCATTATGTAAATTTCAAGTTTCATAAAAGAGCAAAATGATGGAGCAATTCATCAAAGGAGCCCAAATGAGAAAAGTGGAAATACCAAATACAACTTAAGTGAGTTTCAAGGACATTTAAATGAAGGACTAAAAACAAGAAAGAATATATTACATTAAGGTGTAACAATTTATCTTTCTTGTAAACTTTCAGTAAAAATGTTATCTTTTTTATAAAAAAATTAAAGAATTCATTTACTTTGAGCAAAAGCTTGTACAACATTGCAATTGATAGTCCCAAATATCACTTATAACAATAGATTCCATTAGAAATATACCCAAATGAAGTTTGATACTTAGAGGAGAACAACTTTTACAGATTCCAGCTAGCTCCCATTTGTGGACTTACACCATCGTAAGCTTTGTGTGCCGTTAAAATTTCCCTGATCATACAGATTGTATTTTGACTAAGAGTTTGCTTGTCCAATAAGATTCCTTCACGAATTCTACAGTTCCTCTCCCTCCATATCGATTATATGCAGCAACTAAAGGTGGTTTTAAGGGAGAAATGTGTCTCCCCTATTCAGGGAGTACCGGTGGGTACCCGCGTAGGGTGGACGAAGCCTGAGGCGGGATGGGTGAAAGTTAACACTGATGGCGCTTCGCATCCCTCTTCCATCCGGTCTTCCGCCGGGGGACTGATTCGGGACTATAGTGGGGAGTGGCGAGGGGGATTCACGCACAATTTCACTAAGAGTTCGCCGTTAATCGCGGAGTTATGGGGGGCACACTCAGGGCTCCTTTTAGCCTAGGAGCTGGGCTATCGCAAAGTTGTCCTCGAAGTCGATTCGTTGGAGGTCATTAACCTTCTATCCGCCCCTATTGTCTTACTGACAGAGGTTTCTGTTTTGGTGACAGGTATCCACCAGCTGTTCCAGCGGGAGTGGACGGTCCAGTGGAAGCATGTGTTCAGAGAAGGCAACCAGTGCACGGACAGCCTCGCCCGTTTTGCCGGGGTGTGCAGCCTAGGTCTTTCTTTCCTTCACGAGCCCCCTTTCGGCGTTCAGGAGATCCTCCGGCGCTATGCGCTAGGCACGCTGATCCCACGAGCGTTACATTAGCTTTGTAGTCTTCCCTTGTAAAAAAAAAAGGTGGTTTTAAGGAATGCACCGTCCATAG
>JANJEY010000008.1:38646296-38658815 GCA_024703695.1 Erythroxylum cataractarum | reverse complement strand
GCTGATCCCACGAGCGTTACATTAGCTTTGTAGTCTTCCCTTGTAAAAAAAAAAAGGTGGTTTTAAGGAATGCACCGTCCATTTTCAAATATCTAGCTATATCATTAGCCCATTTCAATATATCTAGCCATTAAGTCTCTCCACAACACACATTCAATAGATGCTTGATTCTTGTCCACACAATAATTAAGTAGTGGTATTGAAAAAATATATGGGATATATTTTTAGAAGATAAATTATAAAAGATACAAAGATTGTCTGGAAGGTTAAAACATCTGCCTTTGGTCTTTAATCTCTATTTAGCTACTAACTAGCTTATGAATGATGCTTTAGGGTTTAAAACAAGATGTGTTACTGAATTGGAATAAGTTGTTAGCTAGCTAAAGAAACTTGTCCTCTTCACTCATATTTTAATTATAATTAGGAAGGTGGCCATCCATGCTAGAGCCCCTAAAACTACATACCAAACTCCCTTAGTGAATTAAAGCTCTCACTTTTGAATCAAGACGGATTCTAGATCTTAAATGGCTCAAGTTCTCGATCCTATACGATGAACTTTAGTAGTACAGTTATCATATCAAAATTAAGCGGTATTTCCATTTCCTAAATTGGATTTTGATATAAAAAAAAAGGTTTATATGGTGATGAAGCTCTAAGATTGTTCTCTCCTTATGCTCAGCTACCAAAAAATGTTTCCCTGAGATAGTATTCATTCACTTGTTTAGTCTATAAGGCCTCCTTGTCATTAAATAATCTTTATATCTTCTTAAATAGTAGGAAAGAGACTAGGTTGATTCCCCCTTCCTATTTTGGTAAGCAAAAAACATCCCATCTAATTTTTGCCCCTTTAGAAGATTTAAGTTTCCTTGACCATAAGAAATTCTTGATATATTTTTCTATCTCTTTGATTAGTCTCCTAGGCACAAATAGGTGTGCAATGTAGTGGACATTAATATTTCTCAAAATTATGGAAGTTAGTTGCAATCCCCTAGTAATGAACAAGAAACTATTATGTCAAGCATTGATCATGCTTTTGAACATTTCTAAGAATGGATGCAATCCATAAATTTTGGTTTTTTGGGAGTTATAGGAACCCTAAGATATTTAAAAGGCAGATTGTGAATTGAAAAACTTGAAATAGAGTTTAAAACATATGGATTCTAACATCTAAAAAAAATCTACTCTTATATGTATTAACGTTTATCCCTAACTATTTAGAGAATCCCTTTAGAGTACTTATCATTACTCTTAGAGATTAAGGGTCAGTGCCACAAACCATAATAAGATCATTAGCAAATGCTAATTAGGTTATCTGAATCTCTTCACACTTAGAGTGAAAAACAAATCTACTATTACAACAAGTGTAGTAATGTATAATTCTTGAAAGACCTTTAATAGTTAGAGTAAATAGGTAAGGTGATAACACATCCCCTTACCTAATCCTTTTAGCTCCCTTGAAGATCATAAAAGGGCACCCATTGATCAAAATACTAAATGAAATAGTAGATATATAAGAATTGATCCAACCTATAAACAAAGGTGGGAACCCAAATACGTAAAGGCATTTATGTATAGAATTCCATTGCATGGCATCAAAAAACCCTAAAGAAATCAATTTTTAATGCATAACTTTTGATGGATCACCTAGAATCATACTTCTTTAGCAATTCTTGCACTAAGAGGAGGTTACCACTAATTGACCTTTTAGCAATAAAGGCTCCCTAAGAGTGGTTGATTATAACTTTGAGTGTTTCACTAACCTTCTTGCAAGAACCTTATAGATGACTTTGTAAATTGTATTACATGGTATAAGACAAATTTGTGGTCTTAGGAATCAAGTAGATATATGTTTTTTAATCTATTTCAACATTTTACTACATAAGAAAAAACCCTATACAAATTTAGTTACCATGCTTCCAATGATGCTCTAGGTGGCTTGGAAGAAATGGGCACTAAACTGATCATGCTCTGGTGATTTGGTTGGGTTGCAATTGAAAAGGATCTCTTTAATCTTTTAGGTTGAATTTGGTTTGATTAAAGATTCCTTGATTTATGTTGTATATTATAAATACATAACTAGCTCATTGTCACAAGGATTCAATTATGTAGTTGATCCCAAATGGTTTTCTTAATTAACTACAACTGATTGCAATTTCTGAACTTCCTTTTTTTGTATCTTTGCAGGGAATTCCATCTTCATCATTATGATAAGTAATTTTATTCCTATTTCTTTGGGCCAAAATAGCATCATGAAATAATTTAGACTCGATGTCACCCTCTTGAAACTAATTTACTATGGCCTTCTATCTAATTAGGGAATTATGCATAAATAAGGTTGGTTGTATTCTTCTAACTTATTAGCCTCCAATTGCCTTAGCCTTTGATTATAAGATCTTAATAACACTCATACTAGATTTTTCGAAGGCTCTTTTAGCTAAGTGAAGATTTAGGGTAGTATTTAGGCAAGTCCTTCTGTGGAATGTTTTCACTCTTATCAATTGGAATGCTTTGCATTCAGACATTTCAATATCCTACACTACCTTTACCAGTTCTTCAAATATTTTTTCCCTATAAGGCAATTAAAGAATCTGAATGCAATATTAAGGGATGGATTGGATTTTAATTTCAAACTCTCAATTATGGAGTGATCATAATATAATGGAGCTATAAACCAAGAATAAGAGTTAGGAAAGGATCTCAACCATTATTGATTCACTGGGGCTTTACCTAGCTTTTTTTCTAGTGAATGACATTCCTTATTTCTTACTAGTCTAAATGTAAAAATTCCCAACAAATCTCATATCCATAAATGCTCCTAAACCCTAAAATAGATGGAAAAAGTCATTCTGAAGAAGTATTTGTCACGATCATGATATCAAGTCACGATCATGACTTTGGAGAATTCCTTTATGTCATGATTGTGACATAGGAGTCATAATTGTCTATCCATGGAGCTTTGTGCATGTCCAACATCCTTATTCTTCAATTATCTTATTTCCAACACTAACAAACATATCAAACACCTCAAGAGACATAAAATTAAGATTGAAAATCATGCTCTAAACCATACAAACACTTAGAATATAAACAAACACTCACATTAACACAACATACGATAATCATCTAATAAACACCTAAAAACATAGTAAATCACCTATCAAAACATAGTATAAACTATTCCTATCAACATCCCCACATTTAAATTTGTGCTTATCTTCAAGAAAAAACAAAAACAAATTCAAACAAGCTAAACATAAAACACACAAGCATACATTCATGCAACATGCAATAATGAGACAATGGCATCAAACTTGATGGAATCAATTTAATCATGAACATGAATCATTCAAGTTGTGCCAATAAACTAACTTATGCATTTCATGATTAAGCACTTTAAACTGAATATACATTTTATTCAAGACATTGACATCCTGTCCATTCACCTATAACACTTATACATATACATTTATAATTAGTAATAAATGAAAAATGAAACCATCACTAAGTGTCCATTCATGAAAATTCTTGCTATTTTCAAAGATCAGTAGGTTTTATTTATTGAAACACCATTTTTTTCTTTAACATTAACCTAGTCTTTTGGCATGAATGCAAATACCTTGTTATAAATGTCCCCTAGTTACTCAACTAGGCCATGTGTTTATTATTTCACTTGGTTAGAATGTCATTCTAGCCTTTTAACGCGAAGACAAACATTTTGTTGTGAATGCCCCCAGTTACTCAGCTATATCACATCCTCAACTGGTTGCCAGCTCTATTCTTAATCCAATTTTTTCAAAAGGGCTAAGAGAATGGTAATTTATTTAACACATATTTTTCTTTTCTTTTCTTTAATTTCTTGGCTTACCTGATTTCTTTTTAGCCAATCATCCTCATAAAAGTTTACTATTGATGCTAACTCATTCAGTTGACTTATAATTATAAATGTATACGACAAATTTCCTAAGGTGGGCAAAATGAATGTCACATCCTAATTACTATGCACATTCAACCAAAGGTCCTTAGAACATAAAGTTCACAAGTCAATATGCCTATACAAATTAAATAACCAAGTTCAAAGCTAAACTAATTCCATCAAATTATTACCATTGACACATTCATATAATTAACATATATGTAACAAAATGTTCATATTGTAGCACCCCACTCTCGTTGGACATGTGCCCGATATCCTTAGTGATGTCTTAGAACTTGTCCCATGAGGGTGGCATGCTATAATAGCCAATCAGTAGATTCTCACTACAATTTTTTTTAAAACAACACACAAATGTGGAAATCATTAATCAAATCAAATCCACTTTATTCATAAACTTTTTCAATTATAGTAATACAATCATCAGAATTTCAATAGTCATTTAGGCCAATTACCAATCCAAAATATTTATAGTCATAATTTCATTACATTGTAAAATCATTTGCAAACATTTCCAATTTAGAAAGTTATTACATAATAGAAATATTCGAATACACCAGTTACAATAATTGTGAAAGACACAATTTGATACAACATAAAGAAAATACAAACGCCGATACAAACTAATCACGACGTCTATCTCTTACTTAAATACAGTGGTTATACTCCTGTTTGCCTAACGGGGTAACTCTTCTGAGCCTGAAAAATATTGCAAATTTTGGGTGAGTTTTGCAAACTTAGTGAGTGACAATCTTCGATGGCTCACTCAATCACATAACACATAATTCACATCATTTATCTAATAATCACATTGAATCACATACGTTTGATCAGTCATTTCATATTTTACATTCAACGAAATATAATCATTCATACCATACATATGCAGTACCCATCAAACTCATTTTTTATTTGTTACTTTGTTGTGACCGAGTGCCTAAGCTGTCCCTTATCTATTGTAGATACTAGACTCATTGATAATTGTCCTGTATCCGTTGAGGATATCGGGCTCATTTTACATAGTGAGCCTTTGGCTCTTATATACTTTATGAGTTTTTAGCTATTTTTTTACAATTTGAGCTTTAAACTCTTTTTCGGTGGTTACTCTGGTCACAACTGCCTTTATGTTTCATGCATTCATGTAAAGGAATGCATCACATATCATATGCTCAATGGTTCAAATGTTAACATTGTAGTGCCCCCTTACCCCAGGATACACACCTGGACACCTAGAGGTCATTCCGGCACATATCGTAGGATAAGGGCACGCTACATTCACTCACTATGTTCACTTCATATGGCATGGTATCATAATTCAGTTATAAAACGTCATAAGAAATCACAATATTTTTGAAGCTAACTTTTCCTCATTTCTTTTCTAAAAAAATCGAAAGTCTACATAGTGTCTTTCAATAATTTCCATATGTACATCGTCAAAACCTAATACAATAGTACTACATGAATGAGGAAAATATGTACAATCTAACTAATCTATCCAAAAATCCTAATTGACCGACCTTTGAGCCATGACTTCTCTTGCCAATCACAATTTACACGGCTGATAGAGCCTCTCAGTAGCTAGAGTTGTCTCTTGGTCCTAAAAGACAATGTTGCAATTTTGGTGAGTTTTGCGAACTCAGTAAGGTAACCATCATCAATGGTCCACTCAATTCACGCAACACATCAATTCACAAAGAAATTATTACATTTCACACGAGTAACACAATTTCATTTAAGCATAAGCAATTTGCATTTCACTCTATCAAACATACTTAGCAAGAAGCCTATGAAATGCTCATGAGACACTTTCCAATTTTTACGTTGTTGTGACTGGGTGCCTGAACTATCCCGTATTCAATTTGGATACCAGGCTCATTAATAATTGTCCCTTATCCGATGAAAAAATAGGGCTCATTACACATTGAGCCTGAGGCTCTGAAACACTTGTGAGGTCGAGGCTCATTTTTTTGTTTTATTCGTTGAGCTTTAAGATTCGATCATTGGCTACTCTAGTCACAACTCCCATTATCTGATTATGCATTCATGAAAGAATGCATGTAACATAATCAATCATAATATAAAGCACTTAGGTCTCACATTCATGTTCATTCCTTATTCAAGACATAATTATAAGCATACAATAATTGAGAGAAACCGTCTAGGTTAATTACAAGTTCCTCCTGAAGCTAATGCCTAGAAGTGCTGGCAACGTCTGAAGGTTGACGTTCCAATTGCTCATCTATAATAATTAGCATACACAAATATCACAATTTGCACAATTATGCGTGTTCATTAATGCACTTGTATGAAATGAGTTATGTACAAAGCATGTTTATGGCAATCCCAGGTATCACTTCAAAATTCTTTACAAAACTATCCCCATACTCAAAACTCATCAAACTTATACTTAGGTTTATGCCTCACTAAACCCATTAAACTCACAATTCATTTCTCATTGAATTACTTCAGATTTTTCTAAGACATCCCTTTTGGGTCTACGGTTCATGTACAATCAGAAGGTAAAAATGAAGTAATTTAGTCAAACTCTCTTCTAGGAAAGTATTTCTCTATGTCTTATCTTTCCAATGACATCAAAATCATTCAATTTGGTTCAGTAATGTGAAAGTTATACTCCAAATATTTATGGACTATTTTTATTCTGAGACAATACCCTATACGCAACTTCCATCCAAAACTTGAAACTCTTAGAGTCTGATTCAGAATTTGATTTCTTCATACAATTTGTAGCCCTATATTTATAGTTTACTCTAAATTAAAAATAATCTTATTTGGAACTCTACATATCAAGATATCATCAAAATACTGAAGTATGTTTAGTAAAATAACATCAGTTCATACTATTTAAGGGAACACTCACTGTACTTATTCCACTTTTTCACTCAATCTTTCTCACTTAATTTTGGATGACATGATTTTTGGTAAAAATGTAGAGCAATGTCTTACAAATCCAAATGTTAAAGAATTAGGTCATTTGGATGTCTAGAGAGGAAGTTATGACCAAAAGAAGCAACTATGTTTATGACCTCAATCGTCTTACTTTGTACAACAACTTCCTCTTAGATGTACAGTAACTTCATCTTAGTTTCCATCGTCTTAGTTTCCATCGTCTTAGTTCCTATCATCTTAGTTTCATATCGTCTTAGTTTCTATCGTCTTAGTTTCCTTCATCTTACTTTATTGAGACTTACTTTTCCTGCGTTTTACTTTCTTACGTCTTACTTTACTGTGTCTTACTTTTTCTGCATCTTACTTTCTTGCGTCTTACTTTTTGTGTCTTACTTTTTGCATCTTACTTTTTGTGTCTTACTTTTTGTGTCTTACTTTTTTGCGTCTTACTTTTGCATCTCCACGTATAACGATCATAACTTTCGACTCAGATGTCCAAAAATTTCATACTATATACCGTTGGAAAGATAAAGAAAGATCTACAACTCTTAAAAAGGCAACTTTGCCAAAAATCTATCTAGATTAATCCAGATTTTCTTCTGAAGTCAGAACACGAAATTTACATTCAACTCCCAATGTACTGGACCCAGTTCTCACTTCGTGACAATTTTTGGGACTCTTAGAGACATAATTGAAATTCGATGTCTTAATACGAATATAACCATATATCTTTAGGTTAATCCAAATTAAGAATCATCTAGTTTGGACAACTAGAGAAAACGTTATAGCTGAAAGACTGAAGTATACTCAGTGAATATTTTCCAGATTTTCAAACTCTCAATATTTTACAACACCTAATCACCAATGATCTTTCAAAACACTAAATTAACATTATAACCAAAATTTTCATCCCCAACAACACAGTATTAATAAGGAACCACGTAAATGACATTTTTCCATGCAGATGATAGTAACTTATCAAATTTATTTCATAAATCCCCAACTCTAAAGGATTTATTAACTACTTACCTGCTGAAAACTCCAAAATCTTTAAGTCCTAAACTCCACACAATTTTCGTACTTCACTGAGTACAATGACCAGCTTCTGGTTTTTCTTAGGGTAAAGGACACAAATGGCAAAGTGGTTTGGTGTAGGAAGGAAAAACAGAGAAATCTTTTAGGAGGTGTTTGATGGAAAACACTGTGTCTGGAAGGAAAACCTGAAAAAGATGATGATGAAGAATGAACTTAGACATATTACTTAACCTATCAACTCTCAGAGAACAGTAGCCTACTTCAAGCAAAAGTTCACAGCCTAAGAGATATTTATCACTTCCCTCACATCAAGCTCTAACTTAGTTTCTTTTGAAGCTAACTCCCTTAACTTTCATCGTTACAATTCAACTATCTCCAAATCTTCTTTTGATTTCTTTTTCCTATTTTCCATAATTTTCCAAAAATTTGTTCCTAAATTTACTAAAATTATCAAAATTCTCCAAAAATTCCACATCAACAATTACACTCTCCAAAATCAATTTTTCAACATATATAACCACAATTTTCAATAGAACCCACATTTATAAACAATTTTACCAGAAAATGTTATTGAATGCATGTACAATTAGATTCATGTGACAAATTTTCACTATTCTCATGTATGTGTATGACACATCATGCATGGGCATTCAAATACATTTCTAAGCTCTCATTAATCACTCACGTTTGCCATTCTAACCTTCCCACAGGTAATGGGATGTTACATACATATTCACATTCAATTCACATAGTCCATCGGACACAAAGTTTAGCATTTAACATCATTGTTGAGTAACACTTTTTCAATCATATGCATATTCGCATGTTTCTTTAGAACTAGGTCCGAAATTCAAAGATCACATTTAGAAGCACTTATTTCATCATGTTCACATACAAGTAGCACTTCAATATTGCATTCAAGAATCAGAAACCTCGGACCTTGATTTTCTGAAATCACACAATCAAATCACATTCGCATCTTATTCATAATCACTCAATTCAAAACTTAAACAAAACAAAAAATAAAGTAAGACCATCTAGGTCTACTCACAGTACGCTCCAGATTAGCATTAGCTTCCATGATCTAGAAATGTCTAGATGGGGACGTTCTATCCTATATCATCATTATGCAAAACACATATTGCACATATATTATTAATTGCACAATCACATAAACATTCAGTTTTACACACACATATATATATATATGTGTGTAATGTATATGCATGCTCAATGACAATCCCAGGTATATTTTCTAAATTTACATCTTACGCTCATTCTCATTTTCATGATTCATATTTGTCTAATTGAACTTATTTTACACTTCATTTGCACTTGATCATTCTAAATTTTCCATTCAATCTTTACCCTTTGTATGTGTCTAGCTTATTCATAAGCTTATACCTCAAGAACACTTGGTTACTCTATATCACAACTCAATTTCTCATCATCTCTTTTCTAACCTCAAATGATCTCATAATATCCAATTCTCATTCACAATTAATCACTTAATACATATTACTTAACTTCTTTGAATCATAGCCACAACCATATGAACATCTTCATTCCCATTATACTCATGCCTTGGGTCCTTTGATATTATCCCTTCATTCACTAAGTTATAACCTTCATTTTCATTTCAAACATATCATACATTAGTTACATAAACCAAGGATCATTCTAGGTTCAATTTAAGGCCCATTTAAGCCTCAATTAGGATCACTTGACCCGTGAAGGTCGATTAGGCGGACATCCAAATCTATTAAACGGACCTTTACGGGTCACTTATAGAAACTTGAAAATTTGTCCCTCTAGACATCAAAATGTCTTTTCAGGCTCTTCATAGAATTGTAGATCTCAAAGTCCTCTATAAAACCATACCTAAATGACCTCAATCAGAGTTCTACATGAAAAGTTATTCCTTTTACACCAAAGTATGTCCAACTGCGTCATAATTTCTAGATTTCTACCTCTTTACTTATTACATTCAACATCATATGCTTGATTTATCACTTCTAGTTCAATTATTCATCATTGATCCATTATCATAACTCCATTTCAATTAAATATCATCCATAACCACATTATTTCCCATGATTGATCATAAGCACCAATAACATAACATACATATATATACATTCATCTTCAACTTTCTGCACCTATTCAACTTCATTTGTACTTTCATTTCACTTCTAACTATAACCTTAATTCTTTCCATTTCAAGATATCACATTACTCCTTTATTTATCTCTAGAATCATTTTATTTAATCACAAAAACACCTAAAGAGATTCACATTAATTCATCAAGAAAACTGAACAAAAGCTCATCATATATCTTGTTTTTTCTACACTTTTTCCTACACCCAATACTCCACTTCAAGTCAAAATTCAAAACTCTTAAAGATAAAATTTGAATTCAATGTCTGCATACTAAATGTAGCCACTTGTCTCTAATTTAGTCCAAATTAAAGATCATCTCATTTGGATTTCTACAGAACAAGTTATGGCTAAATTACAGAGGCATAATCAGTGAAAAATGTCCCAACTAATATTTTCCCAGCACACTTTAAACACCATTCACTCACTCAATCCAACATTATGTCATTCCTTAATCTATTATCCATCAAAACAATAAAGCAAGACATGAATTTATCCACATTTCCCATTTACATTTTAGCATATACCCATCCTCATATCGTCAACATTTAACCTCAAAAACATCCCTACATCAAACTATGAATTATTGAATAGCATATGTACAAAAATAGTAAATTTATTCATCCATTTCTTCATTCACATTATAGCATATAATCAACTTCCTTTAACTCATCAATCTATCACCAACCATTATCATACATGTTTTATTCAACAAATCATAAGGAACAATATGCTACTTACTTGAGTTAGCTTCCAGATCTTCAAAATCACCAATAAACCCTAACTCTTTCCTCTCTATGATCATCAACTTTCATGGAGTAATGGGTTGGGTCTTTTAGTAGCAAGGTGAAAAAGACAAAGAAAATGAAAGTAGCAAGTGAAAGTGAGAGTAAGATTTAATGTTGATGAAGGTGGGTAAGAGTGAGCGTCGTGGAGTTGAAGAAGAAATGAAGAAGATGAGAAAGAGATTAACAAGAGATGAGGACAATGAATCAAGTGAAAGATAAATAAAAGTAAGATGGTCTTTCAATGAAGAGTGAATAATGTGAGTGAGGGATGAGTGTTGAGTGGCAAGTGGCAAGTGTGGCGACACTTGTCACTTGTCACTTCCAATTGTCTCTCAATTCTTCATGAATTTAAATAAATTAACAATATATATATTAATTTATTTTATTATAATTTTTTGCTTTTTAGTTATCAAAGTACAAGTCAATCAATTATGAATTGGGAATGAAGTATTGGTTATCAAATTTATTTTGTTTTATATACTTTTTTATATAATAAAAATATGTAAAAATCATAGATTGATAAACAACAAGATTTTTTTACAATTTTCCTTATTGATAATCAAATTAATTTATTTATAAACTAATAAATTTTACTATTTTTTATTAATAAATTACAATAAATTAGTATATCATTCATTTAGTTTAATTAATTATTAAATATTATATTATTATAATTTTTTATTTAAATCATGGTCAATAAATATGATAAATCAATAAATTAGTTTAGACATATATCACTCTTATGATTTATTAATTCATAATTAGTCTTCCTATAACAGGACTATCTATGTCAACATATGATGCCTTATGATCCCTTTGTGAGTGTTTTTAATAGAGAAAAGTGTATTTTAAATATAACATTTGCACTAAAATATAAATCAAATCATAATGTTTCAAAGTATTTAAAAATAATTTTAATATTTCAAAACAATTCAAATTTTAAACAATGGATCATCTTTAATAGAATTGATCTATCTCAATAGATCGAGTTGCTATTCTAACCACTTCAATATATGGTCTAAGCCACCATAGAGAAAGTTAATTATATTAGCAGTAGGAAGAGCATGAGTAGCTTGAAAATTTTAGAAATTAGGGTTTTATTGATTAAAATTAGGTTAATTCCCTCTCTCTCTCTCTATCTCTCTCTTTCACTTTCTTTCTTTTCATATGAGTCATTTAAAAATAGTCTCTTGATAATGGTAGGTTGCATAATGTTTTAGTGGGTAGTTTAGTTTGTATTTAGTTGTTAAATTGAATGATTAGTCCATGTGTAGGTTAAGTTTGTGATATTTAGTTAGACATTTGTGTTTTGGGTGTTTTATGGGTTAAAGCATGTTACTGAGCTTAAATTTTGTGTATTTGAGGTACCTTGACGTTTTTGATAGTGTTTCAGATTAAATATCGAAGAGCGGAGAGAATTTAGAGAAAGCTCGAAGCAAAGCTCAGGGCCATGATCGTGACAAAAGCATGGAGGGCCTTCCACGATCATGGAATTATGGGCCACGATCGTGGCTTGCGCGATAAACAACGCGAACAACCTCCTGAACGAAACTTATAGAGCAACATTTGGGACTATATAAAGAAAGAGAAAGAACCCTATAGGTAGGGGGAGCATTCGGGTACTTCGGGCCGGATTTTCACTGTTCGGGCCCGGCCCGAATTACCCGAAATTTTTTTTCTCTTACCCGGCCCGAACCCGA
>JANJEY010000008.1:38547399-38570912 GCA_024703695.1 Erythroxylum cataractarum | reverse complement strand
TAAACGGCATGCGGAGCGTGGTGGATATGGAGATTCTGAGGGGCCGTAACTACCAACTTAGGCTTTTAGTTAAGTGGTATCAAAGCCTACCATTTACCTCCCGGTCGCAGGGTCGAATCGCATGTTGGTCAGTAATATGGTTAACGTATGGTGTTAAACGACATATGGAGCGTGGTGGATATGGAGATTCTGAGGGGCCGTAACTACCAGCTTATATATATATATATATAACAAAAATTATAGTTACACTCTACACTTATTTAAATAAACAATCAATTAATTATAATTTAATTAGTAAATTAATTATATATAAATTATAGCTGATAAAAAAGGGAGGCAAATTTTAAATTAACTCCTATTACTCTACACTTAATTTAATAATAACATTTAATTTATTTTTAATAATTAATTAATTACATATATTTAAATTAATCAATATGTTAATAGTATTTAAATTATTTAATTAATTTTATATAAATTATATTTAGGTGCATATGTCATTGTTTCAGTGATTATTACAATAATAATTAATGATAATTACGTATATTTTCTTACTACTTAATCAATTAGTTTTTATAATTAGCTTATTCACAACTGTGACTTAAAAATGATTATTATTACCTTATATTATTTTAATCCTGAAATACAAATTTGGATAATTATAAAACATTACTTTATTTAATTAGATTCTATAAATTTCCAACTTTGAATTCATTGTAAATTTGAAATCTTTTTTATATCATTATTTGTATTATTTGGCATTAAGATACTCAAACAAACAAAAAATTCAGTTTAAAAAAAAAACCTTTTTTCTATATTAATATTTTAGTGAAAAGAAGATTACTTAGTCTCAATTAATCAATCACTACCGTATAGCCATTTTGTAATTAAAAGAGGTTACATCGTTATTATTTGTGTTCAGAAAGAATTCATCAATGTCTTTATATTTTACTGTTTAAAATAACTTCTCTAACCTAACTCAGATCTTCTCTGACATACTTTCTCATCTCACTTTTCTTATTTCAGCAAAGAAAGAAGAGGCTATTGCTATTGGTAAGTTATTCTTTTATTAGTTACTTTTTTAGTTTATTAAATTTTTATAATTTTTATTTAAGATTATGTTAATGTATTACATATTTTATATAATATTGTGTTTCTTTGGTTACCATAATTTTTTTTGGAAAATATGAAATGTTATTCGTATCTTTTGTTTATTACATTTTTACCAATTTTATTTGTTATCATCTAATTTGTTGTTTACAACATTTAACCCATGATATTCATGTTTATACAGTTAAATAGTAGATATTAGATTTTTATGATTATATCGTGTTAATATGTTACATTTGTAGGATTATATTATGTTAATATGTAACATTTTTAGGATAATAATATGTTAATGTTTCATCCATCATGTTTTGTAAAAAAAAATTTTTTCATCAACTTTAAATTTGAACCTTCAGGCACAGTTTTGAACTTGGAGTTTTTAAGGAAGATGAATTAAGTATACCTTCGTCGATTCATTCTAATTACTTCATAAAAAACTTTATTTACTGATTATATAAATAACTGATTTATATATAACTCGTTAATAAATAACTAATTAATTTTTATCACATTTATCTTTTTTATTAATTTTTAAATATTTAAAAAGTAAATTATATTATCATGATAATAACAATGTTAAATATTATTGATCATTGATTATAATTATTAAAATTGTTAGTTTTAAATTGTTAATAATATCTTATATTATGTGCTGTAAAATTTTTAATGTATATTCAGGAATCATGATACAAATATTAAAGATATATAAGTTAGACTATTAAAAATGAACAATAAATTTAGATTGTAAAATTTGGAATAAAAATTTAAAAATGTTGGAAATGTAAAGTGTGATTTATTTTTATAAATGGATAAAATTTAGAAATTATATAGATATAAAAATGTAATCAAAAAGTAAAAAAATTAAATCATCATTCAATTGTTAATTTTGTAAGGGATCAAAGAATTTGGTTGTTATTAAATTAGTCAATATTTGGAGTAAAAAAATAAGGATTTTATAGATGTTTCAAATGAATGACGATTCAGCTACACTTGTGACAAAAAAAATTTAATCAAAGCATAGATTCATCAATTTTCTCATTTTAATTTAAAATAATTATTTAGAATAGTAAAAATAAATAATTAAAATTAAATTGTAAAATTTTAAATGCATATTAAGAAACGAGTCATGATGCAAATGTTAAAAATATATAAGTTAGAGTGCTAAAAATGCGAAATAAAAATTAAATTTTAAAAATTTGGAATAAAAAAATTAAAAAGTCGAAAATGTAAAGTGTGATGTATTCTTTATAAATGGATAAAATGTAGAAAGTAAAAACAGATATAAAAAATGTAATCAAAAAGTTAAAAATTAAATCATCATTTAATTATTAATTTTGTGATTAGTTAAATAAATAAGTTATGATTAAATAGGTTAATATTTCTAATGAATTTTTTTTTAGGATTTAATAAATGTTTCAATTGAATGACAAATTTTAAAATCTCAAATAATTTTATTAACCCTGAGTCACAGATGTGACTTATTTAACTCACACCCGTTATTGCTAATCACGGGCCCATGACTAATTTTTTTTATTGATATTTAATATTTTTTTCTTATTTTAATTTTAATTAAGTATTCACAGCCACGAGTTTGAATTATGAACTCACACCCGTGAGTACAAACTCCTAGAATTAATTAACTTAGCAATAACTAATAATGAATAATAATGTTTTATTTAATTTTAATAAATAAATAAATATTTAAAATTTATCAATCTGTTAAATTATTTATACACAAATTAAATTTATTTAAAAATGAGCAAAAATTTATGCGCTCGTTATATTTTACTTAATTATAATCTAATTATAATTAATTGAAAATTAAAAAATTATTTAATTAAAAAATTATAAATGATGGATTTTTCCTATCAGACATTAATTAGAATTCTTTAATATTTTGCAGATGTTGTGTATGTACAAAATACATGATAAATAATTAGTTTTCATTTTCATAAATATCGTTTCATTTCCGCAATTAAACTATTTGATTTTTCTGAAATTATTTTCCTAATCGCATTTTACCATCGTTTTTTAGGTTTTCTTCTTATTGCCTGCTTCATTGTTGCACTATTAAGGTATGTTTAATTATGTCACAAAAATGTATTATATAATATTATGGTATACTTGTTCATGACATATTCCTTTTCAGTGATATGATAATTAGTTTCTTGTTTATTTTTCCATATTTCATGACTTACATATACAAATTTACTTTCCTGATATACTCGCTTACTTCATATTACCATGAATGAACTTTTTTATGTTTCTTTTGATCCTTTATTTATCTTACACTATGGTCAACCCATACTATTATGCAAGCTTTTAAATTTTTTTACTAAATAATTAAATGTATAGATAACCTTATCTGTTTAATGTATGGTTTGTTAGATTTTTGTTAAATGTATGGTTAACCTTATTTGTTAAATGTATGTTTGTTAGATTTTTTTTATATTAACAAATACAATTGATGTTAGCGCTTTATAATAAACTCTTTATTAAATATATGATTTGTTACATGTATTGTCTTATATTCATAGAAAAAGATGATATTATTGCTTCATTTTTTTGCCTGCTATATTTTTACATTTTTTAACTATTCTGAACATTTATTGATGTAATATATACTTTTTTATACATATCTCATTTAATAATATTTATAATATATATTAAATTATATTTTTTATATGTATAGTTATATATATGTTTTACAAATATTGTTACTATAGATATTTTGATGCTTTAAAAAATATTATCCATTGATACATAAAAAGCATCAATATTGTCTACATTCAAGCATTGATATATGGATAGAAATACCAAAAGGTGTCAAAAGTATGCTGAAATGCTAGAAAATAAAAAACAAGAATTCTTGCAACGACTTAAAGAAACTTGAGCTGCAAAAAAGAGCAACGTTGCTTTGCCTACGCTTCATCAAACAATTACTGATCAACATAACTATTTTTTCATTAATAGTGAACCTTCCAGTAGTCAACTTCTTATTCATCAATCCTCTAGTCAAAAAATATAAAATCGATCTTTTGATTTTAATGTAAATCGTGTTGATCAAGGTAAAAAAAAACCTATATTTTTACTATTTTTTATATGACTAATGTACAAAGTGATTAGGTTATTTTTATATATTTTAAGGGATAAATCATCGTTGCTCTTTCTCAAAGTTAGCAGCTTTGCAAAATTTACCTGTTGTGCCTCAACAACTTCATTTTGTTCCAAATTGTGAACATTGTCATGCAAAGCAATTTTGTCTTGAACCTGCATCATTCTATTGTTCATTAGGACAGATTTCCATTGTTGCTCCTCAAATGCCTTATGGTTTGAAACAATTATTTTTGGCAATCATAAAGAATCAAAACATTTTAGGAAGAATGTTCGTACATATAATAACAATGTAGCTTTTACTTCCTATGGAACTAGTTATAATTGAGAACTAATAAAAAACAAGAAAGGGGTTTATACATTTCATGTTCAAGGACAGGTTTGTCATTTCCTTGATAGTTTAGTGCCAACAACCAATAAGGTATCTAGAATCCAACTCTATTTCTTCGATACTGACGAGGAACTAAAAAGAAGGACAAATAGTTGCGATAAACTTTGTGAGAGTACAAGATAATCCTTATGCCAAGTTCTTTCGAAGTATTAGAGACATTCCATCACTTGAGAAACATGAAATAGTTCTAAGATGTTATCCTGGCCTTGATCAATGTGTTTATAATCTTCGTACTGCATCACAAGTGGTTGCTATATGGACTAAAACTAATGATGAACAAATTGATAAATATCCTAACATCCAAGTCTATGCTCACTCAGGTACAAGTTATAGAATTCTGTTTTATTATGCATGTTATGACCCGCTTCAATATCCACTTTTATTTCCTTGCGGTGAATCTTGATGGCATCATGGCATTTAGTGGTTGATTTCACAAAGAAGTAGGAGGAATGTTTTAGATGAAGAGAGTGATGCTTATTTCAACTCCTTTACTGATCCATCTAAATTATTCGTCGTGGAAAACACAAGCAAGTTTATCTTTTTTTTTGGTAAATTTTCAAATATTATTTAATTCCACCATTTTATTTATCAAATTTATCTTCTTTACTACTAGTTACTGAAGAAGGATACTGTGAAGATGGTTTGGTTTATGCTAAAGAATATTATTGCTATCAGCTCCAAATGAGAGAAAATGATGAATCTATGCTGCTCCATAGCTTAAAACTGCTTCAACAATTTGTTATGGGTACTTGTATAAAGATTGAAATGACCCGACTTGATTTTATAGAAAAAACAAAATGAAATATGAACAAAAATTTTGTAGGGTGTTTTGGATAGTATTACCGTTGGTCAAATAGAAGATTCTATAATTGATCGTCGAGTTGTTCTCCCATCTTCATTTATCGGTGGTCCAAAGGACATAAAACGACGTTATCCTGATACAATGACTCTGGTACAAAAATATGGTAAAGTAGATATTTTCCTCACTATGACTTGCAACCCTATGTGGATAGAAATACAAGACAATCTTAAATTTCATGAAAAGGCACAAGATAGACTGGATTTATTGGCTAGAGTATTCAGAGCTAAATTTGAAATTATAAAAAATAAGCTGATCAAAAAATAGATCTTTGGACATGTGGCTGCATTTTTTTTTATATTATTGAATTTCAGAATCGTGGATTTCCTCATTCTCATTTATTAATAATACTTAAACCGCATTTTAATTTCTAAATCCAGATTCTTATAATCAAATCATATCTGCTGAAATACTTTATCCTGATCAAAATTCACGATTATATTCCCTCATTATTAAGCATATGATTCATGGTCATTATGGTTTTATGAATAAAGATTACCCTTATATGAGAAATGGTGTGTGCAAAACCATTATCCCAAGAATTTTGCTCTTTTTACTGTTCATGGTGAAGACAGTTATCCATGATATAGACGAAGAGATGATGGCAAGAAAGAGAAAAATTGTAGACATGAGATTGATAATAGGCAGGTGGTTCCTTATAATCTGTACCTTTTAATGCTACTTGATTGTCACATAAATGTTGAAATATGTTTAATTGTAAAGCTTGTTAAGTACTTATACAAATACGTCTTTAAGGGCCATGACCTTGTCAACTTTAGCATTGTCGATCAAGAGAGCACAACTGATATTAATGAAATCAGTAATTTCAAAGAGGGTCGTTGGATCTCACCTCCTGAAGCTTTATGGCATATATATGAATTTTGTCTAGCAAAGATTAATCCATCAGTTTATATACTGCAGGTTCATCTCCTAGATCAACAGTTTATTTCCTTTGACAAAAATCTAGGTTTGTTTTATTTGTTAAGAAATATTAACTTCTCGAAAATAGTGCTGAACAAAATTTTCAAGATGAATGTCACAAATAAAAAAGCAGAAGAGATGAAATGTCTATATAAAGTTTTTCCCAAACATTTTGTTTGGAATCAAAAAACAAAAGCATGGTCAGAAAGAAGTTGAAGAAAAGTAATAGGAAGATGGATTATTGTTGACCCTAGAGACAGAGAAAGGTATTACTTGAGGTTATTACTCACACATGTTAAAGGAACAACATCATTTGGTAACTTATTAACTGTTGATGGTGAGAAAAAAAATTGTTCCAAGGAGGCTACATTGCAATTAGGATTGCTAGCATCTAAATCTTATATACAACAAACGCTTGAGGAAGCGTTATGTTTCAAATGCCAGTGTCGCTCAAACTTTTATTTGCTACATTTTTGTTCTATTATTCACCGAAAGATCCAAAGTAGCTCTAGGAAACATTCAAGGAAAACCTTTGTTTTGACTACCAGTATGCTTCTTTTTCGTATGGTACGTATACATCTAATGAAATTACAAAAATGGCCCTTCAAGATATTAATAAATCTCTAGAGCAAATTAGGAAAAGATTGACCGATTGTCATTTTGTTGATCATCAGTTTCATATTGATTATCATCAGCATCAAACTAAGGAAATAGAAAGTGAAATGAATATACAGGTTGATCTAGAAGACCTATTATTAAAATCAAGGTTGAATAATGAGCAGAAGTACATATTTGATTTAATTATGAATTCAGTTTTGGCTTCAAGTGGTGGAAGTTTTTTTATTGATGATCTTGATGGAACTAGAAAAACTTTCTTATATTAATCTCTCCTTGCAAATTTACGATCACAGGGATATATTATAATTGTTGTTGCTACATCGAGTGTTGCAGTATCAGTCCTTCCAGGTGGTAGCACAACTCACTCAAAATTTAAAATCCCGCTTGATTTATCAAAGAAAAAAGTTTGTCAATTAAACAAATAAAGCAGTATTGCAAAATTGATATTTGACTCCATGAAAAAACGAGAAGCCTTTGAAGCATTTCATGATTTGCTTCAAGATACCATAGACTCTAATCAACCTTTTAAGGAAAAAATTATTGTATTTGGTGGTGATTTTCATCAAAGCTTGCCAGTTATTGACCAAGCTACAAAACAACAACTGATTAATTTGAGTCTTCTAAATTCACATTTCTGGCCATAAATGTGTAAATTCTCTTTGATGATAAACATGAGAGCTATATCAAATCTAGCTTATTGTGAATTTTTATTATGCATTGGAGAAGGTACTGAAGCAGTAGATGAGCAAGATCAAATATCCTTGCTAAAAGAATTAGTTATTCCTTATGATAGCAAGGATGAGTCTCTTAATAGGTTACTATCTTCTTAATAGGTTACTTGAAAACGTATTCCCTGACTTAACCTTATATTCATTTGATCCGTATCATATGGTAAACAGATGCATACTATGTCCAATAAACAACTGTGTTGACCAAATTAATGACATGGTGACTCAAAAATTGTCAGGAAATATGCATTTATACATGAGTTTTGACAAAATGGTTGACTAAAAACATCAAGTTGATAATAAATATTTTCTCAATTTTTTTAATCCTAAAGGCCTACCTCCACGCAAACTCTTACTCAAAGAAGACTCCCCAATTATGCTACTGAGAAATTTGAATCCAACTGAGGGACTGTGAAATGGGACAAGGTTGATATGCAGATAATTAAAAGATCATACAATTTCTACAAAAATTGTGTTTGGACCTCACAAACGAAAATTAGTTTTTATACTTAAAATTTCCTTGCAGTCTTCAAAAAATGAAAAAAATGGAATAACTTTCGTCAGAACATAGTTCCCTATTTGTTTGTGTTTTACAATGACCATAAACAAATCCTAAGGTCAAACATTTGATCATGTAGGAATTTATCTTCGTCAACCTGTATTCTCACATGGACAACTATATGTGGCTCTGTCAAGAGCTCGAACTCCTGAATCAGTTCAAGTTCTCATTATTCCAAGAACTTTTGAATGTTCTAAGTTTGATAACAAAACAAGAAATATTGTGTTTCATGAAAATTTTCAATTAGCCAATTTATAAAAGATAGAGTTGTCAGGAGGTATGTTTAATTGTTTCTTTTCAACTTGATATAATTTCAGTTCATATAAAAAAAAACTCTTTCTCCTGGCTAATTCATTAAACAAATTGTTTTAGGATGGAAAATTGTTTATTGATTAAGGATATTTTACCTAGCGCTCTATGGTGGTCTTGTGAAATTATCGTCGAAGAAAAACAACATATTATTGCTTCACTTGGTACACCATCAAAGAGACAAAAGTTTATCTTTTTTTTGATTATGAGGTATAACAATTATGCTTTCTTCATTTAATATGCTTTCTTTATTCTTCATTTAATTGTGAAGCCAATTCTTGCTCAATATCAAACTGAAGATTTGAAAATGCAATCGATAATTACGAACCACACAGTCATTGAACCTGTACCAGATGCTGATACCATCATTCTCGTGAAATTTAACTATACACCTTTCGTCGATCTTATCAACTGTATAAATGACAATAAAAAATCAGTTGGTTAGACACTTAATCTATTTCTTTATACATTGTTCACAATTTTTGTCTATTATATCTAATTATATTTATGTTTAACACGTGATAGATATTTTGGCCGTGGTTATTGAAGTATTGGATAAAATAGAAATCAACAAAGATGGAAGAAATTCAACTGTGCAGAAATTTGTTATCGCCAATAAAGAGTAATTTTAATTCACTGTTATTTTTTATATTTTGCATGAAACTGAGATAAATTCTTCCTTTTTTTGGCATTTCTTTTTTATTAGACAACAAATGGTTGTACTGTCGATGTGGAATTCTTTTGTTATCAACAAGGGCCAACAAATTACTGAATCCTTACACTCTTATCCAATAATTCTGTGTATGAGACTAAAAGTGAAGTTCTATAATGGTATTTTTTTCTTTATTGTAATATTACATTTTATTAGTTATCTTTTTATTTTATTTTCAAGTTATAATTTATAATTTTAGGTATGACATTGTCGACCTGGTTTGACTCAGCAATTCTTGTTGATCCACCATTATAGAAAGTTGCAGATCTTAAAAATTGTTGCTGCCTTATCTTTACTCCAGCTATCAATTAAATTATATATCTTTGCTTCAACTATCGATAAAATTATATAGAAATTTTATAAAATTTGATGCTTCCATATTTATAATTATTATATTACGGGGCACGATGAAATAGTAAGGAAATTAAAAACCTTGTTAGCGAACAAGCTTACTTGAGATATAATCCTGATATATCCTTCAGATCTCATTAGAAAATCACGAAAATCATGTTCTTGAATTCTACCAGCAAGGTAACTAAATCTATATATTTTTATAAATATTTCATATTAAATTTTTGATAAAAATCTTATTATGGGTTATTTGTAGATATCATGGATTAAAGCTAAAATTTCCTTCGAAGATATCTTGCAAAAATACTGGCATATGGCATGTAAGAGATGTTTTTGTTCTACAGCTACTACCTATGGAGTTCCATTCACTTGTAATTGTTATAAAGAAAAACTTAAGGCTGAACCCAGGTTTTATTCTTCTCTTTTCTCTCTTCAATTTACTTCTTTTTGCTTCTGGATTTTAAATTTTGGGCGTTTGTTACTTAGATGTCATGTGTGTGACCCAAAGTCACACTCGTGATTTTTTACTTGGATGTCACAGGTGTGAGTCATACTCGTAACTTTTTTACTCACGGATGTGACTTGTCCGTGACCCATGACCTTTTTCTTCACAGGTGTGACAAGATTGGGACAGTAGAGAATGCATCATGGGTGTGCCTTAACAAGTCAGACCTATGACCCATGACCTTTGATGCATTCTGTAATGTCCCAATTTTTTTTTTCTACTTTGCCTTCATAGCGTCACAGTTATGCCAGTATTTCTTTACAACAATGTCCATTTTTTTCCTTCAACGATTTTTTCCTCCATGGATTTTTTTCTTCATACCTGTGAATTTTTAGCTTCGTTTAATATCATTTTTTCTTCTAATTAAGATATATTCTATAGATATAATGTCCTTTTTTTCTTCTATTCTAACTTTTGATACAGATGCTAATATGACATAGATTTGACCGCAAAACAGCCACTATCACGATTTCTATTTTTGATGAGCTCGCTTAAAAACTTTTGAATTTCACCATAGTTGAAGCTATACAATATTACAGTGAGGTTATATTTTTCGATATAATTTTTTTACATGTGCAATTTAATATGAAAACAATTATCTTTATATGGCTATATCAATTGACATTTTTGCATTCCTATAATAAGAACATGGAAGTTCCTCTAGAAAAGGTGTACGTAGAATTGAGAAGCAAAATATTTCTTCTTCATGTCAAATCAGCATATATTCAATCATCAGATGCAATGCAACGATTTACTGTTATATATTATCGTGAAATTGATGATGATGAACTACAAAAGGCTTCGAGTTCACCCGCGAAAGATGACCAAATTTCAACTGATGGTCAACATGACAGTGCTAAAATTACACCTCAGCCTATTTCAAGTATTTTTTATTTGTCATTATTTATTCATTCAGTTTTAGTGTTTTCATCTTTATCAAACTATGTAAACTCTTTTTTACAATAATTATATTATCATCTGTTATTTATCTATCTAGCATTTAAAAAACAATAATGTCACCTTATATATTCTATGGCTAATATACTTTGATTTTTTAATATCTTTAGAACATATTGCTGAATCTTCTTCATTAGTCAGACAATGTCTTCATAAAAGATTCAGTCATATTGAACCTAATCTATAGTCAGATGCAGATATGATCATCAGCCATACTGAATCCATACCGTAGTCAGATACAGATGGTGAACGTAATAACAAAAAACCTAAATTTTCGTAAGCTATTTCTATTAGAACAAAATGATCATATGACTTATGTACCTTTTGTGTTTTTATTTCATATTATCTTAAACTCAATATTCTAGGCATCATAAAATTCTAGATATAATTTTGGATATACATATGATGGTTTTTTTGTTGTTGATTCATGGTTGTTAATAATTTTTTATTACTTGGATCATAGTTGTTTATTGTTTTTATTAAACTCATGCAAATCATAAAGTTCAAACTTTGATCGAAGCTCAACATACCAAAAGAAAAAGAAAAAGTTTTCTTTACTTTATGTTTGTTTTCTCTTTTTCTAACATTTCATTCTTATAAGATTTTAGTCACAAGCGTAATTTATTTTTTCAACAGTTATAGGCCTGATATATTTTTTCTTCAGGAAGTTTTTTGTTTTTATTACTCAATATTTTTCCATCCTATAATATAAATATGTTTATACTTAAAAAATAGTTTAATTTTGATTTAATTAATAGTTATTATAATATAATCAATTAATTACATATAATATATATAATAATGTTATTATACATATTTGGTCTGAAATAATGAATAATAATAAACACTTTCTATTAATTCATATTATTAAATATACTTAATATAATTAATTTTGATATAATCACTAAATATTATTGAAATTATTTTATTTATTAACATATAGTTACTTTAGTAAGGTGTGAATATTAATATTTGGTGTATATGTTACTGTATTAATAATAATTGTTAAATATTATATAGTTTATGTGAATGAAAAAATTTTCATGCTATTATTTTAATATACTTAAATAACAGTTAATGAATTAATTTTGCTTTGATTAATAAATTTTACAATATAATCAATTAATTATATTAGATTTATATATAATAATGTTATTATACATATTTAGTACATAATGATAAATATAATAGTACTATTTAAATATATTGTAATGAATACTTATCATAGTCTAATTAATTAGTACAATTATTATTAATGATTATTGGTATATTATTAATAATTTGATTTATTAAAATATAGTTACTTGATTAAATAGTCAATATTAATATCTGCTATATTTTATTGCATTAATGATTATTGTCAATGATTATTAATTATTATATAGATTATATATATATATAGTTAATTAAAAGGAAAAAAATAAAGAGTATGTCACGGGTGTGACTTAACGTGTAATACCCGTGAAGAAAGGTCACGGTGTGACATCTTAAGTCACAATCAATACTTATTAGAATCTAAATAATTAGTATAATTATTATCCTTTTAAGTTTATTAAATGGATTCACTCTTACATAACATCAGTTTCTTTATTTGTATTAATGTGTTGAGAACCCACCTAATTTTACAATGGTACTAGAGGAATTAGGCAAGGAGATCCAATCTCTCCCTACCTATTTTTCATTACTATGGAAGTAGTCCAAAGAATCATATAACTTTGTATAGAGGAAAATGCGAAGTTCATATTTCATTATCAATGCAATGATCTTTGTATCACACAACTTTCTTTTCCAGATGGTTTACTCATGGTCTGTGCTAATAATCCTACATCTATTAGAATACTCTTAATAGCATTGTCGAGATTTCAAGAAGCTTCAGGGATCAAATTAAATTCAAACAAAAGCGATACTTATCTTACTAGACAAAGTAGTGAAGATTTAATAAGAGCGATAGCATATGCTAGACTCACTATTCATCAAATATGTTATTAAATATATTATAATTAATTAGTCAATCGATTTGTTATGATTAATCAGCTAATTAAAAATGTTTTAATGAATTATGTTATTATTTAATAAAAAATATTCATTGATCATAATTGCTACGTCTAGCCTGTGACTAGTTATATATTTATATACACTGAATATTGCAGTATCATAATTGATAATAATTATTAGTGTAGTAAGATATATATATATATATAAATGTTAATATTACTATTTAATCAATTAATTATAATTTAAAACATCAATCAATCAATTATATATTAATTATTATTAATTATAACTGAATAGATTTAATAATAATTTTATAAATTAGGTCTATTTTAATAAAACAATAAATTATTTATTTCATAATTACTATTAATTATATCAAAAATACTTTATTAACTATGACTAATCATACATTAAATTTATAGAATGATTATTTTTTTGTTATACTTACCTAAGTAATCAATCTATTGATTGAAATTTAATCAGTAAATTACTTATATATAAATTACAGTTAATAAAAATTGAAGAGAAATTCTAAATATGCACATGTGAAGACAAATTAATATCTGAACGTTTTTTAAATTTTAATTCAATCATATTTTTATTTAAAAGGTTTTGGTTTATGAAAGAAGATATGTCACGGGTGTGACATCTTAGGTCACACCTGTGACACTTATTCACATATGTGACTTAATAAGTCGCACCTGTGACATGTTCTCTATTTTTTTTCTTCTTATTAACTATATATAATGCATTATTATCTAATGAAAAACAAAAACAAATAGCTAAAGCACAATTAGATTTAAAAACTTGACAAGACATCCAATCTTCAACTTTTAAACAGTTCTTATATAAAAAAATTATCATTCATTTTGGAAAAATCGTACATGAAACACCTATTATAATGGAGCAATGTAATGGACATATTCGAATTAGTTTAATTGATAAAAAACAAATTTCAAAAAAATTACAAAAAAATTCCTAAACAAAAATGATCAAAAATTGGTTACATTCATCTATCAACTCTACAAATTCTTTTAAAATCTACTTTCCAAGAAAGAATAAATTCACCAATCAGAATGAACTTAAGTAATTTGATTCCGTCCTACTTTCAACTCGAATTTTGGGTAGAAAAGTGGTATTAGAGCTCAGGTATGAGCTTGAGGCTTGCCCCACGTCATGAGTTCGAATCCTAGTGAGTGGATTTGGCCATAGGTTCTCCCATGCACTCATAAATGACACCGGGAGACATTCACTAACCAACAGATGCGTGGTGGACTTAAGTAATTTGATTCCACCCTACCTTCAACTCAAGTTTTGGGTAGAAATATGTGTGTGTGTGTGTGTGTGTGTGTATTGACTACTTAATCAAATAACTATATTTTAATAAATAATTATTATTAATAATTTTAATAATTTATTATATTCTAATGACTATTAATTATATCAAAATTAATTTGCAATGATTTTATTATATTTAAATAGTACCTATTAATATTAGTTGTTTATTATATCTCATTATTATACACTAAGTAGGTATAACAACATTATTATATATATCAAATATAATTAAATAATTATAATATAATTAAATTATTATAATTATTGTTAATCATGTCAAAATTAATTCATTGACTATTATTTAAGTATAATGAAATAATAGGATAAAAAATATTCAGTCATATAAACTTTATAATAATCATTAATACAGTAACATTTATATCAAATATTAATATTTACTACTTAATCAACTAACTGTATTTTAATAAATCAAGTAATTCATTGTATACCAATAATTATTATTATTAATTTAATTAATTAATAACATTCTAATAAAAATTTATTATAACAAAATTAATTATTCAAAAATTTATTATATTAAAATTAATTAATTAACAGTGATTTATGTATATTTAAATTATAGAATAAAAAAAGTCAGTCTAGACTTATCTAACTTAATAAAGCATGTTAAATAAATTTTAGTCATTTGTTGAAAATAGAAATCTTAATTTAAAATGTTTTAATGAGTTATTTATACATATATATTAAAAAAAATTATAGTTACACTCTACACTTATTTAAATAAAAATTAATTAATTATAATTTAATTAGTAAATTAATTATATATAAATTATAGTTGATAAAAAATGGAGGCAAATTTAAATTACATAACTCCTGTTACTCTACACTTAATTTAATAATAACATTTAATTTATTTTAATAATTAATTAATTACATATATTTAAATTAATCAATTTGTTAATAATATTTAAATTAATTAATTAAATTTAATATAAATTATATTTAGGTGCATGTGTCATTGTTTCATGTGTCATTGTTTTAGTGATTATTACTATATAATAATTAATGATAATTACGTATATTTTTTTTACTTAATCAATTAATTTTTATAATTAGCTTATTCACAACCGTGACTTAAAAATTGATTATTATTAACCTATATTATTTTAAACCTGAAATAAAATTTTGGATAATTATAAAACATTCCTTTATTTAATTAGATTTTATAAAATCCCAACTCTGAATTCATTGTAAATTTGAATTCTTTTTTATATCATTATTTGTATTATTTGACATTAATATTCGCAAATAAACAAAAAATTCAGTTTTTGTATAAAAATATTTTTTATATTAATATTTCAATAAAAAGAATATTACTCAGTCTCAATCAGTCAATCACTGTCGTATAGCCATTGTGTAATTAAAAGAGGTTACATCATTATTATTTGTGTTTAGAAAGAATTCATCAACGTCTTTATATTTTACTGTTTAAAATAACTTCTCTAACCTAACTCACATCATATTCGACTTAACAAATCAAACAACTTCTTTATGCAAACTTAACTTCTCAAACCTACTTTCTCATATCACTTTTCTTCGTCTTCAACCTAAAACACATCCGATTTCCTATTTCCGCAAAGTAGGAGAAAAGTCAGATTTCCTATTTCAGCAAAGAAAGAAGAGGATGTTGCTGTTGGTAGATATTTTTTTTATTAGTTAAATGTTCAGTTTTTTAAATTTTTATAATTTTTATTTATGATTCTATTAATGTATTACATATTTTAGATAATATTGTGTTTCTTTGGTTACCATATTTTTTGGAAAATATAAAATGTTATCTGTATCTTCTACTTATTACATTTTTACCAACCTGCAAAAAAGAGAAGCGCTGCTTTGCCTGTGCTTCACCAAACAATTACTGATCAGCATAGCTATTCTTTTGTTAATAGCGAACCTTCTAGCAGTCAATTTTTTATTCATCAATCATCTAGCCAACAAATATAAAATCGATCTTTCGATTTTAATGTAAATCGTGTTAATCAAAAAATATCACGCAATGTGACATTTCGTGACATTTTCATGACATTTCCAAAAAACATCGCACAATGTTACATTTCGTGACAGTTTCATGACGTTTTCAAAAAACGTAGCACGATGTGACATTTCGTAACATTTTCATGGCGTTTAAAAAAAACATCGTGCAATGTGACATTTCGTGACATTTTCGTGACCTTTCTAAAAAATGTTGTGCAATGTGACATGTAGTGACATTTTCATGACGTTTCCAAAAACATCGCGCAATGTGACATTTCGTGACATTTTCATGACGTTTCCAAAAAACGTCATGCAATGTGATATTTCGTAACATTTTTATGACTTTTCTAAAAAACCATTGCACAATGTGACATTTTGTGACTTTTTCATGACGTTTAAAAAAAATCGTGCAATGTGACATTTCATGACATTTTCATGAAGTTTTAAAAAAACGTCGCGCAATGTGACATTTCGTGACATTTTCATGACGTTTGAAAAAACGTCGTGCAATGTGACGTTTCATGACGTTTGAAAAAACGTCGCGCAATGTGACATTTCGGGACATTTTCACGACGTTTGAAAAAACGTCGTGCAATGTGACGTTTCATGACGTTTGAAAAAACGTCGCGCAATGTGACATTTCGTGACAATTTCATGGCATTTCGAAAAACCATTGCGCAATGTGACATTTTTATGACGTTTAAAAAAAAGTCGCGCAATGTGACATTTCGCGACATTTACATGGTGTTTCCAAAAAACGACGCGCAATGTGACATTTCGTGGCATTTTCATGACTTTCCAAAAAATGACAGGCAATGTGACATTTCGTGACAATTTCATGACGTTTCCAAAAAACGTCGTGTAATGTGACATTTTGTGGCATTATTGTGACGTTTCCAAAAAACGTCGCGCAATGTGACATTTCGAGACATTTTCTTGACGTTTCCAAAAAATGTTGTAGAATGTGACATTTCTGGACATTTTCATGACATCTAAAAAAACGTCACGCAATGTGACATTTCGTGACATTTTCAAGACATTTCCAAAAAACATCACGCAATGTGACGTTTTTTGACATTTTCATGACATTTCCAAAAAACATTGCACAATGTGACATTTCCTGACAGTTTCATGACGTTTCCAAAAAATGTAGCGCGATGTGACATTTCGTGACATTTTCATGACGTTAAAAAAAAACATCGTGCAACATGACATTTCGTGACATTTTCATAACGTTTCCAAAAAATGTAGTGCAATGTGACATTTCGTGACATTTTCGTGACCTTTCTAAAAAATGTTGCGCAATGTGACATGTCGTGACATTTTCATGACATTTCCAAAAAAGGTTGCGCAATGTGATATTTCGTAACATTTTCATGACTTTTCTAAAAAACCATTGCGCAATGTGACAGTTTGTGACTTTTTCATGACGTTTAAAAAAAATCGTGCAATGTGACATTTCGTGACATTTTCATGAAGTTTTAAAAAAACGTCGCGCAATGTGACATTTCGTGACATTTTCATGATGTTTGAAAAATCATCGCGCAATGTGACTTTCATGACATTTTCATGACGTTTGAAAAAACGTCGCGCAATGTGACATTTCGTGACATTTTCATGACGTTTTGAAAAACCGTTGCGCAATGTGACATTTTTATGACGTTTAAAAAAAGTCGTGCAATGTGACATTTCGCGACATTTACATGGCGTTTCCAAAAAACAACGCGCAATGTGACATTTCGTGGCATTTTCATGACTTTTCCAAAAAATGGCAGGCAATGTGACATTTCTTGACATTTTTATGACATTTTCAAAAAAGGTCGCGCAATGTGATATTTCGTGGCAATTTCATGATGTTTCCAAAAAACGTCATGCAATGTGACATTTTGTGGCATTTTTATGAAGTTTCCAAAAAACGTCGTGCAATGTGACATTTCGAGACATTTTTTGACGTTTCCAAAAAATGTCGCAGAATGTGACATTTCGGGACATTTTCATGACGTATAAAAAAACGTCGCGCAATGTGACATTTTCATGATATTTCCAAAAAACGTCACGCAATGTGACATTTTGTGACATTTTCATGACATTTCCAAAAAACATCGCACAATGTGACATTTTGTGACAGTTTCATGACGTTTCCAAAAAACGTAGCGCGATGTGACATTTCGTGACATTTTCATGACGTTTAAAAAAAAACATCGTGCAACTTGACATTTCGTGACATTTCATGACGTTTCTAAAAAGCATCGCGCAATGTGACATTTCGTGACATTTTCATGATGTTTCCAAAAAATGTTGCACAATGTGACATTTCGTGACATTTTCATGACCTTTCCAAAAAATGTGGCGTAATGTGACATTTCGTGACCTTTTCATGACGTTTCCAAAAAACGTCGCGCAATGTGACATTTCGTGACATTTTCGTGTTGCTTCCAAAAAACGTCGCGCAATGTAACATTTCGTAACATTTTCATGACTTTTCTA
Organism: Erythroxylum cataractarum; assembly: GCA_024703695.1. Classification (NCBI taxonomy): domain Eukaryota; kingdom Viridiplantae; phylum Streptophyta; class Magnoliopsida; order Malpighiales; family Erythroxylaceae; genus Erythroxylum; species Erythroxylum cataractarum. Next base: position 38,551,966 of record JANJEY010000008.1, on the reverse strand, counting down.
AAAAACCATTGCGCAATGTAACATTTTGTGACTTTTTCATGATGTTTAAAACAAAGCGTGGAATGTGGCATTTGGTGAAAATTTCATGAAGTTTTAAAAAAACGTAGCGCAATGTGACATTTCGTGACATTTTCATGACTTTTGCAATAAATGGCAGGCAATGTGACATTTCGTGACATTTTCATGACGTTTCCAAAAAACGTCGCGCAACGTGACATTTCGTAACATTTTCATGACATTTCTAAAAAACTATTGCGCAATGTGACATTTTGTGACTTTTTCACGACGTTTAAAAATATCGTGCAATGTGACATTTCGTGACATTTTCATGAAGTTTTAAAAAAACTTCGCGCAATGTGACATTTCGTGACATTTTCATGACGTTTGAAAAGCCATTGCGCAATGTGAGATTTTTCTACATTTTTATGACGTTTAAAAAAAAGTCGCGCAATGTGATATTTCGCAACATTTACATGGCATTTCCAAAAAACATCGCACAATGTGAAATTTCGTGACAGTTTCATGACATTTCAAAAAAAGGTAGTGTAATGTGACATTTTCATGACGTTTAAAAAAAACATCGTGCTATGTGACATTTTGTGACATTTTCATGACGTTTCCAAAAAACATCGCGCAATATGACATTTTGTGACATTTTCATGACCTTTCCAAAAAATGTTGCACAATGCGACATTTCGTGACATTTTCATGACCTTTCCAAAAAAATGTGGCGCAATGTGACATTTCGTGACCTTTTCATCATGTTTCCAAAAAACGTCACGCAATGTGACATTTCGTGACATTTTCATGACGTTTCCAAAAACCATTGCGCAATGTGACATTTTTGACATTTTTGTGACGTTTAAAAAAACATCGCACAATGTGATTTTTCGTGACATTTTCATGACGTTTCCGAAAAATGTCGCGCTGTGTGACAATTCGTGACATTTTCATGACATTTCTAAAAAACGTCACGCAATGTGGCATTTCGTAACATTTTCATGACATTTCCAAAAAACATCGCGCAATGTGGCATTTCGTGTTATTTTCATGACAGTTCCGAAAAACGTCACGCAATTTGACATTTCGTGACATTTTCAAAAAACTTCGCACAATGTGACATTTCGTGACAGTTTCATGACGATTCCAAAAAACGTAGCGCGATGTGATATTTCGTGACATTTTCATGACGTTTAAAAAAACATCGTGCAATGTGACTTTTCGTGACATTTTCATGACGTTTCCAAAAAACATTGCGCAATGTGACATTTCGTGACATTTTCATGACGTTTCCAAAAAATGTAGCGCAATGTGACCTTTCGTGACATTATCGTGACCTTTCTAAAAAACGTTGCGCAATTTGACATGTCGTGACATTTTCATGACGTTTCCAAAAAACGTCGCACAATGTGACATTTCGTGATATTTTCATGACGTTGCAATGTGACATTTCGTAACATTTTCATGACTTTTCTAAAAAACCATTGCGGAATGTGATATTTTGTGACTTTTTCATGACATTTAAACAAAATCGTGCAATGTGACATTTCGTGACATTTTCATGAAGTTTTAAAAAAACGTCGCGCAATGTGACATTTTGTGACATTTTCATGACGTTTGAAAAAACGTCGCGCAATGTGACGTTTCGTGACATTTTCATGATGCTTCAAAAAAAGTTGCGTAATGTGACATTTTCATGATGTTTCAAAAAACCGTTGCGCAATGTGACATTTTTATGACGTTTAAAAAAAAGTCGCGCAATGTGACATTTCGCGACATTTACATGGAGTTTCCAAAAAACAACACGCAATGTGACATTTCGTGGCATTTTCACTACTTTTCCAAAAATGGCAGGCAATGTGACATTTTTATGACGTTTTCAAAAAAAGGTCACGCAATGTGATATTTCGTGACAATTTCATGACGTTTCCAAAAAACGTCGTGTAATGTGACATTTTATGGCATTTTTATGACGTTTCCAAAAAACGTCGCGCAATGTGACATTTTGAGACATTTTCCTGACGTTTCCAAAAAATTTCGCAGAATGTGACATTTCGTAACATTTTCATGACATCTAAAAATACATCACGTAATGTGACATTTTATGACATTTCCAAAAAACATCACGCAATGTGACATTTCGTGACATTTTCATGACATTTCCGAAAAACATCGCACAATGTGACATTTCGTGACAGTTTCATGATGTTTCTAAAAAACGTAGCGCGATGTGACATTTCGTGACATTTTTATGACATTTAAAAAAACATCGTGCAATGTGACATTTCGTGACATTTTCATGACGTTTCCAAAAAACATTGCGCAATGTGACATTTCGTGACATTTTCAATACGTTTTCAAAAAAAGTTGCGAAATGTAACATTTTCATGACCTTTCTAAAAAATGTGGCGCAATGTGACATTTTGTGACCTTTTCATGACGTTTCCAAAAAACGTCGCGCAATGTGACATTTCGTAACATTTTCAAGACTTTTCTAAAAAACCATTGCGCAATGTGACATTTTGTGACTTTTTCATGACGTTTAAAAAAATCGTGCAATGTGACATTTCGTGACATTTTCATGAAGTTTTAAAAAAACATTGTGCAATGTGACATTTCGTGACATTTTCATGACGTTTAAAAAACCGTTGCGCAATGTGAGATTTTTTTACATTTTTATGACGTTTTAAAAAAAATCGCGCAATGTGACATTTCGCGACATTTACATGGCGTTTCCAAAAATCATCGCACAATGTGACATTTCGTGACAGTTTCATGACGTTTAAAAAAAAGGTAGCGCGATGTGACATTTCGTGACATTTTCATGACGTTTAAAAAAACATCGTGAAATGTGACATTTCTTGACATTTTCATGACATTTCCAAAAAACATCACGCAATGTGACATTTCGTGACATTTTCATGACGTTTCCAAAAAATGTTACACAATGTGACATTTCGTGACATTTTGATGACCTTTTCAAAAAATGTGGCACAATGTGACATTTCGTGACCTTTTCATGACGTTTCCAAAAAACGTCCCACAATGTGACATTTCGTGACATTTTCATGACGTTTCCACAAATCATTGCGCAATGTGACATTTTTTGACATTTTTGTGACGTTTAAAAAAACCTCGAACAATGTGATTTTTCGTGACATTTTCATGATGTTTCTAAAAAATGTCGCGCTGTGTGACAATTCGTGACATTTTCTTGACATTTCTAAAAAACGTCACGCAATGTGACATTTCGTAACATTTTCATGACATTTCCAAAACACATCGCGCAATGTGACATTTCGTGATATTTTCATGACATTTCCAAAAAACATCACGCAATTTGACATTTTCATGACATTTCCAAAAAACTTCGCACAATGTGACATTTTGTGACAGTTTCATGACGTTTTCAAAAAACGTAGCGCGATGTGACATTTCGTGATATTTTCTTGACGTTTAAAAAAACATCGTGCAATGTGACATTTTGTGACATTTTCATGACGTTTCCAAAAAAATGTAGTGCAATGTGACATTTTGTGACATTATCGTGACCATTCTAAAAAACGTTGCGCAATTTGACATGTTGTGACATTTTCATGACGTTTCCAAAAAAAGTCGATGTGACATTTCGTAACATTTTCATGACTTTTCTAAAAAACCATTGCGGAATGTGACATTTCATGAATTTTTCATGACGTTTAAAAAAATCGTGCAATGTGACATTTCGTGACATTTTCATGAAGTTTTAAAAAAACGTCTTGCAATGTGATATTTCGTGACATTTTTATGACATTTGAAAAAACGTCGCACAATGTGACTTTTCGTGATATTTTCGTGACGTGTCAAAAAAAGTTGTGCAATGTGACATTTTGTGATATTTTCATGACGTTTCGAAAAACCGTTGCGCAATGTGACATTTTTATGATTTTTTTTAAACTAATTATTTATGTTAAGTTAATAAACAAACGTTAAGTGTCACCTTGCAATCCATACAACTAAGTCAATTACTCTATCTAACAACGAAGTAGTCAATTTGATTTTTTATGATTTTTGTTTTCTTTAAAAAAAGGTTTACTATCACCAACTTAAACCCTACCATAAGATCTAATAAATTTGTCTTATTATCCTATCATCCTAACCGAAATCCCCATGAGTCTATGAGTACCTGTCCAAGGTTACACCTAGAATAAGTCTCTCATCAAGAAGAATCTGCTGAATCACCTTATCTAGCTCTTCTTAGAATTGGTGTTTAAGTTATTGTCTAACCCTACTTGAGGTGTATAATCACACACTACATTAAAAACAACGCCTTTCACCACAATCTTTAGGATTGTAATCTTATCATTAGCCTCTTTAACCCTGTACTATGATGTATAAGTTCCTTGAAAATCAAGATACCTATCTTATTATGTCATCTTGAAAAAAATGAATACTAAAGTTTAAATTCATTAATTCTTATATTTATCTCCCTTCCAACTCTTGGATGCACGCTATTTAAGTCTTATATTTATCTAAATTTCCTCTAGTTCTAAATACTTCCCTATAAGGTTCTTGATGTTTTAAGAAT
>JANJEY010000008.1:38334509-38349193 GCA_024703695.1 Erythroxylum cataractarum | reverse complement strand
TTAATATTATATATAATTAAATATAATTATTGCATAATTATTACGTCACACCGGTTCAACCGGTGGTTGAACCGGTCAAACCGGTCAAACCGGTAACCAGTAAGGTCATCGATTCGATGACCAGTCTGGGTTTCAGAACATAGCCTGGACCCATAGAATTATATGCCTATCTCCTTGATTTTCCTTATCAAATGCTTTAATTCTTGACGAAACTCTTCCCCAAAGGAAACATCTTCTCAATTAACTCAAATATAACATTAAAAAACTAAACCAATTTAATTTCATAACAAAAACATAATAAAAAATTCAGTTCAATACATATACATTATATATATATAATATGTATTGAACTAAGTGACACTTAGGTTTTTGCTTTCCTTAAGCAAATCAATCACAAAAGATAATAGCCTAAACAAGCTTCAATTTTTAGAATGTTAACATTTCAATCTAAACGACCAAGTATCACCATAATTTTCTTAATCACTTCATTCATCAAACACCTAGATCTTTAGAAAACAGTAACTTTTAGTTCATTCTCAATCTAACCTAGTAAACCTTCTAATGTAACTTAAATCAAACAAATTAACCCTATATATAAAGTCAACATATAAATAGTGAAGTATAAGTCAATAATTGTTCAAAAAGCCATATTGGCAACAAACTATTGGAGCATGATTGACTTAGTTCAAATTTCTTCCCAACCTTTTGATGGAAGGGAAAATATCTTGTCATGAATACCTCCAATTATTTAGTTAGCTCATAGTTTCTACTGGCTACAACAACTACTCCTAATTTTGACCCATTATTTATATCAAAATTAATGGAGTAGAATTTATTTAAAGCTTAAATTTATTAACTTTTATAATTTTTACAATTTCAAATCAATATGGACTAATAAGCCACTTATGAAGCTAAACTCTTAACTTTAAATAATTTATCAGCCGACAACAAAATTCAAATAGCATTGGTGAAGTTTCTCAAGGAAAAAGTTAATGAGTCAATGCAAATCTAGCATTTCTATTCATGCTTACACACACCCATACCACAATACTCAGTATCTCTTTGTATCAGATTTATGAATCGTTGTTCAGTGTACAAGTAAAGCTGAGTGCAAATACACCAGCTAAGTCTACATCTAAGATACTAGATTACCATCATAAAAAAGGATGTTATTTGCTTCTAAATGCATCAGTTAAAGATAATTAAGCATAACGATGTAAAATGTACAAGATTACCTAATTAGCAACTTCCAAAGGACGCAGCTGACAAAGCTAAAGACGACGATAAGAACAACTGAACTCCCACGAAGATTCGAACAAGATGGTTTCAACCGGAGAGAAAAAGAGGATGATTCAATGTCTAGAGGTTGTGGCGTGATTTAATAGTTAGGTTAAAAACTCCTAACGCGGTCACCAGTCACCCACGCCTAATAAAGTTTTGAAAAAACTTTTTCTCTTTCTTTATTTTAATTAACCCAGTCACACTCGTGACTTTTGTAAGATTTATTTAAATTCTTTTACTCACTAATAAAAGTTTTATCTTTTCTAATTATAATTAATTGACTATTTTTCACATTGAAAAAAACAGAGTGATTAAATTTCAATTAACAAAAAATTAAGATTTATTTAAAATTTACTTAGTTTAAATTAGCTATTTAAGATTCTTATAAATTTGTTACTCACGGGTGTGACTTAAATAACTCACACCCGTGACTGCTTTAATTTTATTTGGAGTTCTGTAATCACGACTTGATTTAATAATTCACGTTTAATTTAAAATAAGAAAAATATTATTTAAGTTAAAATTGTTGCACTCAAAATATGTAATTCAAATTAAAATAGGGACAAATTTATTCAATATTTATTTAAAATTTTTAATCATGGGTGTGACTTTTAATCACCAGTGTAACTCAATCGTGACTCAATTAATAGTTATTAGGATATAATAAATTAATTCAATTTTTATTAATTATTATTGGTATGTAATTAATTATTTGATCTGTTAATATAATTAATAGTTATTATGATATAATCAATTAATTCTATAAGATATATAATCTCCAGCTCAATTTTATATCGCTTCTTTTCTTAAAGTTGCTAACGTTTAAAGCTTTTGGCTGGGAACTTGCAAATCATCATTCTCGATCCAATTCCTTTGGTCCTAAGTTTTTGTTCTGTTTCTTGAATAAATTACTGCTGCTTTTTTTAGACAATAGGCATCTATTTCTTACATCCAGATCTATATATGTATATATATATCTATCTATATATCTTGATCTTGTGTGGTGGCACGAGGTGTATTAAGAGATTAAAAGAATTTGTTTTATATAATCATAAATTTCTTACATCCAGGTCAATAATCTATTTGGTATTAGATTATTGGGTCATAAAAATGGTTTACATATTTCTTATTATTATTATTACATATTGTGACTATACCTATATGTTGTGTATGGATCAATCAAGCATCTTGAAATCACTAAATATTCATCATACTCAGTTTCACACCTCCAAGTTTGATGCATAACTTTTGTTTTCCTCCTCTCCCATTATTACTTTTCTCAAAAAGACTGCTCCTTTTTTACTGGTGAATATAGTTCTTTGATGATATCCTCTTATTTCTTTTTTAAAATTTGTGGGTTTTTGGTATTAGATTATTAGGTCATAAAAATGGTTTGCGTATTTCTTATTATTATTATTATTACTTTAGGATTCTTCTTTCTTGCAAACACAACCCCTAAATTTGTTCGACCTTATTGGAAAAGTATAGATCTTTTTATGGGTCTTAATTTTGAGATCTCATTTATGTTGGTAGCTTAGATTTGATCAAGTTTAGTCAATTTTCAGTCCCCTTCCAGACGTTTTATCATTTGTATTTTGGAAAACTTTTAGCTTTGCTTTCTTCTTTTACAAATTTATAGTGAGCTCCATAAAGGAGTAATTTTTGATGAACAAACTTCAATGAGAATATACAAAGCTGTTGTGTAGCATCTTAAAAAGATCGGATCAAATTTGTTAGTTTTTGTTCTTTAAAATTTTTAAGTTCCTTTTTATTTATAGTTTTCAATTTTTTTTGTCTTTTTTTAACTATCCAATAGTTTGATTTAGCATTCTACGTAAACGTAGTTACTATTAGTGGTTCAGTTTTTAGATCATCTAATTTAGATTTGCTTGTGGTAAGGTGCAGTTGTAATTTTTATATCCATTTATTGCAATACCCATTTTAGGATTTAATAACGATTCTTTTTCCTTTTCTTGAGTATTGTTAAAGACATTTAGGGACTTGTCTTCTCTAGCTTGTGTTAGCCATTACGGTGTGAGTGGTGGCTTTGACTACTGATGATAGCATAAGGGCCAGTCTTTTGGTGAGATATAGGTTTAGGAGAACAGAAGATGTTGACAGATTACGAATAGATTCTTAGAACAACAAGAACCTTATAGTGAAGTATTTAGAACTAGAGGAAATTCAGACAAATATAAGACCTAAATAGCATGCATCCAAAAGTTAGAAGGGAGCTAAAGCGAAAGAGATTAACGAATTTTAACTTTAGTATTCTTGTTTTTCAAGATGACATAATGAGGTAGGTATCTTGGTTGTCAAGGAACTTATATATCTTATTGTGGGGTTAAAAATTCTAATGATAAGATTACGTTCCTAAAGATTGTGGTGAAAGGTGTTGTTTTTAATGTAATGTGTGATTATGCACCTTAAGTAGGGTTAGACAATAGCTTAAACACCAATTCTGGGAAGAGCTAGATGAAGTGATTTAGTAGATTCCTTTTGATGAGAGAATTATTCTAGGAGGAGACTTTAATGATCATATAGGGGTAACCTTGGACAGGTATTCATGTCTCATGGGGATTTCGGTTGTGATGATAGGATAATAAGACAACTTTATTAGATCTCATGGTAGTGTTTAAGTTGGTGATAGCGAACTCTTGTTTTAAAGAAAACAATAATCACAAAAAGACAAATTGATTGCTTTATTGTAAGATAGAGTAATCAACTTAGTTGTATGGATTGCAATGCCTAACGCCTGTTTATTAACTCAACATAGATCATTAGTTTTTGATATTATAATTAAAAGTTAGAGGAAGACGATAAGTATTATAAAGTGTACCAAAGTTAAATGGTGAAATCTAAAAAGAGATACAATCGAACAACTTAGGGATATAGTAATATATGGAGAAGAATGGAAATCAGAAGGAGATGTTAACTAGAGGTGAGAGAGAGTAGAAATCATTTTAAGGAATATAGGTCAAGAGATCGTAAGTGATTTTAAAAGGCCCAGTGGTAATAAGATAGAGTCCTGCTGGTGGAACAAATATGTACTAGAAAAGGTAAAGATCTAGAAGGGTGCTTATAAAGCTCTATTGGATAGGACCACAGAGGTAGAGAGAGTAGTTAATAGAGAAAGTTACAAACTAGCAAAGAAAAAGGTGAAGAAGATAATCTTAAAAGATAAAAGTAGAGCTTTTGACAAATTATACCAATGACTGGAATCTAAAGATGGTGAAAATGATATTTTTAAGTTGATGAGAGCTAGGGAAAGGAAAGTGAGAGAACTAAATCAAGTTTGTTTTATAGGGTAGGTGCTCCTAGTTGAAAATGAAATCAAGAGAAGATAAAAGAGGTTCTTCTACAACCATTTTAATAAAGGCATATAGTACAACATCTATTTAGGTGATTTTAGCACATCCGAGAGGTACTATAACTTTGCCTATTGTTGGTAGATTATAAAGGAAGAAATTTAAAGAGATTTGAGGGAGATGAAGAGTGCAAGGGTAGTAGGGACTAATAAGAAACCTATAGAGGTAAGGAAGAGCCTTGGTGAAAAGGGTCTTGTTTGTCTAACCAAGATTAATGATGTGATCCTTAATTCTAACAAAATGTTAGATAAGTAGAGACTTAGTATGCTAATTTTTCTGTATAAGAACAAAGGGAATATACAAAGTTGTAACAATTATAGAGGTATTAAACTACTTAGTTACACTATGAAGTTATGGGAGAAGGTGATTGAGAATGAAGAGAGAAAGGATGCTCCTATCTCAGAGAACTAGTTTGGCTTCATGCTAAGAAGGTCTAAAATCGAAGCTTTACATCTTCTCAGAAGATTGATGAATATTACATGGAAAGGCAATGTTACCTACATATGGTTTGTATTGATTTAGAGATTGCATATGGAAAGATATATAAGGAAATCATGTGAAGGTGTTAGAAGTTAAGGGAGTTCCTATTACCTATATATGAGTTATTAAGGATATGTATGAAGGAATAAAGACTAGAGTAATGGTGATAGGAGGAAATACATAGCATTTTTCTATTGATAATAGGCTACACTAAAGCTCCTCACAATAGTGCAGCCTATTCTCCCTTTTTGTTCACAGTTGTGATGGATAAGTTCACCAAGAATATCCAAGGGGATGTGTCTTGGTTCATGTTGATAGCTGATGACATTGCTTTAGTGGCTAAGACAAAAGAGGGTGCCAATGATAAACTAAAACTTTAAAGGGATACGTTAGATTTGAAGGGCTTTAAATTAAACAATACTAAGACTAAGTACTAAGAGTTTAACTTTTTTGGCTATAGGTGGCTTTAGATATAGAGATAAATTCTGAAACAATCTTTACTTTCACATCGAAAGACATAGTTCACTGTATTAGATCAGGGTGACTTAAATGGAGAAGTGAATTAGGAGTTTTATGTAATAAGAAGATATCACTCAAGCTTAAAGGTAAATCCTATTATTTAATGATTAGGCTGGCCATCCTCTACAGGGTAAAGTGTTGGCTTATCAAACAAGTGCATAGTTATAAGCTAATAGTGGAGAAGATAAGGATGCTACGTTGGATGTGCAACATTACTAGAAAAGATAAATTCATGAATGTGAAGGTGAGACAAATTAAGGTAGCTAATAGTAATTAAAAATTAAGAGCTTAATGGTTCAGATATATTAAGAGGAGATGCCCTGACGTTGCAGTAAGAAGATGCAAGAAGACTGCGGTTAGAAACTATAAGAGCAAAAAAGGGAAAACTTAAAAAGAAAATGAGGTGAAATGATCAAGAATGATATGGCTTTACTAGAACTTACCAAGGACATGGTCCTTAATAGGAAACTTTGTGTACTAGTATATGGATAAAGGATCTTACATAAAGAGGTCCTTCTTTTTCTCAGAAGGCTTTTAACCATTTTCCTTTGAATCATATATCTTGTATTTAGCCTAAATATTTAATATATAGTACTTCCTTATTAGTTATTTGGCCTAAACATTTTCTTATTTAGCTTAAATATTGTCTTCTAATGACTTGTTTGCTTTATTTATGTACTTGTCTTCTTTCTTGTTAGTGTTTATTTACTTATTTAATTTTTTATTTTTATTCTTCAACTTGTTCTATATTTATTATATTACTTATTTTTGTACTTTTATTTATGCATTTTTATTATCATTATCATTATAATCATCATCATCAACATCAGCATCAACATCAGCATCAACGTCATCTTCTTTTTCTTCATTTATGTTTATTTTTAATTAGTTTTAGTTTATTATTTTAATATGTACATATACACAGACATAGCAACACACATATGCATACGGACACACACAGACACACACACACTCACACATATATATAAACGTAAGGCTTTTACTAGGTTGTTCTTGTTGTTGGTGTTGGTATCTTTATTAAATGCGTATGATAATTTATTCAACAGTTTGCTCCATATGAATATGATTTCACTACAAGAAAAATGTCATTTAGCGACAGATATTACCAATTGAAAACCTAAGGATTCCGTCAGGAAGACAGACTAGTGACAGAATTTACCAATGGACAAAGACGTCGTAAAAAAGACCATAAGTAATAATTTTTATGAATACCGACAGTTGATTGTTCAGTCTACCATCTGTAAATTTTCAACAATCAAGATTTTTCTATCGCCAGATTTACAAACGGTGTTGGTTATTTTGTCGATAATTTTATTACAACATTACCGACGGTTATGATTGTTTCGTCAGTGATCATACCGACAGTTTTTCTACAGTCGCCAATGATTTTTCTACGGCAAATCCTATCGATAAAATTGGTGAATATTACCAACAGTTTGTTATGTTCCGTAGGTAAATAAAATTGATTTTACCAACATATTGTTTTTGTTGGTAAATATTTTTAAATTTCTTTTAAAAAATCTCGCTATTAAATTTTGTTTGATGATCTTATGGTTGATGCATACTTTAACCAGTTATAAATTATCTGTGCAAAATATTTTGATTTGTTTATACATTTAATTTGTCTAAACATTATCTTAATTGATGATAAAAGCATTAAATTGATGATATAAAGTTAAAATTATCTTAATTGATGATAAAAACATTAAATTGTACGTAATAATATTTGTAATTCAAATGAAATGACTACAAGTACACTATTGATTTGGTGACTGCAGATGCTCTGATTGCTGCAATGAGGTGATGCCCTTCCCTTTAAACTTATTCATCTTATTACGGAGTTGAGCTATACACTCCATCGATTATTGAACTATGTTGCCAATGTCTGTACTGTGCTCCAAAGTCCATTGACTTCATTAGTTGTCAACCTCCTACTAGATGTTGTTGTGTTAGATGTGGAGGATTGCAAATAACATGTGTTTGCAAATAAACCTAAGCTGAAAATCCTTCCACAACAGTCCCTATCACCCACTGTATGAAGATAAGCTGCTGAGACTATCGTTGAATACTTTCTTATATTTTGTCCTATCAAAATTCAATGCTTATATTAGTAAGTGATAATTATTAAGCATTAATATTAAAAAGTAAATTTCACATATATTTAATTCTCTACATCAGGTATTGACGAATGTCACACCGTCATGTTTCTCAATGTGAGTGTGCAAAAAACGCTGACAGGGTGTAGGGCTCATACTCATAGACTTTTCTTGCATAAGAATAAAATGTTATAAGTCAACTAGAATTTATTTTTCAGTAGAGTTTCCTATAATTTTACCATATTTACCCCCGGTTGAACCAATAAATTAACTTAACAATACAGTCATTTATGACACCAGACATTTATAACATTATCATTCTCCATAATACCCAAATTTTCATTTCAAAACTCACATCTCAATTTAAATTAAAATATGGCAAAGTAAAAAAATTAGAATATAAATGTAAAGTGTAAATACTTACAATTCTCTCTACATGCTCGTGGTGAGTAATAGATCATCTCATATGTACGAGAAGACTATTTCTCTCTGATCCTCCACATCTGTTGGTAGAATTATGCTCTGAAATGGACATTGCCTCAAGTGATGTTCAATACTGCTACCAACGACTCTATATTTGTTCAAAAATATAAGGCAATCATACACCAGCCTTGTGTATCACACCAACAAAGTCTCGATAAGGTGTACATGCTCATCTCTCCCATGCTTTATTAATGACCGCATCAAATTTAGGATCCTACAAAATTCTTTCTGAAACAAAAGGAAAAACATTTGATAAGTACTTATAATGTAATAATATTTCTTTGATTAATACATAAAAATCAATTTAAAAGAAATTTTTTTATTGTACCTCAAACTCCTGATAGTAAAATTATTTTGTAGACTAAGAGATATTCTTCATACATAACCCTCAAGATCAATCTTCTCCTTAAATTTGGATGTCATGTTTCTTGAGCACGGTCTAGACAAAATCTAATATAAAAACAAATAATTTTATGTCATTTTTAAAATTTAAACCTATAACTTAATTATAAACATATAACGTTTCATATATTTTCACTTATAGATTATTGACAATTGTGATGTAAGTTCTTTCATCAAGTCCCTCAACTCCAACTACTGGCTGCCTCCTTCATTCGCATTGTTTACCCCTGATATCTCTGTCACTATAGAGGCAGTGGATATAGGGATGGTGCAGTGTAGTAAGTCTTAGGCACCAAGACTAAATAAGTAAGTCTTATTCATCTCTAGCAACCTCCTAGTTTTGAAAACATCTTGCAACGTGAAGAAGATTAAAGAACAAAGAAGATCGTCGGAAAGGTATATAAACATCGTACATTTCTTTTTTTTCTATATCTATATGCACGAGTATATCTAGTTTTTAAGGTTCTGTTTTATTTTTTGATGCGTATACTTAATAAATATTATGTATGACATGCATGATCGAAACATTACAGGAAGCCCATCAACCAATTGCATCAACAAGTCTTCAGTGAAGGTAAAACTTATATAGTGACAAATTTTCATACCCCATTCCTAATTTTTTAGAAAGATAAAGGTACGTGATTTTGGAATTTTAAAGATTTTGAGATGCTTTGATTTTTAATTGTTAGAAACTCTAGATTTGAGGTGTAATATTGAACGATTAGTTGTGAATGTTAGTTGGGGTCGGTTAATTCGTTGTGATAAATTGATATACCTCATAATGACTATTGAATTTTTTACCACTATGCGTTATAATCCTAAAACGGATACATTTTGGTTTAGAATAGGTAGTCATGTTTATAAGCTTGATTATACAGTCATTTGTGCACTTTTTGACTTGTCAAACACTAAAATTGTAGATGATCATGAGGACTTCTATATGGATGACCATTGGAAAAGCCTTACAGATGAAAACACATTCATTTGATTCTAGGAATGCATTGAACACTTTAATTCGTAGCACTGAGCACTTATTGCTTCACAAATTTATGTGCTTAATTGCCTTTAATAAAACTGAAAGCAATAAGTGTTCTACTAAAGAACTTTTCTTTCTTTGGTGCATCGATTACAAAGTTAAAAGAAATACCTCGTATCGCATTTTTAGGTTTATTGTGAGTTGCGTTAATAAGAAATGCTTATAGCTTATATTGTCACTGATTTGGCTTCGTTTTATCATCTTGATGTGGACACTGTGCATAGTACTAACTATGATGTCTTTGCTATATCATATTTAAGAACAGGAAGGGTAAGAACACGGCCATGTCTTAACCATCCACCTCTTAGGTGGCACCAGAGCCCCGAGAAGAAACAATTGAAAAGGAATCAATAGTAGCAGCCAATGTTAATTAGTTTTAACAAATTCTTGACCAGATGGTTGTAAATCAACAATAAATGATGATGTAGATCATTGAACTCAGAAACCAAACGCAACAAGTACATAAGGAGCATTTGTACATGAAGAAGAAGTTCCTCAAGTTCATCCAGACAAAGAATATTTAAGTCCGCTCTCCTAAGCCTTCTTACCTTTCAATTTTTATATTATTTTATTTATTTTGTTAATTGTGTTATTTATTTGCTTGGTTGATGTTGTGTTTGATGTTTTGATTTCATCTTGTGGTTGCCTTGTCACATTGAGGACAATGTGTTGTCTAAGTGTGGCGAGGTGACATTTGCCTTGTCAATTGCATCATTTAAATTTGTTTTATTTACTATTTAGGATGCATGTTTTAGGCATATTAGGTTGTTGTTTGATGTTGTGTTTTGTTAAGCAATGGAACCACACTTGAATCATTTTGATTTGTGCTACCATGAGATTCTATCATGCTAGTTGGAATGAGATTAAATACATTTTTGAACTTAGATTAGGTTGCTTAAGTAGAAAGTGAATCGTGTTGAATGATTAAAGTAGCTGGTTGCATAGGCTTACTCAAAATGTAACACTTGAGCAACGAGGTAGTGTAGAGATGCATAATGAATTTTCATTTGAGCCAATGTATAGTCATCTTACATCTATAGTCATCTTATTTCTTTGAGTGTGTGATGCCCCTATAGGTTACTACCTTCAGAACTTGCTTTGAATTTGTTTGAGTCTACTGGATGCATGCTTAATAGAAATGATTAAGACCCTTTTTTTAATAACCCTTATTATTATCCCTTGTTAGCCTCGTTGAGTCTTAACCCTTTTGTTTCTTGAAAAATTTTCATATTTCAAAACCCAAAACCTCATTAGCCTACCCATTCACAAGCTTAGTAAAGTATTAAATAATGCGCTAGTTTGAGATTTTTAGTATAAATTTTTTCTTTCAGAGATAAGTTGAGTTATACTTTTACTCTTCGATCACATTATATCTTATTGCTATTTTGTTTGTTGTTTCTTTAATTTTATATAAAAAAAAGAAAAGAGAGATAGAAAGAACGTTTGGTAGCATCAATATATACAGAGTAGTAGTATATATATGTTTGTATATCTCATAATATGTTTTGTATCCCTTTGTTCACTTATTACTTTATACATTCTTCTGTTAAACCATTTACCTCTTTTGAACCATTAACCCTTACCACATTACAACCTGAAACAAGCCCTTTTGATCTATTTATGCATGTAATCATTGTAGAAGAGAATTGGTGTATTATCAAGCTTATGGTAGGTGTAGTTTCCTATAGGGAGCCTGAGTAAAACACTAACCATCAAACAATTGAGAGAAATGAGTGAAACTATAAGGAAGATTCATTATGTGTTTATATTTATTTTTGAGTGATGGTGTCATAAATTGAGTTTGTTTATGTACACTAATGAAAAATAGTCATGATATATGTAGTAGCTTGACACTTAAGTTGGATAAACTTTCAGGGATTGCATGTTTTGATCTTTATGAAAATGAAGTAATAGAATTGATTGGTTGTGTTTGATTTTGCTTAAGGACAAGCAAGGATTTAAGTGTGGGGAAGTTAATAGCTATGCATTAGTATGTGTTTTTCAAAGTATTTGGTATGTGTTTCTTGCATGATAGGTTAGTAATATTATGTTTTAGGACTTGTTTTGTGTGTTTTTGTTTAGTTTGATCTTCATGGTTCCTCCTTGTATTTGATATTAGTTTAAGGTAGGAATTGATTAATTTGGTGTAGGAATGAAGGGTGGACACCTTTGTGATTAAGCTAAGGACCAAGACAAGAGAAGAGAAGTGAAGCTATTAAAAAACAAGAACTCACGACTGTAAAAAAGGGCATGTTTTCCATGATCATGGGAAATCTATAGAGAATGTTTCTGTTAAGTTAACCTACGATCGTAGGAAGAATAAGTATAATTCCCACAATAGTAGGAATTAGAAGTCGAAGAGATACACAGGTTTCATGTATTTTTTTAGGTTTTCATGACTTTATAAGACATAGAATCCTAAGAGCTACCAGAAGGTCATGGGACTTGCTTCCTAGAGCTAAAGGACAGATTGAGAGCCTAGAGATAGGAGAGATTCAAGGTTTCATTCCCGATTGGGCAAGGAGCAGCTCATCATCTAAATTTTCCAGATTGCGCAAAGAACAGGAGGAGTTGTCCTGTCCAGTCTTATTTCAATTTTTTTCTCTTCTATCATGTTTATTATGGATTATTTGATTGTTAGGGATGTTATAGATATTATGATTAGCTAAAACAATTTTAGGGTTTGTTGTTGAACTATTTATGAACCTTTGGTTATTGATTTAATGATATATGTTTGTGTTATTTATTGTGTTTAAACTTTGCAATAAATTGAGAGAGCAAGCTTGGTAATCTATGTCAATTGCATAACGAGAGTTGATGATTAATAGACCTATAAATAACAAGTTGTTGATTTATTAGGAAGCGATTTCAATAGATCAATACACTGCCTATAGGATAGCTTCATATCTATTGAATGTTTAAGAAAGGCTTTGCACATTGAGAGATCCCAAAGTTAATTCTAATTTATTTAACTAATGACATTTAGTTACACTTTGAGAGAGGGTAGCTAGAATTTTTGGAAATCTTGGGCCAAGCATAAATTGAATTAGTTAATCAGAGTGGAGCAAATAGGGATAATCACAAGTCCTATTGTTTAATCATGATTTTCTCCAAATGTTAGTTTACCATTTTGGTTTAGGTTGTGTTGTTCCCTATTACTTTTAATTTATCTTTATTTTACTTATCTTTTTAAATTTAATTAAAACAATTTCTTAAATAAAGAACAACCTGAATTAAGTGATGCCTAAGTACAATCCTTGTGGGATCAATATCAGCTTTCAACTATAAGTATGACTCGTATACTTGCGATTTTGAGTGTAAGACTAGTAGTGTGTTTTGCTTTCAATAGCGTTGTTGCCAAGGAAGTAGTTTAACACTTTTTTGAATTCCTTTAATCTAAGAAATTGTTACCCTTTCTTGTTATTATAGTATCCAATCACAAGAAACTAAAAAAAAAGAGTTTAGACTTAAAATAAAAGAAATATTAATCAAGTCATCACAAAGTTGAGACATTTGAAGAGTTAGACACTAAGAAACAAAAGATAGAAGATAGTGGAGGAAATAAATCATGGAGAGCAAATGACCCTTATAGACCATATGAGGCCAGAGTTCAACGCCTATCATCAAGGAATTACATGACCACTAGTGCAAACAAGCATGTTTAAGATCAAACCAACACTATTTGTTGGACCCCGAATTTTTGGTGAAAATTAGAATATTAAATTTATGAGAAAAGAATTGTTTAATTTTGAGGACTCTGATATTTGAGTGAACTTGTATGGATTATGAGAAGAAAGTGGAT
This sequence comes from Erythroxylum cataractarum, assembly GCA_024703695.1. Taxonomy (NCBI): domain Eukaryota; kingdom Viridiplantae; phylum Streptophyta; class Magnoliopsida; order Malpighiales; family Erythroxylaceae; genus Erythroxylum; species Erythroxylum cataractarum. Next base: position 38,335,705 of record JANJEY010000008.1, on the reverse strand, counting down.
GAGTTGATTGAATGAAGTGAAATAGCAAGAATTAAAAAAGAAAAAGTGTGAAAATTTGAAGAATTTAGAAAGTTTGACTTTGGGGTAAAATAGTAAATTTGGCAGAGGATGAGATGGATCGGAATGACTAAGGACTGTCCATGCACACTGGTACTAGTAACCAGTGAAATCTGTGCACATGAAATTACTGGTCATGCATTCATGATAATTCCCGGTAATTGGGCCTAAGGCAATTTTATTGTGATTAATGAGGTTAATGGGTTTGAAAAATTATTTGGAGAGTGCCATTATTGATTTTCTAAAATTGGAGGATTTTAGGAGCTTTTTCTAGAATTTTTCAAGGTTAAAATCCGGACTAGAAAAAAATGTCGGGCGGCAGACCGATTGGTCAGCGGTCATAGAATTTAATGCATAGGGCATTGAATATGGGACATATGGCTATAGGGATTATTGGACAAGTGTTAAATTAGTGGAATTTAGATTATAATTGATTATTAAAGAAGAACCAATCAAAGCTTGACACATGGCATGATAATAGCCATGTATTTCTTTAAGTTGTCTTCTTTAAGCTTAGTCACTCCCACCCACTCACGACACTCTCTCATTTTGGAGGTTTTTGGTGAGTTTCTTCTTCCATTTTCGTGGGCTCTCTTCTTCCCTTCCTTGGTGAGTTTTGATCATTCAAATTCCTTTGTGTTGAACATCTTATACCTCTTCCACTTTGCTATTCTTTCCATCAAAGAAGTTGTTCTCTTTTCAACCCTAGAGATGATGATTTACGTGGGTGGTGGAGCAAGTTAGGTCTTGGTGATTTTCTTGAAGAATTTGAAGATTTGTAGTTAAATCAAGTAAGTGGCATGCCTTGTGTTTTGAATCTTGTATAATTGAAGTTAAAAATGATGAATTGTTCATGCATATTTTACTTGGAAAGAAAGCATTAAGTGCTGCCAATTTTTTTGTATATTAGCCCTAGTACATGTATAAATGGTATAAGAACTGATTTGTGTTCATTTGGATGTTTCATGATGTGTTAATGGCATTGGAAATGATAGAACTAAGGTTAACACCAAATCTGGAAAATTATGGTTTTCACTGATTGTACTGTTGTTAGCATAACTAATTGTGTAGGAATGCAAATGAGGTGAGGTTTGTGGCCACTTAAACTTTGGGATGTTAGCTACATTTTTGTGTGAAAT